>CM062812.1:346564779-347164779 GCA_031772625.1 Pinus tabuliformis
CTTGAGACCATAAAGGGATTTCTTAAGCAACATACAAGGCTGGAGTCTGTTTTATAAAGCCAATAGTTGTTCCATATAGATTTCTTCATGCAAGTCCCCATGCAATAAGGTGGATTTAACATCCATCTGATGGACTTTCCCATTTGAAAGAGGCAGCAAGGGAAAGAACAAGGCAGATAGAGTTCATTTTGGTAATAGGGGAGAAGGTTTCAGTATAGTCAATGCCTTCAACTTGTGAAAAACCCTTAGCAACAAGACGAGCTTTATGTTTATCAACTTTCCCATCTGGTCCATACTTGGTTCTGTAAACCCATTTGCATCTAACAAGTTTTCGTCCCTTTGGTAGAGGAACAAGATCCCATGTATCATTTGCCAATAATGAATGATATTCTTCATTCATAGCTGCTTCCCAATCTGGATGGCCTGAAGCTTGTGCAAAGATGTCAGGATCATAATTCACTGAAGCTTGAGCCAGTAAAGAAGAGGCTCTTTCGAACTGAGAACGTGTACGTCGCTGATCTGTAGGATCACCGGCAAGATCACCTGCTGCATCCCGAGTAGCACGGACCCATTTTGGAAGCTGAGGAGCTGAAGGAGGATCCTGAGAAGGTGGGGGAGGATTTTCATCCTCGCTTTCGTCATCTGAAGAAGAAATATTTTCAAAAGTAGAAGAGATAGGGAGAGGTGGCACATCCGCCGAACTAGGCTCGCAGGCCGATATATTTTCAGAAAACTTTACATCTCTTCTAATGATAACATTTTTGGACTTAAGTGGAATAAGTCTATATCCTTTGACATCTTCAGAATATCCAACAAAAATACATTTTTCACTCTTAGGTTCTAAAGCTTTATGTTTCTCATCTGGAATATGAGCCCATGCTTCACTTCCAAAAACACGAAAGTGACTTACATCTGGTTTGATTGAGCTCCATGCTTCTTCTGGAGTGATATTCTTTAAAACCTTAGTAGGAGTGCGATTTATTATGTAATTTGCACAGTTAATTGCTTCTGCCCAATAATTAAGACTAAGTCCTTTAGATTGAAGCATACAATTAGCCATTTAGAACACCAAAGGACACCGCTCACAAACAGATCACAGATCAATACACCAGTATTTTGACGTGGTTAAAACCCTCAAAGAGGGAAACAGTCCACGGCCTGAGCCAACGCGGCCACTTCAGGCAATTTATTAATAAAAGAATGAAAATTTACATATGCTTCTCTCATAGACGGATTTCCCTACAAATGACCCTCCATGCGCTTTAAATAGAAATCATGGACCAATCGGGTGTTAAGCCACGGATCAAGTGTCGGTAATACCGAGGAGAGAATGAACCGTCGGATCACTACATATCGTGACCGTCGGATTGTAAGTTACAAAATGTACATAGTAAAGAAACACACTTTACCTAACTCTATACTAGACCAAGTTGTACTTAACTATTTCCTATGTGTCGGAATATCCTAACAACTGATATTTTCTCTAGTGATATTTGCATTAGATCTATTACTCATATCATGCTGCTTCTTCCTACATTCATTTGCATAATGCCCATATTTTTTACAGTAATAACATTGGACATTGGATTTTTCATACCTTTGTCCTTGAGCATGATGTTGTCCACTTTGTTGGCTGCTGCCTTGGCCTTGGTTCTGATTTGGATTGCTGCCTCTTCCTTGAGCATTTGCTGGACTGTTTCTTCCACCTCTGTTTTGGCTTCTGCCTCTTCCTCTCTTGTTTCCTCTGCCTTGACCTCTTCCTCTTCCAAAGGACATTTGGGTCTTGAAGGCTTGCTCTAGAAATGAGTTCTCATTTCTACTCAACCTCTGCTCATGTGTTATCAGTGATGCATGAAGTTCATCAACTGAAAAGTTTGTGAGATCCTTTGTCTCTTCTATGGTGGTGACAATCACATCAAACTTTGAGGGTAGGAACCTTAATAGTTTCTCCACAATCCTCCTTTCTTCAAGAATTTCTCCATGAGATCTTATTTGTGTGACCAGACCAATTACATGTGTGAAGAATGAGTCAATATTTTCTGACTCCTTCATGCACAGGTTCTCAAAATCTCTCCTCAGCAACTGTAGTTTTGCTGTCTTCACTTTCTCCATGCCTTGATAGGTTGTCTTGAGAGTTTGCCATGCTTCTTTGGATGTCTTGGCTACTGCTATCCTTGGAAACACACTCTCATACACTGCTTGATACAAAAATACGAGGGCTTTGGAATCCTTCTTCCTATTGCTCTTCAACAGATCTTTCCCTACCTGAGTTAATCCATTAAACTCATCTTCATCTCCTGGTTCTTCAAAACCATATTCAACAAGTTCCCATAAATCTTGTGAGGGAAACAGGGCTCTCATGGTTATTGCCCAATAGTCATAGTTTTTCCCATTAAACTGTGAGAGCTGAATATTAAACATACCCATGCTAGTGTTGGTGCTGGCCATTCCTTGCACTCTCAGCTATGCTTCAAATATTTGACTGTGTATTTAAAAAACACTGACTGTCTTCAACAGCTACACAAAAAAGAACTTTGAGAAATACCTTGGATTCTTTTGCCCGAGACTTCACTCTCTTGGAGAAGTTGTTGCAGCAAAAAACTCCTTCCTTCAGCTTCTTTGACACCTTCAAAGAGCCTGGATCTGCTCTGATACCATGTTGGAAATTTCTGGTAATTTCAAACACAAAAGAACAGAGAACAATGCTCTGTTTTCTCCACAGGATCTTTAACACAAGGAAGCAAATAAAATTTCTGAGCAGACAGAGTTTTCCACATACAAATCAAACTTGTATTCATTAATAAAATGCATGATACATATTTCTTCCTCTCTCTCTCAGAGGGATTCACCAAGAACTTCCACACAAAAATACTCTGGCTCTTAAAAAAAATACTTTGTCTCAGCTAAAAAATATTTTTACACTGCTGTGTAAAAATTTTCTTACATACAACCTGATTACATTCGCACTGCATTTCAATGCATTTCAATCTCCCAGCAAAACAAAATTTACATAACATAACTCTTTTTCACTGCTGTGTGAATTTTTTTTTTCTTCATTCGCATTACAGCTAGTTTTCACATTGCTATGCAATACCATACAGAAGTTGACCCTTTTTTTTGTTTTACATCTACGGTAAAAACAAAATACACTCGTGAAAAATTAAAAACATTAAAATTAAAAACTTTATCTATGGCCATACCTCCCGTGAATAAAACACTTAAAGACTTTACCAAAACTTACCTATCGTAATAAATTCATTTATTACTTCAGCATGGTGAAAAATTAATTTCTCGTCCTTTTACTGACAAACCTGGCGGTCAACCAAAAATTTACTCCACGCAAGTTCAAATGATGCAGGTCCATTGATTTAATCGAACGGCTATCATTAATTCCCCGGGAGCCCCTTTTAATCGAACTTTACGTTCCAGGGGATTGGTGGTTTTGAAAAGTCAGCTCAGACACGTGGCAACAGTTGAGTGTGATCGGAGCCCTCCTGACAAATACCACAATCGGCAAAAGGCGGTGCGATATAAAACTGCCTGGTTTCCGGAATTAATACGCGCAGTTGAAATTATTAATATTTCAACAAGAATCTAAAAACTAAAGAATTGGACGAAAGAATCAGATAAAAGAATCCGAACTAAGGAATTCCAAAATTAAAGAATAGGGCTAAAGAAGTCTAAATTCGATTTGACTGCTAAACACCAAATTTGATTCGGTACGGGTAAAACAGTGTAGCAACCATACAACTTTATTTGCATGACTTCACTCATTTGTCAGGGTCAGAATGATTAGCCCGATGCTGCGCAGCTAATGGAAGCACGTGATGTTTCCAAGTTTACCTTGCCTTTCCTTATGCCTTGCCTTTGTTAGAAAAATTTAAGAATTTAATTTTCGTTTTCGCGGAGGGGAGAGACATAGAGTTATGAGTTTAGTGAAGCTATTTTTGCAAAACTAGGTTCACGCACCATGAGTTCATTTCTTAAACATGAAAATACATTTACATGAGACTCGGGCTCATTCATTAGGTAAAATAAAAGTTACAGTGATTTAAACTTACACGGAATAACATTTCTTAAACATGAAAATACATTTACATGAGACTCGGGCTTATTCATTAGGTCAAATAAAAGTTGCAGTGATTTAAACTTACACGGAATAACACACAGTGTAACTGTGTTTTCACGCGCCCACCAAAATTTGCTCCACCATTTTCTCCACAGAGACTTGTGCTCTTTTTCTTTTGCCCTCTTACTCTCTAACCTCTTTACATAGTCAAAATGAGTTTTACATTCATATTTAACTCAGCATACAATTTTTACATTTAATTCATGACAGAGCAAAATAATTAATAAGATGTTGTTGTTGAGTGTGTTCAGAATCGCGCAGGTGTTTCTGGAGTGTGGGCAAACATTGTTGAATAAATGCTTGCCCATATCTGTTTACCAAAGTACATAACTTCTTTAAATGCCTTTGCTGAGTTTCTAAATGGTTCGCGTCTGGCTTCAGTCCCTTTATCTTCAAGCAGAGACGCAACCTGCAAAAATACGTCTGACAGGTATGGCTGATGTCAGGTTGTTTATTGCGGTGGTTAGGATTATTATTTCCAACACTCCCCCTTAGTCACAACTACCGCCATTGACAATTCCCAAACAGTTTCTAAGATAAACAAAACTTTCACCTACCAATGGCTTTGTGAAAATATCAGCAAATTGCTCCTGTGACCTACAGTGTTGCAACACAATTTCATCATTGTTAATCAACTCTCTAATAAAATGATATTTAGCATCAATATGCTTGGTCCTTTTGTGGAAGACAGAATTCTTTGACAATGCAATTGCTGAGGTGTTGTCACAGAAAATAGTTGTCGCGCCCTCTTGGTCATGAACGAAGATCCCTCAACATCCTTCTCATCTACACTGCCTGACACGCTGCTGCTGTTGCTACAACATATTCAGATTCTGGTGTTGACAATGACACTATTGGCTGCTTCTTGGAGGCCCATGAAATGGCTCCGGAACCCAATTGAAAAACATATCCTGACGTGCTCTTTTTGTCATCGACACTGCTTGCCCAATCATTGTCAGTGTAACTAACCAGCCTGAAATCACTTGTTGCTGTGTACAAAATGCCATACTGTTTTGTCCCATTGACATACCTCAGGATCCTTTTCGCTGCTTGCCAATGTGTCTCCTTGGGTGTCTCCATGAACCTTGACACCAAACTTACTGCATATACTATATTTGGCCTAGTGGCGATCAAATACATCAGGCTGCCTATCATGCTTCTGTATAATGTCAGATTGACATTGCTGCTGCAATCTTCTTTGCTCAACTTCAACCCTATGACAGTTGGAGTTGGTGTGGACTTACTATTCTGCATTTTAAACCTCTCCAAAAATTTTGCAACATACTTTAATTGAGAGATAAACATGTCATTTTCTGTTTGCTTCACTTCTATGCCCAAAAAATATCTTAACAATCCCAAGTCAATCATTTCAAATTCACTCTTCATGACTTGTTTGAAATCAGCGATGAAAAAATCATCACTTCCTGTAAAAATCTAATCATCCACATATAAGACGACAATGAGAATCTTACCTTCGCTCTCTTTGATGTAGAGAGTAGGCTCACCATCACATTTGTCGAAACCATTGTCCAACAAGTAAGCATCTATCCTGCTATACCATGCGCGCAGTGCTTGCTTCAATCCATAAAGAGCTTTCTTTAACTGATATACTTTGTCTTCTTGGCCTTCAATTTCATAACCAAGCAGTTGCGCGACATACACTTCCTCTTTCACCACTCCATTCAAGAGCACTGACTTTACGTCCATTTGATACACTGTCCATTTATGCTATGTGGCAATCGCCACAACTGCACGCACTGTCTCTATCCGCGCGACTGGCAGCAACGTCTCCGCATAATCTCTTCCATGTTGCTGCTTATATCCTTTGACAATTAGCCTTGCTTTGTGCCTTTCAATCTTTCCCTCAATGTTGCTTTTGGTCTTATAGACCCATTCACTCCAATGACATGTTTTCCTTTCAGAAGGCTCACTAACTCCCATGTGTTATTCCTTTCTATTGCTTCTATTTCTTCCTCCATTACCGCAACCCATTTTTCTTCTTTGACTGCATCTTCAAATTGGATTGGGTCATCTGCATGACAAAATAATGCAAATAAGGAATTCAGACCTGCGCTACTATCAACTTCATCTTGCTCATAAATTTCATTTAAATTTCTAAATTTTGCCCTTCTTGTGGTTGTTGAAGATGTGCTTGACATGTCACTTGGTGTCGCGCTTCGCAGTGTGCTTGGAGAAGCACTTGTTTGGCTGCGCGAAATTGTCCTATTATTTGTTGATGGCGTTGCTTGTTGTCTGCTTTGCTGCGCTTGAATAGGAGTAGAGAGAGTCAGAGTTGAGGAATTACTTGTTGCTGTTAATTCCTCTCTGTCCTCATTTGGTATGCATGCTTTGACATTGACTGTCTTTTCTAAACTTCCATCCCATGTTTCCTCTTCTATGAACTGCACATCTCTGCTGATTATGACTTTCTTGGTTAATGGATTGTAGAGTTTTTATGCCTTGGATTCATCGTTGTATCCAACAAATATGCATTTTCCCCCCTTGCTGTCCAGCTTCTTTCTCAACTCATTCGGGACATGTGCATAAGACACACATCCAAAAAATTTCATGTGAGTGACATTTTGTTTTCTTTCACTCCATGCCTCTTCAGGAACAATGTTCTGGATGCTTTCGGTTGGACATCTATTCAAGATATATGCTACACAAGTGACAGCTTCAGCCCAATAGTTATTTGGCAAATGCTTTACCTTCAACATAATCCTTGTCATCTCCATAATGGTCCTATTCTTCCTTTCTCCCACACCATTTTGCTGTGGTGTACATCTTGTTGTAAACTTCTTGTGAATTCCATGCCCCTGCAAAATTGAAGGAAGTCATTTGAGATGTATTCTCCACCTCTGTCAGTCCTAAGGATTTTGATGTAGTGTCCACTTTGCTTTTCAACAATAGCCTTGTATTGGCGAAAGCGATTAAACACTTCACTATTCTGTTTTAGGAGAAAGACCCATGTCTTCCTTGTGTAGTCATTTATGAAGGTCAGTACATAGTGACTGCCACCAATTGATGGTGTCTGCATTGGTCCACATAAATCTGAGTGGACAATCTCTAAAGGTGCCTTTGCCCTCACTGACTTTCCTGCTAGAAATGTCTCTCTATGTTGCTTGCCCAAGATACATCCTTCACATATGTTGTCTGGTTTTTCTATGAGTGGTAAACCCTTCACCATGCCTTTCCTATACAGTAAATTCAAACCTCCAAAGTTGAGATGTCCAAATCTCAAGTGCCATAACTAGTTTTCATATTTTACCTTTGCTGGAAAGTTTACTTGTGTGACAGTTGCCCCTTCTCTTCCATTTTCTTGTGAGTTCATAGATAGTTGTGCTTGTGCACCTTCTTTCTACAAATCTGATATTATTTTTAGGAGAAACATTCTATTTTCTGTCATCTGAACCTTTGCAATCAACTGTCTGCTTGGAGGCCTATCCAAAATTTTGCACACATCATTTTTGAAGAAGACATTGTAGCCTTTCTGCATGAGTTGTCCAACACTCATGAGATCATGTTTTAGACCGGGGACAAAGTAAACATCAGAGATGTATTTCTTCTCCCCCTTCTTTGTTAGGATATTAACTCTTCCTTTTCCCATAACAGAGACTTTGCTATCATTCCCTAATGTCACTTCAGATTTCACACTTTCATCTAGATCAGAAAAAATTTCTATGTTTCTTGACATGTGGTTGCTACACCCTAAATCTAGATACCATATATCACTCTGTTTTTCTTGTGCTACATTACAAGCTAAAAACATGCTATCATGGTTCTGATTTGAAATTTACACTTGGTTTGTTACTAATATCATATTGCTTCTTTCTACATTCATTTGCATAATGACCATACTTCTTACAGTGATGACATTGAACTTGAGATTTATCATACCTCTGACCTTGTGCTTGATTTTGGCTTGGGCCTTGACTTGGATTTTGATTGCTGCCTCTTCCATTTGAGCTTGAAGCGCTGCTTCTTCCACCTCTGTGTGGGATTCTTCCTCTTCCTCTAGCATATGATCTTCCTCTGCCTCGACCTTGATCAAATAATACTTGTGTCTTGAAGGCATGATCTAATGAGGAGCTTGCTGCTCTATTCAGTCTATGTTCATGAGAAATCAGTGATGCATTAAGCTTATCCACTGAAAACTGTGAGAGATCCTTTGTCTTTTGTATGGCCACAACAATGGCCTCAAACCTTGCTGGCAAACTTCTCAAAAATTTCTCAACTATTCTTCTTTTCTTCTTTCCTCTAGTGTCTAACCATGAGACCTGATTTTAGTAACCACCCCACTTACATGTCTAAGAACTGAGTCGATATTATCAGACTCTTTCATACAAAGTGTTTCAAAATCTCTCTCAACATTTGCAGCTTTGCTGTCTTAACTTTTGCCATGCCTTGCTACTCTGTCTGGAGGGTGTCCCATTCTTGCTTGGACTTCATTGCTGCTGCAACCCTTGGGAAAATACTTTCATGAACTGCTTGGAAAATATAAAACAGGGCTTTTGAATCCTTCTTCTTGTTGTCCCTTAACACATTTCTTTCTTGTTGAGATAAGGCATTGTATGCTGCTGCATCTGCTGGTTCTTGAAAACCATTTTCCACCAAATCCCAAATATCTTGAGAAGGAAACGGGGCCTTCATTTTAATAGGCCAATAATCATAATTTTTGCCATTAAACTAAGGTATTTGATGATTAGTCAAACTTGTGCTTGATGTTGCCATTTCTGAGGGTAAAAAAAAAACTTTATACCTGCTGGTAAATATGCTAAAAAAACAATGCACACTCAAAACAATTTTCACTTTTAGTAAAAACACTTGTTTTTACACTAACAGAGTTTATCCCGCTCCGATACCATGTTAGAAAAATTTAGGAATTTAATTTTCGTTTTCGCGGAGGGGAGAGACGGAGAGTTATGAGTGTCGCGAAGCTACTTTCGTGAAACTATCTTCATGCACCACGCACCTAGATTTCGCGGAGCTATTACACAGACTCAAGGATAAACAAAATAAGGTTGGAGCAACACACTAAAACTTAGTATTCATTTCTTAAACATGAAAATACATTTACATGAGACTGCGGCTCATTCACCAGGTAAAATAAAAGTTACAGTGATTTAAACTTACGAGGAATAACACAGAGTAAAACAGAGTAACTATTGTTTTCACCCGCGCACCAAAATTTGCTCCATCATTTTCCCCACAGACTTGTGCTCTTTTTCTTTTGCCCTCTTGCTCTTTAACCTCTATACACAGTCAAAATGAGTTTTACATTCATATTTAACTCAGCATACAATTTTTACATTTAATTCATGACAGAGCAAAATAATTAATATGATGTTGTTGTTGAGTGTGTTCAGAATCGCGCAGGTGTTTCTGGAGTGTGGGCAAAGGTGGTTGAATAAATACTTGCCCATATCTGTTTTCCAAAGTACATAACTTCTTTAAATGCCTTTGCTGAGTTTCTGAATAGTTCACGTCTAGCTTCAGTCTTTCTATCTTCAAGCAGAGATGCAACTTGCAAAAATACGTCTGATAGGTATGGCTGCTGTCAAGCTTTTTATTGCGGTGGTTGGGATTATTATTGCCAACGTGCTTGGATAGTTCACCATACGCGGGCACTATTTCTTACCTTACACTAAAGATTTATTTTCAACTATAATTCACGGGAACTGTTCACCCGTTTTTATTAAAAATGTCTTGGTTTGATAAATTGGGATGATTAGGGATGCGAATAAAGCTGTGTTCAGGTTCACAAAGTTCGTAGTGCACCCACTAACCAGGCTACTTTAATCCCACAAATTAATACACACTATTTAATCACTATTGAAATTACATCTTCTGATCTGTAACAATATAAATATTTTAAAATTCTTGCCCTCTTCATTTCATCAATATTGAAACATCTTCTCATTTGTAACAAATTAAATACTTTATTAAAAAATTGTTTCCATCTTCCTTTGTTAAGATGGGGAGAATTAGTGGTTTGGCATGGAATAACACGTAAATTTCATTTCAGGTTCAGGTTTATCAGCTTTTTAAAAAAGGATATAATTTTGTGTATTCATGATTTTGTTTGAAAAGAATTATACAACATTAGATACAAGAACAACATATCAATCCCATTAATATTAACAAATGTTTCAAATTACAAAAGAAATAACATGTTAACCAGGAGCAAAAGTGATGCAATTCTTTTGAAAGTTTTAATATTTAATATATCTACTTCATATCAATTTTCCCTATATTGAAATTTCAATGTCGATTTTTTTTCCATATCAAATCGAATTCGAAATTGAAAACTACGGTTTGGATAGTCACAGGAGTTGTGGTTCTAACAATTCAGAACCAAGTTCAATATTTCTTTTCCCTTGTCCCCATGGCAACTCGCAACCAAAGCTTTTCAATGTTGTGTTAAATGCTCAATCCATTCATCGCTTTGGAACACAGGGATATATGTCAATGTGTTTCGCAATATTGTCAAGTATTCATTCTTTTTGCAAAAACTATGGATCGTTGCTTTGACAAATAGTATTTGTCATGGCCACATTGCAGGTAGGAAAACCAAATTGGCCATTGTAGTAGGTAGCTATGATTTCTTTCAATTGGAAACCACTGTGAACTTGTATCTTGTTTCCACTATTCTCATCGGGGTTAATCTAGAAAGGTCACATTCATACCAATCTCTCCATTCCACTGCAGGTTGCATCTTCGGAGGAGTTGGGCTGACAGCAATAGTATCGTTGTTCTTAACGTCTTATGCCAAGAAGAGAAGACAACCTCCTGATAGCTCTACTAAAAGGTAGAGAAATTCCTACAAGATTATGCAATGAAGCACCAATGCCAACCAGATATTCACTCATAGACCTTAAGAAGATCACGAAAAATTTTGCAGAAAAGTTGGGAGAAGGAGGTTATGGGGTGGTGTACAAAGGAAAGCTTTGGAATAATGCTTTAATGGCGGTCAAGCTTCTTGATAGTAATAGGCACAGTCAAACAGAATTCATCACAATTGGACGGGTCCATCACATCAATTTGGTTCAGCTGTTGGATATTGCTTCGAAAGCCGTACAAGCGCATTGGTCTATGAATACATGGTCAATGGATCTCTAGAGAAGTTTATATTTGCCAAAAGAGAGAATGGGGAAATTTTAAGGTGGGAGATATTGTATTCAATTGCTTATTTACATCACGATTGCGAAAAACGCGTCATACACTTCGACATCAAACCTCAAAATATATTGCTGGATGTCGACTTCACCCCTAAAGTCGCTGATTTTGGTCTAGCAAAACTATGTGGGAAGGGAGAAGATCATATTTCGATCGCGGTGCCAGGAGGGACGCCCGGATATGTTGCGCCAGAGGTGTGGTCGAGAGATATGGGTCCTGTTACTGATAAATCAGATGTCTATAGTTTCAAAATGTTGTTGCTAGAGATTGTTGGCAGCAGAAAGAATATCAATGTCCAGGTAAACCAGTCCAATCAGTTATACTTCCCCGAGTGGGCCTTCAAGCTGATTGAGAGCGGCGAGTTGGGGATGAGATTGAGAGGTGGGGAAACAGAAGTTGCAGATGAGGAGGAGAGAAGATTCGCAAAATTTGGATTGTGGTGCATTCAATACAACTCCAGAGATCGTCCTTGTATGACGAGGGTTGTCGAAATGTTAGAAGGAAATGGAGAGGACGTTCTCAATCCTCCGTTACCCTTCAATTGCTTGGCTACGCCTGAAAATCCTATGCTCTCTTCCAGTGTAAATTCTTCTTCAGTTGAATTTATATCGTAGCTTTCCATATTTGATCGTCTTTTTCAAACCAGTCTTCGCATTGTTGCGAAATCGGTCCCCGGAAAACCATGGAGAAAGCTAATGACCTCCAACAAAGTGCAGTGACAGTCCCCAAGCCAGGATTTGTTTCCTGAGAATGCAGTGAGTATGTTCGCTTCCTGAAAGCCTGAAGAGCAAGCTATTTCAAAGTCTTTGCATTGTTGCGAAGTTGATGCTCTCACTCTTTGCCATACTTTGTGAGAATGATTCAGTGACAACTATCGAGAATGTTGAATACCCTGACTAAGTGCAGTCACAGCCCCCGAGGTTTGATTTGTTTCCTGAGAACATGCAATGAGTATGCTCGCTTCCTGAAAACATGCAGTGAGTATATACACCTCAGGCCGTGCATAATGTAATATTGTCTACAATCGCCTGAATACAATAATCGTGTCTTAATTTTTTGCTTACAATCCCCTGAATAGAATAACCGTTTTTATAATTTGTTTCTTTGTTCTTCATCGAAGACTTTGAATGGAATTTGAATGTCATGACCACATAAACTGTTAGTTGCACAGATGTGTAGCAAAGGAATTTACGTCTATATTCCCCCAATGGGGGCAGGAATAAATCCGTTGTAGGGTTGGGGTGATCCAAACTGTATTGTACGACTTGTTTAAGCTCAAAAAAGAAGGTCATATTTCCATCGTATATTAATTTGGAGCCCGTCTATCATTAAAGAAACAAAACTTTGGTGGCTTTCAAATATACCTATTTTTTTTTTATGGAGTATCTTTTAGAAAATAGGAAAGAGTACATTGTTCACGCATAACATTATTCCACATATTTATACATTAAGCTTGACTTATTCCACATATTTATATATTAAGCTTGACTTGAGATAGATGGAATAACTCAAATCACTCAATTATTTTGATGAGAAAATATCTCAGCCACACATTTAAATAGAATCCCAAAAATTCTAATAAATTTAACAAATTTCTAAAGAAAACAAATATGAGTTAATTACTCCAACAATATATTAGTTGTTTTATTTTATGAAATTAAAATTTATAAAAAAATAATCTACCACAAAAATTATAAATATATAATTAAAATAATATCAATAATATAATAATTAAATTATTCATATATATATATATATATATATATATATATATATATATATATATATATATATATATTTAAAATGATTGGATGATTAGAATAATAATGACTATAATAATACTATTTTTATTTGAAAAAATGTATGAAATAAAATAAATTGAAATTATATTGCATGATTTTTTAAGAAATTTTATAAATAGTTTTAAAAAATCATGTATTTTATTAGTGATTTCCTTTATATATTAGAATAAGTTATTCATTACCCTGATGGGGTGGAGGACCTTGAATCACGAAGTGTGGGCTGGTGTGGAATATACTTGTGTGAATGATAGACAGTGAGTACAAGGGAGGTGATATGGACAACTCGCAAGTGTGGCTCATAATCTTTGAGAAGGCCACAACAAGTTTTAAAGGGTGGTGGTATGTCTGGTTTTTATATTTTCTTTTAGGTTATGGGAGGTAGGGAGGGTGGTGCAAACATCATGGAGTATGCACAGGTGACCAACTTGTGCATGACCACTCTCTCGAAAAACTTACTATGGGTAGTTGTTATTGGTGCTAGGGTTCTCAATGTTCCTCTAATAGTTGAATTTGTCGATTCATTTGGGACCTTGGTGATAAGGCACCCGAAGCCTCTCTTGGTGGTTGGCTCTCAAAACTGAGTGGAGTTGAAGCGCTCTTTTGGCCTGCGGTGAGCGGAAATATGATAGTTATGGAAATGCTTTGCAGGTTACTCGTAAGGTTTCTTATTGGTTCCCCTACTTGTACTTGGTTCCTTCTGGCCCTTTCTGTGGTGGTGTGTTTCAATTGTGCTTTATATATTTGTTTTCTAGTGAATTCTGTTTGGCATGTGCGTAACAAGCCAAGACAATTTTGGCTCTGGGTTTCGGGTGGCTAGAGTTTCTTTGGGGTTCGTAGAAGTGCAAGGGTCCACTCTAGAATAGGTTGTCTCCGCTTGGGTGTGACCCTGGAGCACTTGTTAAGCGGGGGCATTTTACCTGGCTTAAGGTGGCGCTGGTGTATTTTGGTGTGACTGACGGTGCCATCCTTCAACTAGGGCTTCAAGAGGTAGAGTCTACGTAAAAAATCATCAAGTATAATCAGTGTGGTAGCCCTAGTGTTTGGGTTGTTATGCCATGGTAGAGAGGTGAGGCTTGGATGGTGATGAAGCCTCATGGCGCACCAAGGGGAAGAGACAATCAGGCAAGTGTGGATGAAGCCATGGCGATCGCTCAATTAGAGCTAGGTGAATACTTGGAGCATGTCTTGGTCCAATCCCCAGGTCATGTCATTTATCCATTTTCTTTCGACTCCTTGACATGCAAATTCATCTTACCTTGACCACGCTTGAGGATATGCATGGACAACGCCATGACAACAGGAATGAAGTGATTGAATTTCTTAATGATATGCAACAGAATCAGTGGGACATTCTTGATGGTATAACTTCCATACTAAGAGGCCAGAGGTGAACCATTGACAATTTAGATGATTTGGATGCACGTCTCACCCATGTTGAGTTTCATGCCCATCAAGATTTTGATCATCCTGGTCCTAGTGTTAGTAATGCACCAAATGTACCTCCAGTTTTGTGAAGTTGGTTGGTTGTCTCTTCATTTCATGTGTTTTCTGGGCTATCTAGCTGGTTAGTTTATGGTCTTTATTTGAAGCATGATTCTCGTTAAATTTTGCATTCTTATCCTTGCCAACAAATCTGGTTGGATTGAGACTTGGAGAGCAAAGGTTTTTCTGAGTATCAAATGTAATATTTTGCAGAATTAATAGAACTTTTTTTACTAACAAAAAAAACAAAAGTTATTCATTGTTTAATTTATGTTATAAATTTACAATTAGTTGTGTTGTGTCGAAATATTTATAAATAATTTAATAAATTTTTTGTATTTTATTAGAGATTTCCTTGGTTACTCATTCTTTATTTTACATTATAAATTGTTTATTTTATATTTTAAATTTGAAATAAGCATACTGATTTTGGATTAATAGAATCATTATTTTATTATATAAATTAGAAATATTGTATAATTTTAATAATTATTATTTTAATTTTAAAATATAGAAGAAAAAAATTAGCAATAAAATATTTATAATAATACTTTTTCATTAATTGAAATTTATAAGATAATATTTGGAGCTAGTGTTCAAATTAGAAAAATAAATGGGGCTTAAATGTTAAAATGGTCATATGTCATATGGGGTTTCAAAAAGAACAACATTAGTCATATGCGTGCAAACATTATGCTAAATACTGAACATAATTCTACAATATTCCTATAATGTGGCAATGGTACAAAAAATTATGCCATTCTGGCATTATTGTGCCTCAACTAAGAAGCATTGTTCTTACAGTACAACATTGTATACCATCCCAATATACAATTTCTAGTTGTACTCTTGCAAATAATTTCCCTACAATCTTACTTACTACTTTTGTTGTATACAATTCTTACATGCAATTAACAGTTAAAATTAGAGAATTTTTGAAGAAAAAATGGGCCCGAAAAAAAAAATGTACAACCAATTTTTTTTTTATAACAACCAATAGGGTTCAAGATGATGATGTCAACCATGGGGATTATTGGCATTTTTTGGAGTAAAAAGGTAAAAATATTAAAAAAAGAAACTGTTTTTTCAACTTGTATTTCCAACTTATATCCCTATAGTTTTACCCACATTTCAAGTAGGACCACTTGTTGGATGCATAATTTAATTCCTCATCCAAAGAGTAACCATATTTCATACTTTTGGACCCTACTATGTAAAAAATGAGAAATACATGAGAAAAGTGACTTCAATCACGTCTTTACATGTATTTTTCATTTTTGTGAGCGCTCGTTTGATGCATAATTTAATTCCTCATCTAAAGAGTTCCCATGTTCCATGCTTTCGATGGACACTACTACATGAAAAATCAGAAATAAATGAAAAACATGATTGCAATAACGTTTTTGCATGTATTTCTTATTTTTCGTGTAGCAGGGTCCATTAAAAATATGCAACATGAGTACTCCTTCGATGAGAAATTAAATTCTACATCCAACGAGTGCTCCCACTCAAAATTTGTGTAAAACCGTAGTGAGATAAGTTGAAAATACAAGTTGAAAAATTTTTTTTTTTTTTTTTGTTCCTCTAAAATTTGATGATGTAATATAATCTTATTTTATTAGTTCCACCCAAAATTTTAAAATATTCCTAGGAGACCCATTTTAGACTCCAAAATTTCTCTAATGTCTGCTCAATTGACATAACTGTTGTAGAGGTTTTCATATCTTTTGATTTTCAAAACATCTGTAATATGTTAAAAGAATTTCGAGCTTTTCCTTGCTCTAATTCTTTGCATTTCTATTCAAGGTCAAGAATTTCCCTCTCTTAACCTGTACTAAATTGACTATTTTCTTTATGGTAGTGATTAATCATAGCTTGAACTTCTAGTAAACCTTTAATCAAATTTGTGTCTGAAGTTGTCCTGAACTTATTATGACCTATGGTATAACCTTTCCCCAACCTATCAAACCAAGAACAATTCCTCAACAATCAAGAATAAATCAAGATCAACATACAAGGACATACAGGATGAAGATAAATGTTTTCTATAGGTTCAATTTCCCCATTCATTTAATGAGAAAAACAACAATGCTTGAACCAATAGAGTGCAACAATGACACCCTGAAAATAAATGCAGAATGACATTTTAAATACTAGAACATGGAAATTACAGTGAGATATACATATTTGATGGGTTTTTAGAAAACTTGCATTTAACAGAGAATGAATACATCAATGAAATTAGTAATTTAAATCAATTTACACTTTTACAAGAGAGAAGGCCAATATACATGGTCTAATAGCCGGCTATTGTCATATGCTAATAATTTGGAATGCAAATCCAAATTCTCAATTCATGCTTGATTCATATGCATCAGTGACATATTGTATCTCTTACATGATGAAACTCAATAAAAAAATGACAAATACATTTAAGAATGTATAAGAAGAGCAACAAAACAAATTCCAATTTTCTGCAAACCACAGGTAGTCTTGGAAAATCCTTCCAATATTTGTAGAAAATGTCTACACAAATATAGACATCATGCAAAAAAATGTAGGAACATGAATATCAACTCAATTGAAATTTGTTTAACCATAATTTCACAAGGCAATTTATTTCTGAGAATCATTTTTAACAAAAGCTTAATGAAATTTTATAATAAGAAACAAAAACTATGGCCCAATTGGAAGATAAGCATAGATTTATTATCCTTGTGTTGGCTGTAATATAGATCAGAAGCTTCAGATGAGTTGCTTAATTAGTGGTCAAGTATTGTAATACAACTTTCGATGTTGAAACTAAAAACCTTGTATGAGGCCAGGAATAAACATCATCAAGACTAATGGTATCATAAACAAGACCTGCAAAATAAATTGAAGAAGAAGTTGAAAGGAGAAAAGGAAAAGGGGGTTTAGATCATTCTTGAAATATGATCAAAAAGTAAACAAAACAATGCAAAAGGAAGAAAATAACATAAACAAATGAACAAGAAGCACTGGAAGGGCCTTATTGGAAGGTTGTTGTACACAAGGGGAAACCTATCAGAATGGAGGACCACAAAGAAGGCACAACCAGCCTCAAACTATTGCAAATACGGCAAACTGCACCCTCATTCTGATTTGATATATGAGGTCAATAATTACTCAAAACTTTACAAATTGATAATATGCTTTCCTGATTTAAGAAAAAGGCATGGCCTCTCTTATATATGTAGACAATATGTAAATAAGAGTTGTAGTTGAAATGAATGTTTACATGACTAGAAACTTCAACCGTAAGTGACATGAGGAAAAAAATTGTTATGGTGGCAAAGTTGTGATCAAGAGTGCTTCAAGGGGTCTCAATTTGGAGCCTTGGTCAAATTAAATACCATGCTTGGTTTGGCCAATGATAACTCCTTGATAGCCAGAGATCCATTTCTGGAGAAGTGCATCCTTATAGAAAACAACAAAACAATATTTTAAGTAGTCAAACCGAACAAGAGCTCTATTGGGAAATGCATAACAAAACCAATCAATACAATCATGGTATTTCAAGTGTAAAGACAAGTTATCAAAACAACAATCACTAATAATTTTGAAGACATACAACAAAATGATTCTGTATATTTGATTTTTCAAGGATACTAACATACATGTTGATAATTTCCTGTAATAAAGCAGAAGTATTTTTGCCTTGTATGAAAGCATAATTTACAAATATTCTAATGTCTAAATGCATGTAATAATTTTACTGGTTGTTGCATCTATGGAAAAAGGTAGTTATGTTGCTCGTACAAGGAGAAGTGACAGGAGAGTGACAAGGGAGGCACAGCTGTGATGCACATCGTCTGATGAGGACATGACAGCTGATGTCAATGTCAACAATGCCCCTAGGAACATTGTTGAGGATGACCATGTGACTGAAGATGATGTTAACACACCATCAACCACAGAACCATCGTCAAGAACAATCCAAGGGGCAAGTTCAACTAAAAAGATCAGTGCTATAAGAGGATGGACAAAAGAACAAATGTTAGTTGCAATTGAGGACATAGAGTTTAATGGATACTCAGTTCGGGGATCTGCAATAAAACATGGTATTCCTCCCTCATCAATACATTATTGGATAAATGGACTGACTCATACAAAACGTAGAGGGCCTCTTACAATTATGACTGAGGAGGAGGAGGCCGAGGCGGTTGAGTGGTGTAAAGAGATGGCCCAATTGGGACATGGGCTAGAGTTGATACAACTCAAATCCACAGTTGCTCAAATCTATCAAGGGAGGCCAAACCCATTCAAAGATGGGTTTCCTAGTAAATCATGGTGGTTTGGGTTTAAAAAAAGGCATCCAGAACTTGTATTGCGTACTGCTAAGGGCCTTGACAGAGACAGAGCATAAAATTTGCGCCCTGCAGTTGTGCAAAAGTTCTATGACACACTTTCTAGTGCTTACAATAAACATTCTTATGGAGCAGACCATATATGGAACTGTGATGAAACAGGTTTACAGGCAGGGAAGAATTGTGGCATGTGAGTAATTTCCAAGAGAGGGAGTCGAAATGTGCCAAAGATTTTGCCTAAGAGTAGGGAGTGGATAACTATTTTATGTTGTGTCAATGCATTTGGTACTTCAATACCAAGATTTTATCTATTCAAAGGTAAAAATCAACTGAAAAACTATATACAGAACTGTGAACCAAGTGCATGCATGGCTGCAGATCCCCATGCATGGATGACTAAAGAACTGTTTTTAAGTTGGCTTTTTCACTTTGCTGCATCGGTACCAGGTGGCGTCTCGCCTAATAATAGACACATATTGATATTAGATGGCCATGGGAGCCACATGGTTGTACAAACAATTGAGGAAGCAAACAATTTAGGCATCGAACTATTGACATTGCCCGCTCATACCACTCACAAATTGCAACCCCTTAATGTTAGTGTGTTTGTCCCTTTCAAGAACTATTTCAGGTCGAAGCGCGCTGCATGGATGGCAAAGATTCCAGGGGTTGAGGTGAAAAGGTTCGAGCTAGCAGAGCTTGCAAGTAAAGCTTTTAAAAGGGCTTTTACACCATCAAATATCAAGGCTGGCTTTAGGAGGACAGGAATCTGGCCACTGAACTATGATGCTCTTATGCACGATACTGGTTGTAGCCAAGCGTTTCATGTGGATGGTCAGGAAGAAGGGAATACCCAAACAGGTGTTGAAGGCGAAGAAGTAGATGACCAAGATGATGTTGTTGCAGCTGGTAATATGATTTCCCTCTCTCAAGGACACTTATATGATGAAGATGATGGAATTGCATGTGAAACACAGTATAACCTTGAACAAATGTGCAGTAACATGGAGATTGTTCCACCACCTCAAGAACATGAAACTCCTGTTGCTGATATTATTAATGACATTGTTGAACATGCAGTTGACAATGATCAATTCACATTGCCAAGCCAGGTAACCCCACCTTCATGGTTGGGAGAAGCAATGATTAATATGAATGCACATAGTGTCTCAGCAACAATGAACAAAGCATGAACATGCCCTCATAACCAGCAGAATTGAACAGTGAAATTGTTCATTTTTTTGTGTACAATAGATCAATGGAAGAAGATGAAGCACATAATGAGGCATCAAATGAAGATAATGATATAGTTCAATCAGATACTGAAAGGGAAGTACCAAGCAATGACATGCAGGTGGGAGGGCTGGAGAAGATACTTGACCGGTTCTTAAAGCTACTAGTAGAGAGAGTATCAATGAAAAAAAAAGCAAGGTGCACCGGTAGTCTTCATTTGGGCCGAAGCTCACAGTTACTCACCTCAGAGGACTATATAAACCTGTTAGTTGAATCTATAAAAAAGGAAATTTGAAATGCAAGAATTAAAATATAAAAAGAAGGATCTAGTCAAGGAGAAGAAGGCAGCAAGGATTGTTGCAGTGCAACGTGGAGCAGATGAAAGGATTGAAAGAGATAAAGCAAGGCAAGTTAAGGACCAAAAAAAAAATGGCAAGACAGGAAAAGGAATCAAGAAAGGAACAACAAATTCTTGAAAAGGCACAAGGGATGATCAATATGGTTGATAATGATATAAGAATAACTGTTGAAAACATGATTATTTCAAACTCATTGGACTCCATTGCAGATAATACACCATTATTCCAAGATCTCATAAACATTCAAGTGCCTCACTATCAAACTGAGGGTTTACCCACTTGCCTTATTCCTACTATAGTTGGTGTCAACTCTATGTATGCTCATTACACACCTCCACCTAATGCAGGGGTCAATAGTGCAAATATGAGGTATGGATACTCAATACCTCCATGGTTGGAAGCTGCAAATTGGACTCAATCATATGGAAGCAATCAACCATTTCCTTATCAACCCTTGACAGGTAGGCCAACCTACCTGGTTGAAGAATGTAACTCGGGGAGTTTTGGCACTCAAGATTCTCAGGGCCATAAAGAATAGGGGTGTCATATGTTTTTGGTTGTAACCACATTATGATGTCGATTTTGGATGGATTGTATCTTTTTCTTGTCACAGAAACATTTTGGCTTACAACCTAGGTTGTTTCATTGCTTTGAAACACTAACAACATTATGGTTCTATGCATTCACTACATTGAAAAGCCAACAGTAGCTTGGTTAGTTGTAAAGTAGTTTTGCTTGTGAGCTAAGAACAAATGGTTATAAAAAATTGATTAATAACACTGAAAGACTATTTATTATAGTGGAAGAAATATAATTTGTCCTGGTTAAGAATCTAAACAAGGATCAAGTCCTGACCTGCCTATCTATTGCAGTGGAAGAAATATAATTTGGGCTGGTTAAAAAACCAAACAAGGATCAAGTCCTAACCTACCTTTCATTATTGGACTGCTCTCCTATTGAGATACATGGCTTCTTGATCAGGCCTGTGCCATGTTCAGGTGTGGATTGACAGTCAAACACCTCCCCTCACTCAATATTCATAGTTAAGATTTAGCTATAAGAAATTCATAGCATGCAACCATGGTTTCGATAACATGAATAAATTTAAAATTCCAAGATCAAGCAAGTAATATTCATCTAGTGATGTGCAATAGTACTTAATCACAAATGTTAATAAAAAATTGATTAATAACACTGAAAGACTATTTATTACAGTGGAAGAAATATAATTTGTCCTGGTTAAGAATCTAAACAAGGATCAAGTCCTGACCTGCCTATCTATTGCAGTGGAAGAAATATAATTTGGGCTAGTTAAAAAATGAAACAAGGATCAAGTCCTAATCTGCCTTTCGTTATTGGACTGCTCTCCTATTGAGATACATGGCTTCTTGATCAGGCCTGTGCCATCTTCAAGTGTGGATTGAAAGTTAAACATCTGCCCTCACTCAATATTCACAGTTAAGATTTAGCTATAAGAAACTCATAGCATGCAACCATGGTTTCCATAACATGAATAGATTTAAAATTCCAAGATCAAGCAAGTAATATTAATCTAGTGATGTGCAATAGTCCTTAATCACAAATGTTAATAAAAAATTGATTAATAACACTAAAGACTATTTATTATAGCGGAAGAAATATAATTTGTCCTAGTTAAGAATCTAAACAAGGATCAAGTCCTGACCTGCCTATCTATTGCAGTGGAAGAAATATAATTTGGGCTGGTTAAAAAACCAAACAAGGATCAAGTCCTAACCTGCATTTCATTATTGGATTGCTCTCCTATTGAGATACATGGCTTCTTGATCAGGCCTGTGCCATGTTCAAGTGTGGATTGACAGTCAAACACCTCCCCTCACTCAGTATTCATAGTTAAGATTTAGCTATAAGAAACTCATAGCATGCAACCATGGTTTCCATAACATGAATAGATTTAAAATTCCAATATCAAGCAAGTAATATTCATCTAGTGATGTGCAATAGTACGTAATCACAAATGTTAATAAAAAATTGATTAATAACACTGAAAGACTGTTTATTACAGTGGAAGAAATATAATTTGTCCTGGTTAAGAATCTAAACAAGGATCAAGTCCTGGCGTGCCTATCTAGTATCTATTGCAGTGGAAGAAATATAATTTGGGCTGGTTAAAAAACCAAACAAGGATCAAGTCCTAACCTGCCTTTAGTTATTGGATTGCGCTCCCATTGAGATACATGGCTTCTTGATCAAACATGTGCCATGTTCAGGTGTGGATTGACAGTCAAACACCTCTCGTCACTCAATATTCATAGTTAAGATTTAGCTATATGAAACTCAACATGCAACCATGGTTTCCATAACATCAATAAATTTAAAATTCCAATATCAAGCAAGTAATATTCATCTAGTGATGTGCAATAGTACCTAATCACAAATGTTTATAAAAGATTGATTAATAACATTGAAACAAGTAAGTACTATTCATCTAGTGATGTGCAATAGTACCTAATCACAAATGTTTATAAAAGATTGATTAATAACATTGAAAGACTATTTATTACAGTGGAAGAAATATAGTTTGTCCTGGTTAAAAATCTAAACAAGGATCAAGTCCTGGCCTGCCTATCTATTGCAGTAGAAGAAATATAATTTGGGCTGGTTAAAAAACCAAACAAGGATCAAGTCCTAACTTGCCTTTCGTTATTGGACTGCTCTCCTGTTGAGATACATGGCTTCTTGATCAGGCCTATGCCATGTTTAGGTGTGGATTGACAGTCAAACACCTCCCCTCACTCAATATTCATAGTTAAGATTTAGCTATAAGAAACTCATAGCATGCAACCATGGTTTCCACAACATGTATAAATTTAAAATTCCAAGATCAAGCAAGTAATATTCATCTAGTGATGTGAAATAGTACACTCACAAATGGCGTTGGCTTCACAGCGAGATAATATTGTCCATAGCCTATATTTTAAACATATATTTAAAAGTAAAAAGAAATTAAGGTTTCGATTTCTCAATTCAGACCTGCAATGAATTTTTGACCCGAATCTGATCGGGCTCACACTTACAAACTTGACAAAGATCCAGAATCTTGCATTGTAAATACATTATCGAAACATAAAACCAGCAAAACAAGATCCAGGGCTGACAGGAAAATAGAATGCAAGAAATAAGAGTTATTTTGAATGGTATCTACCAAAAATCCCTTGCAGAAAACTATTTAGAACAACTTTCCCATTTCATCAATACTATGTTTCTTATTATGTAGCATGAATATGCTTGTAAAACAGATCTCAGAACAGCAAATTACCCCAACCCATTCCAAACAACTGTACTAGTTAGAATATGCTTGTAAAACAAATCTTAGAACAACAAATTACCCCAACCCATTCCAAACAACTGTACTAGTTATAATATGCTTGTAAAACAGATCTCAGAACAACAAATTACCCCAACCCATTCCAAACAATTGTACTAGTTAGAATATGCTTGTAAAACAGATCTCATAACAACAAATTACCCCAACCCATTCCAAACAACAATGATAAGCAAACACTAAAACAAACTTCTAAGAAAAAAAAAGTGAAAACCTCCATTATTAGAGTTTGGCAGGATTAAAATGACCAAAATTTACCTAGCTTAGCCAAAATTTTATGTTGCCTAGAAAAGAAAAATACCAAGAATTATCATGAGCCAAACCTGTAAAACCCTAAAACCTCAAAACCCCAAACTTGCAAAATCCTAAACCCTCAAAACCCCTAACCTGAAAAACCCTAAACCCTCAAAACCTCTAACCTGCAAAACCCTAAACCTACCTGAAACTCCAAGAGAAAAATTAACAAAAATTCCAATAGAAGGTGAGGTGTTGAAAAACACAAAAGGTGAAGGTGAAGTGTTGAAAAACACAGTGTTTGATGGCTGGTAGGATAAAATCCTACCGGATAGAAGGTAGGTTGAAGAGTCTTCCATGTCCAGAGCTGCCAGACCTTCTCCAGAGCTCGCCACACCTGCAACTAGTTGAAAATTAGCCAATGCAGAAACCAAAAAACCAAAAAAACCAAACAAAAACAAAAATACCTGAAATTACTTGTAAATTTACCTTCGACCTCGAACTGGCTGAAATCAACAGTGGCTCCTCCCCAAACAACAAGTCGCATGAATGAAACAACCACCAAGGACACCCTAAACCTCTGGTGGTCTAGAATGAACAACCATTGCAGGCAGAATGAAACAATTCCAACAGAAACCCTGTTCGGTTAACGGACGCATGCAAGCAAACAATGGCAAACAACAGCGCAACAATGGCAGACGGTATGCATAGGTGATGGAGCCATCCTGCGCCATCGTTGGCAGAGGGCTTCTCCCAAACACAGGACCCGAACAGAAAAACAAGGAGCAGAGCACACATCGCAGGGAATAGGCGAAAACAACCGGGCGTTGGATCGAAAAACTGGTTTTCAAGCTTTGACACCCACCACAACACGTGGCAGTCCACGTCGGGCAGGTGTCGTACATGAAATCATGATGTCCATGTGGGTTTATGTGAGGTGGAGGGGAGGGCGCACAGGTAATGGCGTCCCTCCCCTATAATTATTTTATTTAAATTAGAATTTGAAATACTACGGATAAAGTTGGAGAAATCAAAATCCCTAAGAAAACATAAAATTGCCTAATTTGTTTTTAAAATTGAGAATGTATTTCATGTTTTTCAAAAGGTATAGATTGATTTTGTTGTTTTCAGTTTGTCTATGCTTTGACTTAGAAATTATAAAGTTTGAATATGTAATATTTAAGTAATGAGAATTTTAAGGATTATTTCAATTGATTGAGTTCTAGTCTTTAAAGTATTTTGGTAATGAGAAGTTATAGAGTTATTTCTTCTTTATTTTAGGATTAAGTTCTGCTAATAAACTGGTTGGAGATGATAATCTGTTAAAATAATTTATTTAGAAAATTTTTAATATCTGTAAACTACATATTAAAAAATATATATCTAATTAATAAAAATAAGATTTTTCAAAATTAATATACAATGCTTATCTAATTATTTTATGGTTCGAGATTTTTAATTTAAATTTGGCAAAACAATTTTTTATTCTTTTTTAAGTGGTTGTTTATTAATATAGAATCAAATAATCTGCTTAAACACAATTTCGCAACTATCACTATACACGCCTTCCTTTGCCTTAAGACACAATTTCGCTACTATCACTTTACACACCCTCCTTTGCCTTAAAATTGTTCACATTAATTCTTCCTTTGCCTTAATTTCGCAAGGAATTTTAAATAAGCAATCATTGAATTTATGGATCTCTTTTCGATTATGGTTCTATTTTCACAACCATCTTTGAATTTAGCAAAGGAGGTCTTGCAATGAAACGTATGATTACGAACTATGTTAATATTTGATTTGTTGACTCAAGATATTGGTGTTATTTTTTTAAAGAGATTATTAAAGATATTATGTTAATGAATATTTAATAGAGTGGTTTTTTCGGATGTTGTTTGTGTGAAAATGTTTGTGGCATTTTAATCTTTTATTTTTGGAAGAGAATTGATTTTTTTTAGGTTTTATAGTCCAATCAAATTGTTTAGCAAATTATTAAACAATTTTATTTATAAATTAGTTGAAGGTGTGTTGATTTATAGTGAAAGAAAGAAATAAATTATTTTAATGTTTAAGAGGTTAAAGCTAGCCTATGGGACAATTGCTTCTTCATTTGATTTTGTATTCGGATCTTTTCGTGTGAAGCCTCACAATACACGCTCTCAGCTTCTCGACAAACCCCTCCTTGAATAGATTATCCCAAGAGTTAGTTGCAAGAACATCTGCATAATTTTCCATGTTGTCTTTGAAGGCCTCACATTCTAATATGAAATGTTTTTATGTTTCCACTTTTCTGGAAGAACAAAAAATACATACTCCTTCCTCCCACACTTATTTTGCCTTTTTCTAGCCCCCTGTTGCACAATGGAGTTGATGAGAATTAGTCCTTAATTGAGAAATAAGAATTTTGGCTCTCCAAGAAATATTGGCCTCTATGTACGCTTTTTGTTGATGATTATGAGTGGGATTAAACACTTCAATATGATTATTAAGCTAAAACTAACATGAAAAAGTATGTGGGTGAGCAAGGATAGAGTGGAAAAAAGTTTAGATCAATTTTTAACATTGGAGGGAATGCCATAAGACTCTATGAGATTTCCATAATGAGTTGGTTCTGCAAATGAATTAGATCATTTTCTAGCTACTTTGAAGGTGGTTCCTATAAGGAATAGTGTCAATGCAATATCAATAAAGGAGGAGGAGTTTATCGATTTGGTTAAGAGACTTTGGAGACCATATGACAAGATGGTGGTGGAGTTAGATTAGCTACTTTATAGTGTTAAGATAATTTGAAAAGAATTAAAAGGAAAATTAATAATCGAGATTATGCAAAAACAAAAAAGATGAGCATAATTTGGTAGATGTGAAAGAATCTCTACCTAGAATCTATGAATCACAGGGAGTGGGATTTTTGTTCAAATAAACTAAATTAGAAATTCCGAATTTGGAAAAAAAGCAATAATTTATGAGACAAAATGTCTACTTGGAGGCTAAAAGCTAGGATTCCTTACTTGGAAAATTGTGATGAGAACTCTGATTATTTTATCAATTTGAGAAGGGAAGGAGAAATATTAATACTATGTAAGATTTTGAAGTTAGATGGGGGGATTTAATCAAATTTGAAGAATTGACTACTATAGGGGTGGAACATTTTCATAATCGTTTTAATGTGCGAAGAGGATTTCAATTGCAAAGGTTATTAGGCTGACACAATACTTCACTACTTTCATCTTCAAAGAGGATATAATGTCATTGATTGAAGAGGTCTCTAGAGGAATTAAAAGCCAATCTCTGTAGTTTTTAGAAGGATAAAATTCCAAGTTGAGACAATTTAACTATTGATTTTTATATGTATTTTCTAGAATTATTGGAAATTAATTTTCTTCTAGTGGTAGAAGATACAAGGTTGCGTGGAAGAATGTTCACAATGCTCTTATTCAAAAATCAAATAACCCATCCTCATTTGAGGATACTTGTCTGATATATTTGTGCAGTAGTATGTATAAGATAGTGGAAAAGATTTTAGCAAATAGGGTGACAAACTTTTGTTCAAGACAATTTGTTTTCCTAGCTAGTCCATACATTCATGAAGTTATTTCGGTTTTTGAAAGCGACGTTCACATCATAAGATTAAGGAATTTAAAGGCTATGGTGTTAAAACTTGATTTATCAAAGGCTTATGACAAGCCAATTGGATTTACCTAAGGTTAGGGAGGAAACAATTTGGATTTGAGGTATCTTTAATTAATGATATGAAAATGGAGGAGGAGGTCAATTTCCTCTCCCTAAAAGAAGGGATCGTTCTCTGGCGCTTTGCAAGGAAAAATCGGTCTTAACACAAAACATGTTTTCCAAAAGGTCTCTTCAAGTTATGAGTTAGCTTTTACATGTAAAATTAAGCATAAGCAACACAACATTACATAACTCATACAAGCATTCATGAAGAGTAGAACAAAGGATTTGGTGATGGAGTTCACCCCTCCTGGGCTATATCTCCGGGCCTGCCAACATAGCTAGAATGCTCCATATATTGACTGGAAAAGGAGTACACAGAAGTTTATTGATAAAACATGTGGCTATTTCCCCTTTAAGGAAATATTCTCCTACAAATAACTGTCACATAAACATCATGACAACCTACATTCAGTCTTGAAAACATCAACAACACAAGGTGCCTCCAACAAAGACCCTGTACTCCATCTGAAAAGGAGAATACATGAGCATATAAGCACTTCAATTCCACATTAAAGAACAAATATAAAACTTTCCTCAACAAGATATAGTGAGAAAATAATAAATGAGATGAACCTTGCAAGTAAAAACTACTAGAGTAAACATCTGAAGGTAAGAAAACCCCTACAAGGCCTTCTCCATGCTCAAACACCTTCAAGAAATCCCCCAAAACACTAATTGATCCATACACCCATAAACTTGAACCTGCAAAAACTTCCTTTAAACGTGCTCAAATCAGATAATAGAGGTCACCATTGGATCCATAATGTCCACAAACCCCTATGTAAACTCTTTTTGAGCCCCAAAAGGATAAAAAATCACAAATATATGGCTCTACAAGCTCTCCATGTAGTTTTTATTGTTATATGTCCTAAAAATTGGACCAAGAGTCTAATTGTCCTAAAAATCCACATTGTTTTCTGCTACGAAGGTGACAAATTCGCCCACCGAAGGTGCAATTTTTTGGATACTTAAATTGCCCAATAACCCTTGTGCGAAATAATCTAGCCACATGGGCCATGCGACTGGGGGTCGGGGCTAACTGCCCACCCCCAACGGAGTAGCTCTCTACCATTACATCGGTGGTTACCCACGGGACCAGGGAAATTCCTTAACTCCCGCACCCTCCAATTTAGAACCTACACTGATCCACCAATTTTTGATGGAATAGTGATAGGACTTGGGGCTAGGGCCTAGAGCCCCACCCCCCTCTGTTCACGCCTCTACCTAGTTTTGTGGGCTCATATATGGCCATGGTCTAGGGCCTTTATCCCACCCCCCGTGCGTTAACTTCTACATCCATAGAATAGGGTCCGGTGTAATACATGTGGCCATGGGATGGGGCTAGGCCCAAGCTCTGAGTCGCTAATCCTGTTGAGGTTCTATGTGGTGCTGGTGATGAGGGGCAAGGCTATTAGAGTTGATTATCTTTCCTGGTTTCCCTGCAATACACCTTAATTCAACTTCCTTTCCTTCCCAACACAATTTCAAGAAAAATTCTTGAAAATTAAAAGCTATCGCACCCAAAGATTGTAACCATTGGACTCCTAGTACAGCATCAGCACCACCCATTGGAATGGAAAGAATTGGACTATTCAATTCATATTCTCCCATGGATAGCTTGATATTATGGCACTTTCCAAAGAAATTTATGGTTCCTCCATTTACGACCATCACTTGACAATTTGGTGCTGGATATAGGAAGCAATTTAATTCCTTTCCTATCTTACAATAAATAAAATTATGGGTACTACCTGAATCAATCAACACTATTACCTTTTTCTTCTTGATATGTCCTTCTATCTTGAGAGTTTGAGGAGTGGTAATTCCTGCCAATGCATTACAAGATATGGTCAGATTCATTTATTCTTTCACTGGGGTTGATTCCTGGTGTATATCCTCCTCTTTTGATGTTTCTTT
Source organism: Pinus tabuliformis (assembly GCA_031772625.1). Lineage (NCBI taxonomy): Eukaryota > Viridiplantae > Streptophyta > Pinopsida > Pinales > Pinaceae > Pinus > Pinus tabuliformis. Next base: position 346,594,536 of record CM062812.1, read on the forward strand.
ATCCCTTTTCTTCCTCCTCTTCACAATCTATGTAGAATAATTTCTTCTCATCACACTTATGACCTTTAGTGTATTTTCTATCACAACTATAACAAAGCCCTTTTTCTCTTTTTTCCTCGAATTTTTGTGGTGTCAACCTTGTAGATTGTGGAAGGCTAGTACCAATAACACTACCATCTTTATAGTTATGATTGGTAGTCTTCCCTGTTGCCATAATTTTGCTTTCAACTTTTCTTGCCACCCTGAATGCCTTCTCCAATGAATCAGGTTCCCAAAGGCAAACCTCATGTTGGATTTTATCTTTCATAGTCCCTATGAAGACATCAATCCTACACTTCTGTGGAATATTAGTTACCCTAATATTCAATTTTTGGAAGTCTTCAATGTGCTCCACCATTGAACCCTTTTGTTTGATATTTATCAATTTGCTAAAGAAGGTGTTGCTCTTTGTATCTTCATAATGTGCTATCATTTCCTCCATAAAAATTGACCAGGTGACAAGTGGTTTACGAGAACTAAGCCATCTATACCATATAAACTGATTGTGTTCTAAATGTAAATATGCAATACGTACCTTTTGTGAGGGTTGCACATCCTGTAGATCAAAATATTACTCCATCTCTAGTATCCAAGTTACTAGATCCTTGCCATCAAACTTCCTCATCTATATATTTTAAATGTGGTGGTTCTTAAACCCCACATGGGAGTCTCTAAAATCGTGATTGATATTTCTTTTATCTTCATCATGATTTCCATGGATTTCCTTGTCACCAATGGGACACCTTTCTTCTAGCAACTTTTCCAAACCTTCTTTCAATCCTTTTATCTTGACATTCATCATTGCTTCCATGTCTAATTTTAAATCGTCATTCAAAAATACTGTGTCCCTTTTTATACCATCTATCTTAACATTCATAATGGCTTTCATTTCATTTTTTGTTACTTTTTGCGAGAGCGAAATTTGTTGCATTTGATCTTTCAATTTTGATATATCATGTTGCATTTCTTCCTCTTCTTCATGTGTCATAGTGGAGCTTGCAGGTTGCTTACTAGGTGTTTCCATTTTCTTTCTTCGGGCCATCAATTAATGATAATTATGCTTCAGTATGCCCTTTGAACCCCTTCAAAATAATTTTTCAAACCAAACTTATGCAAATTTTTAAAAAGACTACACAACGTTTTTTTTTCTGCGTAGGAGCTTGATATTGAATCTGTTGTACCTCCGTAATTTCGGATTTCCAAGGTCTAAAATTGTGTCTTGTGGTAGCCCTCTCATTCCTCTTTCCAACCCCACAGGTATGATCAATATTGGCGTCTTCAAGAAATAGTTAGGCCAAATATCCCTCCATGACCAGATTATAGAGTTCTTTGGTAGAGCGAACTTGTACGAAGTTCTACGTATTACTGTTTCAACCTTCGGACCTGAAAACATTACACAAAAAACAATATTTTGTCCTCTCTATATACCTTCTAACGAAACTTCAATATGATACTCAAAGAGAAAGTTATGACGCTTTTCCCAAGGTCACATGTTTGGGATGTAATTCAGGATCCTGCAAAAAGCCTAACTTACTTGGATCATATCTCCAAAATAGTAGCGAGACAAGATCGTACATTCTGACCTGAGGTTTGACTATATTTTAGCTCAAGTGAGTTTTTGTTTTAGATTCTAAAACATCGTAGAAAAAAATTATAGTGAAAGTTCCACGATGACCTCTTTAGAGCAGCGAAACCGTGGAATCCAAAGCTCTAATAACAAATGTTATGCAACCAGCTCAAGAAATAGAAGAAAAGATAGATAAATGACTTCAAAATCAGCCTCTTCAAGGGCGAAACCTCTTTTAAATTATACAAATAAAAAATTCTTGAATGATTCAAATGACACATCCTCCTTTCTATATATAGGAGTCTAAGGGGTCACAATATAGTCAGAGCTGACATAACAATAATAATGTAAGGGCACCACAATAACAATAGTGGGCTTCTATGGGGCACAACAATAACAATAAGGGGCCTACACTAATAACAATGAGGGAATATTGAGCTTCTATGGGGCACAACAATAACAATAAGGGGGCTACAATAATAACAATGAGGGAATACACTAGTATTATAGGCACCTAACATTGGATATGGTTCATTGTGCATGCTATATATATTAGAAATATTTTTTAAAATAAAGTTTGGTGGCAGGGTTTACGGACTCGCCACCCCACACCCATACATTCTATGTAACATCATTGAACATTAAATGGAATTTGTTAAACCATTGGCGGATGGATAAGGGGGGTGCCATACTTGGCGGGAAGCCCAACGCACTGGCATAGCTGCCAGGTTTGGCGAGCCCCGCCCCTTTTTTCTAGTAATGAAACAAACCCATTTTAAATATATGCGGCAAAAACTTTATCAAAAAGAAACATTGTAGGAGAGTTTGTTAAGGTGTGCAGTTTACATTTGATAGGTCATGGGATTGAATCCTGTTAGGTCCACTGATATCTTAACAAACTTTTGACTTATCCAACGAGGCCACATGTCGCCCTCTAATAGGACCACTTGTTGCCTTGGGATTGGTCCCAACGTACCCAAACGCAACCTGCCACTTGTAAATGTAACGTTGGTCCATATGCGTGAATCATAACTTGCCATTTGTAACCTTCTCATGGTGCCATGTTGCGGTCACAACTTGACCTTTGACTACCCATTGACCATTACTTTGACTTTAACTTTTTTGAGTTTGCCCTGAAAATTTTGACTTTGAATAACTTCTTCATACGAAGTCATTTTTTGCACATTCAAGTTGCGTTGGAATAATTTTTGCGAGCTCTACGTGATGGCACTAATTTCGCTCGAATCTGGTAGCTTTGAATTTTTTTCCTTTTCTGGATCCTTGATCATCCAATGATCAATTTCAGATCATCAAATGATGCATATAGTCAGATATTTTCTCAGGAAAAATTGTAACATCATCCAAATATATGATCACACTCTAGCTGATAAATCCTCAGAACACGACGTGGATATCCCATTGGAATGTCACACTAGCCTTAATAAGGCCAAACAACATTTGCCTAATCGTGAATGCAACCTATTTTGTTTTGAATGTTTCCTTTAATCTATCAGGTTATGCTACTATAACTTAATTGTACTATGAAAATCTATCCAATAGCGAGAAGATTTCAGATCTAGATATCATTTGAAGAATTTTCTCCATGGATGGCATGGGATAGTTGTGTTTGTCAAAAGCCCAGTTTATATTTCGGAAATCTACACATAAGTGTATTTCACCAAATTTCTTTATGACCGGAAATAAGTTAGATACCCAAGTAGAATGATGAACTTTAAATATTATCTGACCATCTATCAACTTCTTCAGTTTTTTCTATATCAACGGTTCAAGTGTAGGATGAACCTTTCTCAATTTCTATTGGAAAGAATTAACCCTTTCACATATTGGTATCACATGTTGGATGATTCATGTATCATAAGTTTCCTAATAATCATAAGTCCATGAAAATACATCTCGGTACTATTTAAATAAGCAAATAAAAGCTTGTCATTCTTGAGGAGAAAAACATGTACCAAGATTCACATACATTGGATGTTCTTTAGTTCCCAAATTAACCTATTCATGCAACAATGTCAGGGAACTTTGGGTCTTTGTGTTCATTGGTTCCCTAAAACGATTTTGTAAGTCATGGATCTTTTACAAATACAAGACACCCTTAGGCATGGGATTTCGACTACACCCTTCATCTCCATCTTGTAATAACTTCTCATTCTCATCCTCATCGATTGCCACATCTTTGAACACATCAACATTAGCCATGAAATACAGTATCTGTTGGCTATCATTGCATGCATGTATTCAGTAACAGTTATCCGTGACCACATCCTCAATGTGGAACACTACATTGGAACTTTGAGAATATTTGGCTAGTTGATTGGTGTTATTTTTGAAGAATGGCTTGATGGACTTGTTACTAGTGGATGCCTCACCTGACTTCCTTTTGAGCTCAAACACTTTGTTGATCAATAGCTTCAAGGACTTAGTCAATCTCTCCATGTCAAAAGAATCCTTGTCTTTGGTTTTAGGGGAAGAGACTTGATATTTCCTTCCAGTATCTTTAGAGTAATTTGAATCTTCTTAGTCAATAATGGCTCCGATAAATCCTAAGTCCCTTCCTATAGCAATTTCTTCTGCAAATATTAGAGACAATTTCTCTTTCCCAACTCTTTTCATAAAGGAAAAAATATATGTAGGTAAGGTAGAAATATAGTAATCCTTGGTGAGAGAATCGTGAGGCTGCACATTTGTGGGGAACTTGTTTAATATGTGAGAAAATATCTTATTAAAATCTTTTACTTTTTCTTTGTCCCCCATATTGATATTGCCAAGTTTGTTAAGTAGCATTACAGGAGTTTTGCCATTAGTGAATTTCTCCAAGAATAACTGCTTAAACTCCCTCCAATTGTGGATTAAATTTTCTAAAAGGTTTTGGTACCATGTTGTTGCTCTACCTTCTAGAGTATAAGGAAACAACTTGTAGGAAACTTCATCATACGAGACCTCTAACATTCTAAAATTCAAGTAGAAATCATCAATGTGGTCCTAAACCTTTATTTTCTTGTTTGGGTCATACTTTGTAAGCAACTTCTTTGGGTGCTTAGGTAAATGATGAAGTTGACCTAGAAGAGAAAGAGGCCCTTGGGCCATCTAATCAAATTGGTCATCAACCATGTGTTTTTTATCCTCCTCCTCTTCACTATCAGATTCTGAAGACTCTTCCTCTTCACTATTTAGATTCTCATTATCATTGAAGTTGTTGTTATCACTTAGTTTCTCATTGTCGAATAAATTAATGTCCTCCCCATCTTCCTCTCGATTTTCAGCGTTAGGTGGTCTGGTGTTCTCTTGAATATTATTTCTGTAAAATGAATCAGCTAGATCATCCAAGGAGGTAATCACTAATTCCTAGACAGTGGAGACCAAAGCACCTTGAGAAGTTGTTTCCTTAGCTGACGCTTGTGTGGGAGGAGAGATGCAATAGGAATAATTCTAAGGGATTTGGAAAATTCACGAGTGATAAGATGTAACTTTTGAAGTTTATCATAAGTAACGTCAAACACATGCTCCAGACCATGAGGAGATGATTTTTCTTTATCGGATATGTTCAATGGAGTTGGACTCAGACAATTTCTTCCTTAAAATGAAGGTTCTTGATCTGAATGCATTGAATTATCAGCCATACATTGGTTTCTCTCCTTCTAGCGCCAAAATTTTGACGGTCTTGGAAGTCGTCAACACAAGGGGGTTTCCTCAGTATGAAGTCCTTACTAGACCTCACCGTATTTGGAATAGAAGCCCCATCCGAGAAATATGCATGGCTTCCATTATAGTGATCTTAAAAATTTTCCTTGGCTACAATAGAAAACATAAGAGAGCATGCATATACTTTTGAGATAAGCATGTAAGTTAGCCTTGTGAAACAGACGATTTCAATGTGTATAAAGTACTTTCATGGAGGGGAAAAGAAAGAGTGATCCTTTAGAAGGAAAGTAATAGTATTACCCTAATAAATACACATGCATACATAGAAAGAATCATTAATTAACCTGCAAAATAGTTCGTAAACTAACAACGACCATGAAAATAATTAAGGACTCACAATTCAATTAAGATGTATACCAAAGCCAACAAAATAGTTCATTTTCTTTAACACTTATGAAGACAAACATACATCGAAGACATGAAAGAATATTCTTACAGCATTCAGTATAAATGCATGAAAGTATGGCTAGCTATGATAGCTTCAAAATAGTAAATATTAAGTGAAAGTATCAAGATACACAATTACAAGGTTGCATCACTAACTCCAATAGTGGAACATGAGGACACCACTTGTTCCTCAAAAGAATGATCTTCTCTCATATGCCAAGCTTGAGAAGTCAAGGCAAAAAGTTCTTTACTTGAGCTATGATGGCTTATTTATAGCAAATGAGGTGACCTTTCACCTCCCATATGACTCTTGACGTCCCTCATGACTCTTGAGCTACCATATGACTTTTGATATCCTACATTACCCTTGGACGTCCTAGTGACTCTTCACATTGCATGTGTGACCCTTAGGCTTCCACACATTTTACATTTTATAATTTTGGAAATACAAGATTACATCCATGAAAATTGTGGAAAGAATACATGGATCAAAATAACACTCACGTGTTCATATTTTGAGAAGCTACACTTTGGTGACTGTGACATGAGACTCCATTGTAATATGTCGATCCCAAGTTATTTTCTTTGCTGCTACATATGCAACTCTTCATGATAGATCTCGAATGTGCTTCATCTTCGCCTTCAAAAGGGTCTGGCTAGAGTATTAGAGCCTTCAAAGTCATCCTAGGTTTTTATCTATTTGTCGTAGTTCATAATTCCTTTATCTCCTGCACAATGGTCCTTTCGTGTCTCATCTCCATAGGCATCTTCTTGAAAAATCTCCTTGATGAACCCTTTGAACATCATCTTCCATGTTAATATGGTAGTATTTGCAAATGAAATCTAGTCATGGCTAGACAAAATCAGTACCAAAATCACCTATTCTAGCTTGTTTCTCATGCAAGATGTTGATTGTAGTGGGACAATGTGATAGGATTGAAAGAGAGACCTTCTCGGGCATAGAGCGCAAGTTCAAGAGAAAAGAGGTGGAGGTATGGGCACTAAAAGTGTGCATTGCACTGGGGCAAGAGAGGGGGACAATATTGGGTGCATAACACATGTCCTAGAGACAGTGGCTAGAGGCTTGAGGAATGAGGATGCGCAATGTGCTATAATTGAGAGGGAGACTCTAGGTGGAGTGCAATTCACAACTACAAAGGGGTGACATTACTGTCCACTGGGAGTGCAAAATGAGCTCCACAAAGTAGGACTATTAAGGGTTGGCATAGAGCGTAAGTACAAGCAACAATAGGTTGGATGATTGTGGTCTAGATATGTGCAATGCACTTGTGAAGGGAGACGACCTCAAGATGGGCATAGGGTGTAAGCTTAGGAGATAATAACATCACAACTAAGACTTAGAAGTGCACAATGCACTCATCACTTGGTAGAAAATTGAATGTGTTCACAACTTTGCATAGGATGTGAGGGTAAGGAAAAATATGAAAATTAACTAAGTGTGAGATTATTGGGATGAGAGAGAGAAAGTAAGAGCATACAAATAGGTCCTGAACATGATCACACACACATACACAATAAAAATTGTGATGAGAATCTGGATAGTACCCAAAACCAACATGTATACATTGAAATGAAAACAAAATCATACTAATCTCCAAATATGAGAGTTAGGGTGGAAATTTTTACAACACAAGTGTCAATTGCAATCAGAAAGTGTGCTAGGTCACGGGAGTGTGTCTTGCACATATCCTTCTGATAGAGAGGATTAACTAATACTTGAAGGTGTGTTGAACCTGCCTCTATAAGGTGCGCCATAAAGACCTATAACAAAAGATGGCACTTATGGTTTCTTTAGAAAGGAACTTGAACACTTAGAAAAACTTGAACAACAAGCATCAAACAACTTTAATGACTTGAAATGACAGTTCACACAATCATTAGGAGGCTCCAAAATCTAAATGTAGGAAAAATTTTGGAGGGTCTTGTAGCAACTACAACATGAGGGAAAGAGGTTTCCACATACTTTCCCACATTGTAAATCCACTTACAAGTTTAATATGGAAGAAGGGATGTCTTATGGTAGGCATTCTAGGATTAATATGCAATAAAACAAATTATGGAATGGTTTTTTATCATGTTTAGGAACGAGTCATGCTCAAATCTAGGAACACCGCAATGAGTTAGCTTGGTCCTTTTCTCTTTTGAGGGTTTACATATCTAAGCTTGGATGTATGTTTTTATGTATAGATGAAGGAATGAGATAATTTCAATGTTGATAGAACTACCTTTTGAAGTGAAATTGTCCTTCTAAAGCAAAGGAATTTCCTTGGTATTTTTTTGATGGGGCATCCCATGGGGATATTGATGTTGTAGAGAGTGAGGGATTTGATTCTTTGAAGATAGTCATTGTATTAAGTTTATGGTAGGAATCCGAGAGGGATGAAAAAATATGCAAAACTAATGGCACTGAAACTAGTATTATTGCTAGCAAATGAAAAAGAAATTAATGTTTTAAAATTGTTTGATGATTCTTAGGTTGTCAATAGATGAGTAGAAGATGAACAAAGCTGCCACAATATATTTTTTATTTTTACCTTGGAAGAGGTCAAATTTTTTAGTGTTTTCAATGCGTACATGGAGAAAAATATGAAATATGGAAGCCAATGATTTATGTGAAGCTAGAATTGTGAGGCAACAAATTACATAAATGATAACAAAAAAAGGAATAGTAACATTTTGGAATAGTATAGCTCTCCTTTTCACAAAGTAATAGTGAGAGAAAAATATGCTCCTATATAATGTTTTTCTTATTTCTAATTAAATATTACTCTTAAACAATTTTTATCATATTATTATACCTTTCGTGAGCATAGTCTAACGCATTCAATTTTGTCTTTGACTAGGTATTAGTTTGTCTTTGACCAAAAATTTATGATGCTTATCAATACTTTAACATTATCAATTTAATTTTTAATATTTATTATTATTATTTAAATTTATTTATTCGTAACGTGATTGGTTGAGGTCTTATTATGGGTTCTTTAGTAACTTCCATTTCTATTAGTTATTGATTTTTTGTTTTTAGTTTTATTTCCTTTTTATTTAACCTTTTCAATTGTTTTTTATATGTATGTTAATATAAACAATATTAGTTAATCGTATTTCTTAATTTTTGGTGATGACATTCAACAATGCAATATTTTATTAGTTGTTTTATTTTTGTAATGAAATTTTTGTTTTTGTTAATTTTTTTTTTAATGAGCTATATTTAAGCTAAGTAGCAAGAACTAGTGACTATGTAGCCCTTGTTTCTAGATATTAAAGTTATATCTTCAACATGAAAATGATATATATTTTAAAATGAATAAAATATAATAAAGTTGAAAAGAACACCACAATACATACCAATAAAAGAAAAAAATGGTTAATATTATTTTATTTTAAAAGAAATAGATTTTTCTTCAAAAAAGATTGTGATTTTTTGTTATTTAAAATGCATTTATGCACTCAAATTCTCCAGATTAAACAACTTAAACTCAAGTTTTTAGAAATATCTAATGAATTTAGAGAGAAAAAAATATAAATATTATTATTATGCTTTAAAAAAATAGTAAATAATATCATTATGATAATGGGAGAAGGCTAACTCGATGATACAAACTCAATAAAAAGTCAATACAAATGAGTGGAATCATTTTAGTGTCAGATTATCACTTCGTTTGCATTAATTACAAGGTTGGATATATTTCATACTAATTATAACAACACCTTTCAGTAAAAATCACATAGAAGATAATCCCGTCGACACGTTTCGAACCAACCAGTGTGGTTCATCTTGAGGACAAGATGAGGAATCAGATCTAGGCAATGAAATGTCACACATCTATTAGTAAATTTACATATATATATATATATATATATATATATATATATATATATATATATATATATATATATATATATATATATATATATATAATTATCTTATTCCCTAAGAAAACCTTGGAATTCCTATTTATCTCATGAGCATTAACATTCCAAGGAAATCCTTTACACATAAATTGATGCATATTGAACTTTATTATGTATAAGGTCTATTATATGGAATTACATTAATGTTACCTCTCTAGCTTTAATCTAAATATTTACACAGAGATTATGATGTCGAGATGAGGATAGTTGTCTGACTCTCGTGGTGGCTCAGCTTACCAAGTCCACTTGTTCCTTTCATGATTTTTCTAATTAAGTGAACCTGGTACTATATGTTAACACCGTCGTTGATGGAGCTCCAGGTTCCATCCTGCAATTAATTATTACCTCATGGTTCTCCATCCTGCATTAACTCTGGCTGTCCGTTGCTTGGCCTAGGTGGAGGTGGCGCTTCGCTTGAGTCATTACTATAGTACCTTGTTCACTATAACTTTGGGATCCACTCCAGATCAACGGTATTAGTTTCTCCACTGGATCGGATGGAGGAGAGGGTTCTTGGGGTTTCTAACCTCCGAATGGGTATGCTCGCCATTCATTTTTCCTCTTCGGTTAATGTTTCTGGTATCTTATGGGATGGTTTGTATTCAGGGTTTCAGAACCCCCTGCTAGATGTTTACTGAGCTTTGAGACTTCTTACTACCCGTGTTCATTGCTAGGAATACTTGAATGTTCGAGTTTCACTATTAGGCCATTGGGGTCTGCTGGCATGCATGGTGTGAATCTATCAACAGACGATTCGCCCCTTCGAGTTAACCAGGTAATTTAATCAAGTTTTTTTTTTTTTTTTTTTTTTTCGTTATTTGTTGATATAAATTCCTAGAGAAGCTTATTAATCTTTCTTTTCCACACCAAGTTGAGGTGAAGGGTTTTTCAAAGACAACACGATGGACAAGATTCCGGTCAAGCCCAATGTTCGGCTCCCTAGTCGACTTGAAAATCAGTTTATTTACATTTCGTGTATGCAAGGTTTCTAGCCTGTTTCTAGAAGTTAAGGTTATGACTCTATAGGGAGCTTGGGACTTATTTTTTCCGTGACCGAAATATCGAATACCCTATGTAATTTGAATTTAGTTTAAGTTTATGAAGCCTTTCGGCCATGACCATCCTTCAAGGTTATATCGGCTTTTCAATCGGGTTTAGTTATTTGTATATTTATACTTAAGTTCAAGGGTGAAGTGATTCGAACCCTGGCTGGAATGGTTATAATTTTGGTTCTAAAATTGTTGAATGAATATATATACTCCTGTTTATGTCTTTTAATAGTTTTTGGAATGCAATATTCGTCACTGTTATTTGTTTTTCTTATGGAATTTATCCCTACAGCATTTCTGTGTGTTTTCGCTATCTTTCCGCTTGGGTTCAATGGTCGAGTGGTTCCACATTATTGTGTATTTAACTGTTTAGAGGATTTATATATATACTATATCGTCTCCAACAGTAAGAGTTTGAAGTTTAGAAAGGATAAGACCGCGGTTTCTATTTTGCAATGTAATTTAATGTTTTTAAGAGAACTCAGAGATTATATTTCATGTCTTATATGTATATTGGGGAATCTTAGTTGAGCTCTTAGTTTTCGCTCTCGATTGGAAGTTCTTGTTGTAAAACTTTTTTTACTTATTTAACTAATTCCTAAATATTTCGAAATGGAACCTCATTTTTATCTTCTCGGGCTCTTAGTATAAGTTATGGTTTAGGGCATGTCTGTGGCTTGAATATCCCTCTTTTCCTCTGATTTTCTGAAAGGTTTGATCAGTTGTATATTTTAAGCAATACCTACCAAAACAGATTTATTTATAGTGAAAAATCTCTTCGTTGTTTTCCTAACAGAGGGTTTAGTAATCTAGTCTTAACATGCTGGTAAATTCTATTGAGAAAATTTCGACTATGAAATGAAGTTTTCTTCTCTGGTTCATAATTATGTTTAGATTCATATCTATGTTTATCTTTATAGCATAACTTGTTCAGTTTCAATGAAACCATGAGATTCACTAATATTAGCATATCTGCCCTTTACCTAAATTTATCTATACACATACTATCATAATAAATTTAACATAACAGTTTACCATCATTAATCAAGCTATCTCATCATAACCACTGAGCATGATCATTGTATTTTCATCATAAACAGAGCATATTATATTCTAATAAGCAACAGATAATATTACTTACCTAAACCATTCTCTAGCTTGAAATTTCCCTATTTGAGTCTTGCAACCAAACCTGAAATTCTCTGAATCTTTTCCTCCCAACCTTGAGACTACTTCAGTAGTCTCCCTGCGAGTTTTTCCTGATCACAAGAATTCTCTATTTTTCGTGAGACTTATAGTCTCACTGCCCTATGGTCCAAACTGGACATGGCCTTATAAGACTGCCTGACATTTTAGCACAACATGTTCCTTAGTAACTTTTTATTTTCTTATCCTTGATCTCAGATACCTCTATCCTCTTGATCTCTTGAATAAATCCTCAAGAAATTAGTTTCAGGAACCTAGTTAGGAACACGTAACTGTTTCACTAACTGATTATTAAGTAAAAATAATATTTACTGATAATTGTTGTCTTCATTCAAAAAAGAATTCACTTCCAAAATGGCATTTTTTTAAATTAAGAAAATAATTAGTTTTTTCAAACTGCAGTAATTAAAATATTTACATGGTCTGGGGGATATCACATCTTCCCCCCCAAGATGTAACACCGTCCCAATGTTTTCCTTCTAAAAACAAATTCTGAAAGGTCTCCATCATAACCTGCTCATCTTCCTCAGTGGCCTCTTCTAGCTCATAGTGCTACCATTGCACTTTAACCTAGGTGATAACTCATTTCCGCAGCGTTACTTCTCTCTAATCTAGTATACCCAGAGGTTCAACCAAGAACTCGCCTTCTGGTTCAACCTACATAGTAGTAAAATTACTTAAGTCATCAACCATCTTGTTTAATAAATCTGTATTTAAAGGAAATATTTCTTGAATATTTTACCTGAATGTTTTGCCAATTGATTACGTGTTTAGGATCATAAATGTATTTCTTAAGTAGAGAAACATGGAAGACATTGTGCACATGAATGTGGTTGGGTAAGGCAAGCTGGTAAGCCACTGGCCCAATCCGAACTAAGATTTGAAATGGCTCACAAAACCGGGGTGCTAGCTTAGCACATCCGGTCCATTGCAGTTTACTTTTCTTAGCTCGTACTCTAATGTAAACATGGTCCCCTACTTGAAATTCCTGAAAGCTCCTTTTCCAATCAGCAAAGTTCTTTTGCCAGTCTTGAGCGGCTTTTAAGTTGGTTCGTACTCTTTTTACATTTTCCTCCATTTCCTCCAACATATCTAGTCCTAACATCAACTTGTACTCTGGTCCACTCCAACTCAAGGGTGTTCTATAATTATGCTCATATAACACTTCAAAAGGGCTCATCTGTAGAGATGTCTGGTATCCATTGTTATAAGAAAATTCTACCAAGTGTAGGTAGTCCTCCCATTTTGATGGCTGCTGCATAACATAAGTTCGCAACATGTCTTCAATAACTTGGTTTACTCTCTCTATTTGTCCATCCGTTTGAGGATGATAGGTGGTGTTGAAGTGTAGTTGTGTGCCCAATCCATCAAAAAGGGCCTTCAAGAAGGCTGATGTAAATTTCACATTGTGTTCTGATATTATCACTTTGGGTATTCCGTGTAGCTTGAAAATGTGTTGCATAAAAATGTTAGCAACTTGCACCGCTTTATAAGTTGACTGGATTGGTATTAAATGAACAGATATGCTCAGTTTGTCTACCACTACCATGATAGAGTCATTTTTCCTTTTTGACTTAGGCAGTCTGGTAATTGTTGGGTGTGGAGCCTGATTATCTTCTGTATTGAAAGGTTTCAACCGGATGTATACCCCAGGAAGACTATACACCCCTCCACGCAGGGGGGGTAAATCCCCCCTCGTTGGGGGGTCCGGCGGCCAGCGGTCCCCTGGCGGGGTTCGGGGGCAGTGCCCCCGAAGCTAAAAATAGATGTAAAATTGCCTTGTAAAAGTCTAGTAATTTCTAGTCAATCTGGGCCATTCATTAGGCGAATGATTTGACGATAGAAATTATGTTTCATGTAGGGTTTTTAGCCCTAGAAGGGAACCGCTCGCTATATACGAGGAATTGAATTGCGTCTATGTATATCTGTATTCGGAGTGAAGAAAAGAGAGGAGATTGAGAGCGAAGAGGGAGTTATAGTAGATCTGTTGTAGGTTGTATCTCTTCGGTTTGTTGGATAATATAATAAAAGAAGGAGTGGCTGCTTCTCTGTGGACGTAGCCCAAACTGGGTGAACCACATATATCTGTGTCTCTCTATCTGTGTATCTCTTGTTTTATGCGTTTTCTGTGTTTATATTTCTACAATATTTTATGTGTTCCATTGCTTCGTAATATATAATTTTCTAACAACTGGTATCAGAGCCGAAGGTCTATTTGGCTGATAAACTCACAGGAGAGAAGGGTTCCTGGTTCGAGTGGGAGCAATGGCAGAAGATGGTAGGTTTAGGGTCGAAAAATTCAACGGCCAAAACTACCAGCTGTGGAAGATGCAGATGGAAGATTATCTGTATCAGAGAGATCTGTACCTACCATTGAGCAGAAAGACAAAGAAGCCGATGAGTATGACAGACACAGAATGGGATATTCTCGATAGAAAGGAACTTGGAACAATACAGTTGTGCCTAGCGGCGTCAGTAGTGTTTAATATTTCAAAGGAAATGACAACACAGGGTTTAATGTCGGCATTGGCCAAACTATATGAAAAACCCTTGGCCTCAAATAAGGTATTTCTTATGAAGCGTTTATTTAATATGAAGATGTCAGAAGGTGGATCTGTTGCAGATCATTTAAATGATTTTAATACAGTTACAAGTTAGTTAAGTTATGTAGGGGTAACTTTTGATGATGAAGTTAGGGCTCTGTTATTTCTGTGCTCATTGCTAGAAAGTTGGAATGGTTTAGTTATGGCCATTAGTAACTCTATCTCTGGATCTAGTACTTTAAAGTTTGATGATGTTGTCGGTGCAATCCTTAGCAAGGAAATGCGACGGAAAAGCTCCGGTGAGACATTAGGTAATGCTTTAACTGCAGAGACTAGGGGAAGAAAAATGGAAAGAGGAAAGAGCCCACGATATCGCGGTAAGTCAAGAAAAGGCAGATCCAAGTCTAGATCAGGGATAGTGTGCTGGAAATGTGGGAAGAAAGGACACTTGAAGAAAGACTGCAAGTCTCGAAAGGGAAAAGATGGAGATGCGCAGCAAGAAACTAATCATGAAGCGAATGTAACAGGTGATGTGTTGCAAGATGCTTTGATTCTTTTATTAGAAAATATTATTGATGCCTAGGTGGTAGATTCAGGGGCCTCATTCCATGCCACACCTGATAAGAAACATTTTCATGATTATGTTCAAGGACATTTTGGACAAGTTCGACTGGGTGATGATAAACCCTGTAAAATCATTGGAATGGGTACAATTTTCATAAAACAGTAAAATGGAAATCAGTGGCTATTGAAGAATGTAAGGCATGTTCCAGATCTAAAGAAAAATCTGATTTCAACAGGGTAATTGGGAGGTGAAGGTTACATAAGCACTTTCACAGATAAAACCTGGAAGGTCACTAAAGGAACCCTGGTAATAGCGAAAGGAGAAAAGGTTGGTACATTGTATTTATGCAATGGTATTTCTAATTATGTTAATGTTTTAACCTCTACAGCAGAAAATATGGCATTGTGGCATTATAGGCTCAGGCGCATGAGTGAGAAGGGGATGCAAATTCTTCACTCAAGAAATTTGTTGCCAGGTTTCAAGCATGTTGATTTAAAATTCTGTGAGAATTGTGTTTATGGAAAACAGAAGAGAGTCAGATTCCTTAGAGTTGGGAAAGAAAAGAAGAGCGAAAAATTAAAGCATGTGCATACAGATGTATGGGGACCTGCTCAGGTATCATCTCTTGGTGGCTCTCGTTATTATATAACTTTTATTGATGATGCAACCAGAAAAACATGGATTTATTGTATTCGAAATAAATCTGATGTATTTGATACTTTCAGGAAATGGAAAGCTTTGGTTGAAAATGAGACAGGGAAAAGGTTGAAGTGTCTCAGATCAGATAATGGAGGTGAATATTGCAGCAAAGAGTTTGATAGGTACTATTCAGAGAATGGAATTCACAGAGAGAAGACAGTTCCAGGAACACCACAAGAAAATGGTGTGTCAGAAAGGATGAACAGGACAATCATGGAGCGTGCAAGGTGCATGAGATTGCATGCAGGATTGTCTTTACAATTTTGGGCAGATGATGTAGATACTACTGTTTATCTAATAAACAGAGGGCCTTCAAGTTCCTTGGATGGTGGTATTCCAGAGGAGGCATGGATAGGTAAAAAGGTAAACTACTCTTTTTTAAAGACTTTTGGTTGTGAAGCCTTTGTCCACTTTAACAAAGAAAATAGAACAAAGCTTGAGGAAAAATCAAAGAAATGTACCTTTATTGGATATGATGTTAATGATTTTGGTTATCGCTTATATGATTATGAAAATCACAAAATCATTAGGAGCAGAGATGTAATATTCAATGAAAAGGTCTTGTATAAGAATCAGTTGTAGGAAAAGAAATAGGAAAAAGAAAACAGAGAATACACAGTGCTTGACGATATCATAGGAAAAGTGATGGTGCCTGAAAATCATAATGATTAATAGCTAGAACAACAACCACAACAACAACAAGCACTTCAAACACCTGAAAGTGGTGTTAGAAGATCTACCAGGATAAGTAGACCTCCTGAACGATACTCTCCTTGATTATATTATGTATTGTTGAGTGATTCTAGTGAACCAGAATGTTATGAAGAAGCAGTGCAGGTAGAAACTAGGAAGAAGTGGAAGCAAGCCATGAAAGAAGAGATGGACTCCTTAGCACATAACCAGACATGGGACTTAGTAAGGTTGCTAGCAAGTAAAACAACATTGCAGAATAAATGGGTTTACAGGCTGAAGGAAGAAGATGGAGGAAAACAGAGGTACAAAGCTAGACTTGTGGTGAAGGGGTTTGCACAGAAGAAAGGTATTTATTTTGATGAAATATTTTCTCCTATTGTGAAAATGACTTCAATCAGAACTATCTAAGTCTAGTAGTAGTTGAAGATTTGCATCTTGAGCAGTTAGATGTAAAGACAACCTTTCTCCATGGGGATTTGGAGGAAGAGATATATATGCAGCAGCCACTAGGATATGAGGTAAAAGGGAAGGAGAAACTAGTGTGCAGGTTGAAGAAGAGCTTGTATGGCTTAAAACAGGCTCCAAGGCAGTGGTATCTAAAATTTGACAAGTTTATGTCTGAACAAGGTTCTACTAGATTTCACTCTGATCATTGTGTTTATCTGAAAAAGCAAAATGATGGTAGCTATATTATATTGTTATTGTATGTAAATGACATGCTTGTTGCAGGTTCTAACATGCAGGAGATAAATGTGCTCAAAAGAAAATTGGCAAACTCATTTGCAATGAAGGATTTGGGTGCTGCAAAACAAATCCTTGGTATGAGAATAACTAGAGACAGGAAAAATCGTAAATTAACATTGTCTCAGAATGAGTACATACAAAAGGTGTTGAAAAGATTTAATATGCGCAATGCAAAACTAGTTAGTACACCTTTTGCTAGCCATTTCAAACTTAGTGAGGAAATGTGCCCAAAGACCTAAGAAGACATGGATTATATGTCTAAAGTTCCATATGCATCAACAGTTGGAAGCTTAATGTATGCAATGGTCTGCACAAGGCCTGATATTGCACATGCAGTGGGAGTTGTAAGCAGGTACATGAACAATCCAAGAAAAGAACATTGGATGGCAGTGAAGTGGATTCTCAAATATTTGAGAGGTACCACAAATCAAGCATTATGCTTTGGTGGTTCAAACATTTCTCTACAGGGATATGTTGATGCAGATATGGCAAGTGACAGAGATAACATGAGGAGCACTATAGGATATGTATTTACTGTAGGTGGAACAGCTGTCAGTTGGGTTTCAAAATCCAAAGTGTTGTTGCACTTTCAACAACAGAAGCAGAGTATGTTGCTGCTACAGAGACTAGTAAAGAAATGATTTGGTTACAAAGGTTTCTGGATGAATTGGGTAAGAAGCAGGAGTTGTGCAGGTTATACAGTGACAGCCAGAGTGCCATACATCTTGCAAAGAACTCTGCATTTCATTCCAAGACTAATCATATACAGCTCAAGTACCACTTCATACGGTCAGCGTTGGAAGATGGACAGTTGAAGCTGGAAAAGATACACACTAGCCAGAATCCTACAGATATGTTAACAAAAGTTGTAACCAGGGAGAAACTAAGAATCTGCTCAGTTTCAATTGGTCTTCAAGTATGATGAAAAGATGAGAAACAACCAGGTCCAAAGAGGAGTCATTTTCTAGAAAATGAAGTAGCGGTGGAGTTGCTATAATCAGTCTCCAAGTGGGAGATTGTTGGTGTGGAGCCTGATTATCTTCTGTATTCAAAGGTTTCAACCGGATGTATACCCTAGGAAGAATGTACACCCCTCCACGCGGGGGGGGGTAAGTCCCCCACGGCTAGGGGGTCTGGGCCCCGGACCCCCCGAAGCTAAAAATAGATGTAAAATTGCTTTGTAAAAGTCTAGTAATTTCTAGTCAATCTGGGCCGTTCATTAGGCAGATGATTTGATGGTAGAAGTTATGTTTGATTTAGGGTTTTTTGCGCTAGAAGGAAACCCCTCGCTATATATGAGGGAATTGTATTGCGTTTATGTATATCTGTATTCGGAGTGAGGAAAAGAGAGGAGATTGAAAGTGAAGAGGGAGTTACAACAGATCTGCTGTAGGTTGTATCTCTTCGGTTTGCTGGATAATATAATAAAAGAAGGACTGGCTGTTTCTCCATGGACGTAGCCCAAACTGGGTGAACCACATATATATGTGTCTCTCTTGTTTTATGCGTTTTCTGTGTTTATATTTCTGCAATATTTTATGTGTTCCATTGCTCCCTAATATATAATTTTCTAACAGTAATGAAATCGATGGATATGGTTTCCCATTTCCATTAAGGAATAGGTAAGGGGTGGAGTAAATCTCCCGGGTGTTGGTGCTCGGCTTTTATTTGTTGGCATTCCAAACATCTGGGTAGGTATTCTGCTACCTCCTTCTTCATACCAGGCTAGAAAAATTCCTTTCTTAAGGCAAAAGTCATTTCCTAGTATCTGGGATGACCTGCACAAGGAATCTTATGAAATTCATCTAAAATTAAAATTTTAAGATGTTTTTCGTTACGCACATATAACCTCTTCCTATAAACCATCAATTCTTTTGAATTTACCTCATATCCTAATTGTTGTTCATGGCTATTTGGAACTTTTTCTTGCTGCCATAAATGTTTATATACTAAATCTTGCATGGTTGTTTCACGAATCTACTCATAAAAAGTTGTTCTTGACTCACTGAAAGAAATTTCATATAAACAATTTACCTTTCGACTCAAGGCATCCGTAACATGGTTTTCTTCCCCCTTCAAATTCTTGATTTCAAAATCGATTTCACTCAGGAAACCTGCCCAATGAGCTTGTCTAGAATTCAGAGTAGGCTGCTTAAAGTAGCTTGTTAGACTATGATGATCAGTCAATAGCAGAAATTTCTTACCCATTAGGTAGTGCCGCCACATTTTTAAGGCATGAATCACCGCTGTCAGTTCTAAGTCATATGCATAATACTTTTGTTCGTATGCTTTAAGTTTCCTTGATTCATAAGCTACAACCCTTCCTTCTTGCATTAATACACCACCTATGCCCTCCTTGCTAGCATATGTACAAACCACATATTCTTTGTTGGGATCCACGATGCTCAAAACGAGTGCAGTGGTAAGTAGATGCTTGATCTGATCAAAGCTATTTTGACAGTTGGGGATCCATCTAAAGGCTTTCCCTTTCTTTTGCAAATAAGTGATAGGATACGCCACCCTAGAAAATCCTTCCACAAATCGCCTATAGTATCCAGCTAGACCCATGAATGACCTTATGTCAGCTACATCTTTTAGTATCGACCATTCCATGATAGTTCTTAATTCCTCCGGATCTACTACACTGCCATTCTTGGTGATGGCATGTCCTAAGTACTGATTTGTTCCTTAAAGAAGTCACATTTGTTGTATTTGGCATACAACTGGTGCTCTCTTACGACTTGCACAACAATACGGAGATGCTCCTTATGTTCTTCCATGCTTCGAGAGCATATTAGTATGTCATCAACAAAGATTAATACAAACTTATCTAAGTATTGATGAAATATGTTATTCATGAGACACGTGAAGATTGCTAGGGCATTAGTTAGTCCAACAGGCAGCACTACAAACTCATAATGTCCATAACGAGTTCTAAACGTTGTTTTTTCTATATCCTCCTCCTTTATCTGGATCTGATGATATCTTGAGTCGAGATCGATCTTTGAGAAGACCGTTGCACCGTTTACTTGATCAAATAACTCATCAATTATGGGTAAAGGGTATTTTATTTTAATGGTCAATTTGTTTAACTAACAGTAGTCCATACACATCCTCAATGTTCCATCCTTCTTCTTAACAAAGAGCACTGGAGCTCCCCAACGGGACACACTGGGTCGAATATACCCTTTATCAAGCAGCTCTTGTAGTTGCATTTTCAATTTAGTTAGCGCCGGTATGATCATGTAGTAAGGGGCTCGGGATACTAGGGCAGCACCCAAAATTAACTCAATGGTAAAATCTATGTCTCTTTTTGGGGGTAGGCCTGGGATTTCCTTAGGAAAAACATCCGGGAAGTTTTGTATCACTCGAATACTTTCTATATAAACATATTTATCTTTAGAATCAACGTACCCCACTTGTATTGCATAGACTTGGTAGCCTTTTATGATGCATTTTGCTAATTAAGAGGCTGTTACAGGTCTTATATGTAGAGGTTTTTGAATACCTTGAATTCTTGCCTTTCTCCTTCCTCATCCTTGTAATTAATGGTTTTGGTCTTACAGTTAATAAGGGACCAGTGCTTTTTCAACCAGTTCATACCTATAAGGACGTCGTAGGACCCCAGGTGTAACACACTAAGATCTGCCATAATAGACTGGTTAGCTAAACTTAGAGGGCAATTACTGACCTTGGACAAAACTCTTCTTTTTGCTCCTATGGCTAGTTGTACTAACCATGGATTTTTAAATTTGACAGATTGTAGTTTACATTGTTCTACAATTTTGGGGCTAATATAACTCTGGGTAGCCCCTGGATCGATTAAAATAGATATAGATCCCTCTAAAACTTCACCTTGAAATTCAACCATGGTTGGCTGAAATTCTGCCTGATGGTCTTCAAGGGCAACATTAATTTTAGGAATTCTCCTTGCCACCTCTCCCACGATAGATGCTTGTTGTATCTATGAAATCTCATAAGCTCCTCTGCATTGTGGGTAATTTTTGTCATAATGCGGACCTCTGCACCCCCAACACTGTATAGGTGGTCTGTTATTTAATTCTATTTCATATCTACCAGCTTGTTCATTCATCCTGTTTTCATCTAGTACCTTAAATCTGGGCTGATTTCCATTCGTTTTTCGATTAATTTGACCTTTAAATGATCCTTTGTTTCTTGTACCCTTGTTCCCTTTGTGGCTGGGAACAAATTTACTGCCCCTTTTATCAACCCACCTCTTGCTCAAATCTCCCTTTGGTTTGTTTTGCTAGTAACAGATCCGTGCCTTACGAATAACTTCATCCATGGTTTTTGGGTTGACAATCTCCGGCCGTTCTTTCATGAACAGTGGAAGACTACTTATGAACCGCTACACATTTGTTTTTTCTTCGTGTATGTAATGGACATACTGAAGTAATGACGTGAAGTTGGTTATGAATTCATCCATGGTCATTTGACCCAATCGGAGATCGTGAAACTCCTTCGCTTTTTCATCATAAAATCTTTCTATTATATATTTCTCCTTAAAATATCCCTAAAAATTTTCCCAGTTATGTTTTGTTCATTAACTCCTTAGACTGTTTTTACTTCCTCCCACCATAATGTAGCTTTTCCTTGTAGTTGAAAATGGCTAATCAAGCCTTTAGATTATGGTCATACTCCTATAGCTGGAAATACTTGTTCATGTTGATGATCCATGCCTTTGTTGCCTCTTCCTGTTCACCATCGTAGAGAGGAGGTTTTATTTTTCGAAATTCTCCTTGAAGTTCTGATTTCTATCTTTTCTGTGTCTTGTGATTTGACACATTATTTGATTCTTCTTCATGATTTTCTTCACCTCCTTCTGTCTCCATATTCTCATTTCGATAATCTTGTTCTCCTGTCATATTTCTGTGTTCAGGCCTAGGGGTTAGTGGCTGATAGTTCTGTCAATCTGATAGACTTTTCATAATTTTCTCTTCCTCCTACATTAATCGTTCATTATCTGCCCATAGCCGGGCAATCTTATCTTTTAGTTCTTGTACAATTTCTAGGATAGTTGTATTAGCATTTCGTGGCTCATCTCCTAACTGTACCCATATGTCAGGATTACCTTCTTGAAATGATGTTGGTCCTATTCCCATCACTGTCCAGTGTGGAGGGTTCCCAACTCTCCTCATGCTTACTGCTACCTGCTTCCTACGTGCATATCACCAAAGTTGTTATTTCGTTATTCCAGAGGCCTCAGTTTAGCAACCTGAGCACTCTGATACCATATGTCACACATTTATTAGTCAATTTACATATATATAAGAAGAAAGTATCTTATTCCCTACGACAACCTTAGAATTCCTATTTAGCTCATGAGCATTAAAATTCCAAGGAAACATTTTACACATAATTTGATGCATATCGAACTTTATTATGAATAAGATCTATTATCCAGAATTACATTAATGTTACCTCTCTAGCTTTAATTTAAATATTTACACAGAGATTATGAAGTTGAGATGAGGACAGTTGTCCGACTCTCATGGTGGCTCAGCTTACTAAGTCCACTTGTTCATTTCACGATTTTTCTAATTAAATGAACCTGCCACTATATGTTAATACCGTCGTTGATGGAGGTCTGGGTTCCATCCTGCAATTAATTCTTACCTCATGGTTCTCCATCTTGCATTAACTCTGGCTGACCATTGCTCGGCCTAGGTGGAGGTGGACGTTTCGCTGGAGTCATTACTGCAGTACCTTGTTCATTGTAACTTTAGGATCCACTCCAGATCAACGACATTAGATTCCCCACTGGATTGGTCAAAGGAGAGCGTTCTTGGGGTTTCTAACCTCTAAATGGGTATGCTCGCCATTCATTTTTCCTCTCCCGTTAATGTTTCTGGTATCTTCTAGGATGGTTTGCATTCAGGGTTTGAGAACCCCTTACTAGATGTTTACTGAGCTCTGAGACTTCTTACCCGTGTTCGTTGCTAGGAATACTTGAATGTCTGGGTTTCACTATTCGGCCATTGGGGTCTACTGGCAAACATGGTGTGAATTTATCAACAGACGATTCGACCTTTTGAGTTAACCAAGTAATTTAATTGATTTTTTGTTTGTTGTTTCATTCTCTGCCGATACAAATTACTAGAGAAGCTTATTAATCCTTTTTTCCCCACCCAGTCGGGGTGGAGGGTTTTGCAAAGACAACACGATGGAAAAGATGCTGGTCAAGACCATTGTTCGGCTCCCTGGTCGACTTGAAAACCGGTTTATTTACATTTCGGGTATGCAAGGTTTCTGGCTTGATACTAGAAGTTAAGGTTATGACTCTGTAGGGAGCTTGGCACTTATTTTTGTCGTGACTGCAATATCAAATACCCTCTGTAATTTGAATTTAGTTTAAGTTTATGAAGCCTTTCGGCCATGAACATCCTTCAAGGTTATACGACTTCTCGACTGGGTTTAGTTATTTGTATATTTATACTTAAGGCCGAGGGTGAAGTGATTCGAACCCTAGCTGGAATGGTTATAATTTTGGTTATGAGATTGTTGAATGAATATATATACTCCTCTTTATGTCTTAAGAAATTTTTGGAATGCAATATTCGTCACTGTTATTTGCTTTTCTTATGGAATTTATCCCTCCATCATTTCTGCGTGTTTTTTGCTATCTTTCCACTTGCGTTCAATGGTCGAGTGGTTACACAACACTGTGTATTTAACTGTTTAGAGGATTTATATATATACTCTATTGTCTCCAGCAGTAAGGGGTTGAAGTTTAGAAAGGATAAGACCTCGGTTTCTATTTTGCAATGTAATTTAATGTTTTTAAGAGAAATCAGAGATTATATTTCATGTCTTATATGTATATTGGGGAATCTTAGTCGAGCTCTTCGTTTTTTCTCTCGATTGGAAGTTCTTGTTGTACAATTTTCCATACTTATTTAACTAATTCCTAAATATTTTGAAATGGAACCTCATTTCTATCTTTCTGGGCTCTTAGTATGAGTTACGGTTTAGGGCATGTCCATTGCTCGGATATCCTCTTTTCCTCTGACTTTTTGAAAGGTTTGCTCAGATGTATAATTTAAGTAGTACCTATCAAAACAGATTTCTTTATAGTGAAAAATCTCTTCACTGTTTTCCTAACAGAGGGTTTAGTAATCTGGTCTTAACATGCTGGTAAATTCTATTGAGAAAATTCTGACTATGAAATGAAGTTTTGTTCTTTGGTTCATAATTATGTTCAGATTCATATCTATGTTTAGCTTTATAGCATAACTTGTTCGGTTTCTATGAAAACCATGACATTCACTAATATTAGCATATTTGCCCTTTGCATCAATTTATCTATACACATGCTATCATAATAAATTTAACATAACAATTTACCATCATTAATCAAGCTATATCATCCTAAATCAATTAGAATGATCATTGTATTTTCATCATAAACAGAGCAAAATCTATTCTAATAATCAACAGGTAATATTATTTATCTGAACCGTTGTCTAGCTTGAGATTTCCCTATTTCAGTCTTGCAACCAGACATGAAATTCTCTGAATCTTTGCCTCCCAACCTTGAGACTACTTCAGTAGTCTCCCCTGAGTTGTTCCTTATCACAGGAACTCTTTATTTTTCCAGAGACTTACAGGCTCACCGCCCTCTAGTCCAAACCAGACATGGCCTTATAAGGCTACTTGACATTTCAGCACAGCATGTTCCTTAGTAACCTTTTCTTTTATTTTCCTTGACCTCAGATACCTCTAACCTCTTGATCTCTTGAATAAATCCTCAAGAAATTAGTTCCAAGAACTTAGTTAGGAACATGTAACTATTTCACTAACTCATTATTAATTAAAAATAATATTTACTTAACTGTTGTCTTCATTCAAAAAAGAATTAACTTCTTATTTTTTAAAATTAATAAAATAAATAGTTTTTTCAAATTGCAGTAATTATCACATGAAATAAATAGATGAAGAGAACAACTAGTTTGACTAAAAAATTGAAATAAATAATTGAGTTAACTAGCCGTTAGAAAATAACAGCTAGTTTGACTAAAAAAGTGAAATAAATAATTAAGCTTAACCAAGAATTAAAAAGAATTTTAATTAATAATTAATATTATTTTTGAATTAAGTTATTTTTTTTTTTATAAATAAAATCAATTGAAGTTATAAAATTATATGAAAAAATTATAATTCTAAAAATCTCAATTTGAATATTATTTATTACTAATATTGTTAAATTAAATTCTATTTGCATTATAAAAAAAGAAAATCAATTTGAAAAAATATATTATTATGGAGATACTATTAATTAGAATCATTATTCTAATAAATAATTAAAATATAGATATATATATATATATATATATATATATATATATATATATATATATATATTTGAACTAATAATAAGGAAAGAATAAGAAGATAAACACGAAAACACGAAAAACTTTAGGAAGAAAGGCCATGGATCTAACATGTGCTGATACTTCAGCCATGGTACGGGCCTTTTTTCAATTTCTAAGACCTCTCTAAATTTACGATGATGAAAATAGTCAATCCTAGCGATAACCCTAGCCTCTTCTATGTAAATATGATCTTTCATACTTTCAACTCATATAAATGTTGTTTGAGAGCTATCCTTTGTCTATGTTCATTCCTTGGAAAGGTCATTGATGGATAATCTGATAACTTTGACTAAATAATTTAGTAAAGAATTTATGCTTTGTTAATTGGTGGTTAAAAAAATAACTAAACTATTAACAGCAGTATAATTTTAATGTTTATAAAAAATAATCATTTAATATTATATTAATATTTTTAAATTAAATTTAAAAATAATATTAAAAGAGATGATGATGATGTTTAATGTCCATTGCTTTCCAAATTCATTATAATTCAGCTAAAAATAATTTGAAAATTAGATTCAATATTTTAAATATTAATATCAATTGTGAGATGCAACTCGGACATCACTTAGTTTACGTATTCTGCTTATTTCTACGCTACCACTCGTCATATACATCGTATTAGCAAGCTCTACCGATATTTATACTTCAAATAGTGTTATCCACATTTGTGTGGATGAGAATGCCTGAAAATTCCGTTCTCCCATTCATATCTATGACTGGTCTTCAAATAGTGTTATCCACATTTGTGTGGATGAGATGGTTATCGTGTCAGCCTACTAGCCCTGTCATATTTATTCGTGACTCCATGATCACGGAAGTTGACATTGCTAGAAGGACCATTCATATCGGAGTCTTTGTAGAGGTGGAGGAATTTTCTGGACGGTCAAAAGTAGTCGGAATTTGGGCAAAACAAATTTAAAAATTCTTGAAGAGGCAGTGTTTGAATCATGTTTTTGATAGTGGAAATGAATTCAGCACCATCAAAAATCTCTAAGACACTTAAAATTTTGAAGTTTAACAACTATAACTTGGATTTACAAAAATCCTTACCAGATTTTCTGACCAAAATTTCTTAACTTTCTAAAGAATTCCTCCTTCTAATTAGACTACGGCATTTATATCTATGACTTGAAAGGTGTATTGGTTATCGTGTCAGCCCACAATAGTTGTTATATTCACTCTTGACTCCACGATCACAAAGTCGTTACATTCACGGAAACTGCTGTTGTCGACCTCAAAGACTTCCCCGTGATGTTAATTTTCCACAAGTATTAGGTGTCAATAACAATTGTCTTCGTGCTGAAAATTTCTCAATCTGTCCCACGGCATCAATATAGATTTATGTGCCATTGACAAGAATTTCAATTATTATTATTTTAATTATTTTATATATTTAGATCCAATTTGAAAAAATTGTTCAACCATTTTAATTTTACGAATTACAAAACTTAAATTTACAATTACAATTTTTCAAAGAAACTTAGAAATTTGACAAAACGTGTCATAATTAAACTATGCTATCTAGAAGATGGTCGACTGGAAATTATATTCTGAAGAGTATTTTCTCAGAATTGGAGAGAGCGGTTTAATGCTCTCGGTCAAGATTCTATACAGTGTTGACCATTGGACATAAAGTCGTGTTCTATGAAAATTCCTTCGAGCAAGGTTAGAATTTCCAAAATTGGCTTTTAGCAAGTCGGTTTCATAAAATTTTAACCTGGGTAAGATATACACAGGAAGATGGAAAAATAGTGTCGCGTATCAATGGAAAGTGTTGACTAATTATTGATCACAAAGAGAAAAAGTGGAATATTTTAATTATTCTGGAATTTCAAAAATAATTATTAATGATTAAAAGCGTTAGGGCTCAAGGTAGGATTTAAGTTATGGAAAATTAATTATGAAATAGAATTTATCATTAGAGATAAGAAAGAAGGATGACAATCTAATACTAATAGTGTTTTTTAATAAAAAAATAATTCAATTAAATGGTTAAAAAGTAATAAAATAAGATATTAAGAATTAATTAAACCAAAGTAATGAGAAAATAAAAATATTAAAAGAGTTAAAAGTATAAAGGAGTAAACAAAAAAATTTAGGATTAAGAAATTTGTATAATATGAAAAATAATTAAAAAGAAAAGAAAATATAAATGATATAACAGAACATAAATGAGGAAAAAATGTAAGGGGAAAAAGGGATAAGGGAAATTAATGAGGGTAAGAATTAAACTAAATAAAAACAAAAAATGTTCATAGAAGATTGATGCATTAGAATAAGAAATCAAAGACAGAAAGGAAATTAATAATGAGAGATCGACCATGGTCAATTATAGTAAATCATGGTAAACTATAGTCAAGCATGGTCAATCATGGTCAACCATTGTCTACTATGTTCTATAAATTCAATCATGGCCAACCATTGTCTACCATGTTTTATAAAGTCAATCATCGTCAACCATGGTTCAATGTCATTGTGCTACAAATATTGTCTCAATATGAGAACCAACCATGGTCATCCATGATCCAATGTCGCATTGTGACAAAGATTCTCCTTATTTGAAAATCACTCATGCTCAAGCTGGTCAACGATGGTCCGACATCACATTGTGATAAGGATTCTCTCAATATCAAAATCAAGCATGGTAGACCACGTTTATTTTAGTGTTTATAATATTTATCTTAGGGTTTATATACCATGGTCCAACGTCGCATTGTGACAAATATTGTCTTCATATGTAAATCAACCATGGTCTCGAATGTCACATTGTGACAAAAATTGTCTCCATATGAAAATCATGGACAATCATGGTCAACCATGTTTATTTTAGCATTTATAATATCGATCCCTTGGGTTTATTATTCATTTGGATTTATAATATCAATCATGGTTAATCATGGTCAATCATAGCCACGTATGGTCAGCCATGGTCAAATCTCGCATTGTGATAAAAATTGTCTCCATATGAAAATCATGGACAATCATGTTACACCACGGTCGAACATCGCATTGCAACAAGGGTTGTCTAGATATGAAAATCAACCATGGTAAACAATGGTCTAATGTCGCCTTGTGAAAAAGATTGTCTCGATATGAAAATCAACCATGTTCAACCGTGGTCTAACATCACATTGTGACAAAGATTGTCTCGATATGAAAATCAACCATGGTTTAACGTCACATTGTGACAAAGATTATCTCGATATGTAAATCAACCATGGTCTAACATCACACTGTGATAAGAATTGTCTCAATATGAAAATAGACCATGGTCAACCATATGCTTATAATATTTATCTTAGGGTTTATATACCTCGGGTTTATAATATTCATTCCTTGGGTTTAATATTATCCCCTTGGGGTCATAATCCCTTGGTGTTTTAGTATTAATTTATTGAGTTTATAATATTAATCCCTTGGGTTTATTATTCCTTTGGGTTTATAATATCAATCATGGTCAATCATAGCGAGTCATGGTCAACCATGGTCGAATATCGCATTATGACAAAAATTGTCTCCATGTGAAAATCATGGACAATCATGGGCAATCATGGTCAACCATGTTTTATAGAATGCAACATGGCCAACCATGGTCAATATTGGTCAACCATGGTCAAATGTCGCATTGTGACAAAGATTGTGTCAATATGAAAATCAATCATGGTCAACCATGGTCAACCATGGCCAACGTTACACTGTGACAAAGATTGTCTCAATATGTAAATCAATCATGGTCTCAAATGTCGCATTGTGACAAAAATTTTGTCGATATGAAAATATACTAAGGTTTCCATCATCTAATGTCGCATTATGATAGATATCGTCTACATATGAAAATCAACCTTGGTTAACCATTGTCCAACATCGCATTGTGACAAAGATTGCCTCGATATGTAAATCAATTATGGTGAACCATGGTCTAATGTCGCATTCTGATACGAATTGTCTCAATATGAAAATCAACCATGGTCAACCCATGTGTTCATAATATTTATTTTAGGGTTTATATGCCTTGGGTTTTTAATACTTTTCCCTTGGGTTTAATATTATTCCTTTTGATTCATAATCCCTTTGGCTTTTAGCATCAACCCCTTGGGTTTATAATATCAATCCCTTGGGTTTATAATATTAACCATGCTTAATCATGATCAATCATAGCCAGCCATGGTCAACCATGGTCAACCATGGGCGGATGTCGCATTGTGACAAAAATTGTTTCCATATGAAAATCATGGACAATCATTGTCAACCATGGTCGAACGTCGCATTGTGATAGATATTGTCTCGATATGAAAATCAACCATGGTCAACCATAGTCAAGCATGGTCGAACGTCGCATTGTGTCAAAGATGGTCTTGATATGAAAATCAACCATGGTCCAACATTGCATTGTGACAAAGATTGTCTTGATATGTAAATAAACCATGGTCAACCATGGTCCAATGTCACATTGTGATAAGGATTGTCTCAATATGAAAATCAACCAAGTTCAAGCATGCTTATTTTAGTGTTTATAATATTTATCTTAGGGTTTATATACATTGGGTTTATAATTTTTGTCCCTTGGGTTTAATATTATTTCATTGGGCTTATAATCCCTTGGGGTTTTAGTATTAATGTCTTGGGTTTGTAATATCAATCCCTTGGGTTTATTATTCTCTTTGGTTTTTAATATTAATCAAGGCCAACCATGGTCAACCATAGCCAATCTTGGTTAACCATGGTCGAATGTCACATTGTGACAAAGATTATCTTAATATGGAAATCAACTGTGGTCAACCATGGTCCAACGTCGTGTTGTAACAAGGATTGTCTCAATATGAAAATCAATGATGGTCAATATGGAAATTAACCATGCTCAACCATGTTTATATTAGTGTTTATAATATTTATATTAGGTTTATATACCTTGGGTTTATAATATTTGTATTATAAACCCAATAGATTGATATTATAAACCCAATGGGTTAATAATAAAACCCTAAGGGATTATAAACCCAAGGGATAATAAGCCCAAGGGATTATTACTAAAAACCCTAAAGTTTATATTCCCTTGGGTTTCTAATCTTAATCCCTTGGGTTTATAATATCAATCCCTTGGGTATATTAATCTAAGGGTTCATGTTCATAGGGGTATAATATTATGTGTAGTTTTATAATATTAATCCCTTAGTTTCAATATAAATCATGGTCAACCAAGGGTTTATATACATTGGATTTATAAATATGGTTGACCATGGTTTATTTTCATTTTGATACAATCATTGTCACAATGTTGGACGATGGTTGATCATTGCCAACCATGTTTATTCGAGGGTATTTAATATCTTAGGGCTTATATACCTTGGGTTTATCATATTAACTATGCTGGTTTAATTTTATTCCATTGGGTTTATAATCCATTAGGTTTTATATTAAAAAGTCAATGGTATAATATTCCCATGGTATAATATTATTTATAGGGTTTGTAATTAATATCAATCCCTAGGGTTTAATATTATTCCCTAGGGTTTATAATTCCTTAGCATTTTAATATTAAACCTAAGGTATTATAAACCCAAGGTATATAAACCATAAGATAAATATTATAAACCCTTCAATGAAGATGGTTGATCATGGTCAACCATGGTCCAACGTTGCAGTGTGAAAAGGATTGTCTCAAAATGAAAATCAACCATTGTCAACCATGAACAACCATGTTTATTTTAGGGTTTATAATATTTTTCTTAGGGTTTATATACCTTGGGTTTATAATATTAATCCCTAGGGTTTAATATTAGGTTTAGTATTATTTTGTTGGGTTAATAATTCCTTGGGATTTTGGTATTAATCCCTTCAGTTTATTATCCATTAGGTTAATATTATTATCTTTGGTTCATAATCTCTTAGGGTTTTAGTATTAAACCCTAGGAATATGAACCCTTACATTAGTAAACCAAAGGGATTGATATTATAAACCCAAGGGTTAATACTAGAACCCCAAGGTATTATAAACCAAAGGGACTAATATTGTTTTTTTATTTTTTTTTAAGCTTGGTAGGACTACATATTCTTCATGTCCAACTTCTCACCCTCATCGGGGGGATAACATAAGATTTGAACCCAGGACTTCTGGTTCGGCGAGACTTCATTTCCATAGTCATTGCCAGTTGAGCTATCCCAAGTGGACCAAAGAGACTAATATTATTAAACCCAAGGGAATAGTATGATAAATTTAAAGTATATACACCCTTGGTTGACCATGATTTATATTGAACCTAAGGGATTAATATTATAAACCTATGAATAATATTATGCCCTAGGAATATGAACACTTATATTAATATACCCAAGGGATTGATTTTATAAACCCAAGGGAATAATAAACCCAAAAGATTAATACTATAAACCCAAGTGAATATAAACCCTATGGAATAATCTCTTGGTTAAATATTACTCCTTTGGGTTTATAATCCCTTAGGGTTTTATTATTAACCCATTAGGTTTATTATTCTCTTAGGTTTATAACATCAATCCCTAGAGTTTATTAATCTAAGTATCCATATTCCTAAGGTTCATATTTATATTAGATAATTTCAAATTAAATAATAATAAATAATATTTAATAATAATTAATAACAGTGATTATAATTATTTTAATTATAATGATAATAATAATATGTTTATTTCAATAATATTTCTTTAATAGATATAAATAGTGTATTTATCAACGGTGAATACAAATTAAACTTTCGACTCATATGAACTATATTAATACTTTTAATGTAATTATATTTATATATCTAAATTAATCCACTTTTAAATTTATATAAATAATCTACCATCTCATTTTTCTAAAAGTTTCATCTATACACTTGAATAACAATTGAATAAGGAAGCCTTTTCTCTTACTTTACCAAAATCTTCCTTTTCTAATCTGCATCATTTTCGTTGTTTAGTCTTTGGTTTATTTACTTTGTTTTTCAGTACAAACAAGAGATAATGTCTACATACATGTGGTGTGCAACAACTTTTCAACATTTTGATATTTGCTAGAGGAAACGTGCTTCTTACCGCTTGACTTAGACTTCTCATATTTTGAATATTTCTACGTTCCCAATAGTCATATACATTGTATTAGCAAGGTCTACCGATATTTATACTTCGAATAGTGCTATCCACGTGTGTGGATGAGAACGCCGGAGGCCCGAAAATACCATTCTAGCATTCATATCTATGAATTAAAGAGTGTATTGGTTATAGTGTCAGCCTACTATATCTATTATATTCACTCGTGAGTCGTGACTCCATGATCACCAAATCGTTACATTCACGGAAACTGTTGCTGTCAAGCTCAAAGACTTCGCCGTGATGTCAATTTTCCAAAAGTATTATCAATAACAATGGAGGAGTTGTTTTTAGTGATATTTTCTTTTGAAGTTTTTAGGGTAGGTTTTTTGGGTTTATTTTCTCTAAAATTTGGTAGGAATTTATTAAAATCACTAATTTGATGGGTAATACTGCGCAATCAAAGTCCAAGGATGGTGAATCCATATATACCCTCAAAAAAATAGTTTAAATAACACAAATCAAAATTTCACCTCAAATTGGCGGAGGCGATCTAGGGTTTCTGTAGCCCGTCCTAGGGTTTCTGCAGCCCCTGCTACGGCAGGCTTGACAGGCAAAGCACAGTACTGAAGGAATCAGGGTGGATTGGTGGTTCTCGTGATCAGGCCATAAGCGCGAAGAAGAATGCAGCCCCCTCAGGGGGAGGGCGATGCGCCTCCCCCAAAAAAGGACAGCCAAAAGCAGCAGACAGAAGAATTGGACAACAAAAATAGACAGAATGAGGGCAATACGACAAGCAGCAAGCAACAGGACAATGAACCAGGTCAGAAAGACAAAAACAAGGCAAGTTCCTCCACATGCAGACCAGTGGCAACTCACAGGCCAAAAGTGGAATTTCCCAGTCACCGAATCAATGCTAGAATACAATTTATGAGAGATCACGTGCTGATTGGCAAGTTTATTGGAATATGGCCAACTGAAAGGGCATTGAGGAGTTGGATAAGCACCAAATGGAACCCAAAAGGACACATCACTCTGCATTTAGGGCCAAAGGGGTTTTTCACTGCCGTTTTCAACTGCTTGGAAGATCGCAATAGGATTCTGGATGGGGGTCCTTATTTTTTCAATTCTGCAGGACTATACCTCAAAGGGTGGGTCGAACGATTCAATCCAGACAAGGAAGACCTTAGTTATGCTCCCGTTTGGATAAGGCTATACTCGCTTCCTTGGGAATATTGGGAAGAAACCTCCCTTCAGGAGATTGGAAATGCTCTGGGCGAGTTCGTCAAGGTTGCCGAGGAAACAAAATTATGCAGATACACGTCTTATGCCCGGATCTGCGTTTATATGGATCTCAAGCAAGCCCTGCCAGACACGGTAAGTCTCTTCCATGAAGATGTTGAATGGATTCAATTAATAGACTATGAGCACGTACCGTTTAGATGCAGGAAATGCCATGATATAGGACATCTCTACAGAGATTGTCCTCTGAACAGGAAACCCCCTTCTCAATTGAGCTCAGATAACCAGACGTCTGACGGTTTTACCAAAGTAATAAACCGCAGAAGAGGGAACAAAAAATCGACAGCCAATCCCAAGACCAATCCAGTCGACATGTCAAAACCCTCAACGAGTAACAGCTTTGAGGCCCTGGCCAATAATGATATGCAAGATCCTGATAATGGACCTCAAAATGACAAAGAATCCAACAAAGAGCAGCCGGAGGAAACTTCACAGCAAACAGGGGATATCCTATTCAATAAATCAATCCTTCAATCCCAAACCAAAACTCAACCCTGGCATTCTCAAGGAATGGAAGTTGATAATCCTGAACCAAGCTCCAAGACACCGAAGGAAAGAGAGGAAGCCTCTCAAGAACCCCAGATCATGGAAGAAGACCCTGAGAATATTGACATTGGTGAACTGGATATCCTAGGACTTGAGCAAGCATGCAAGACAGGGAACTTTGACAAAATACCAGACCGGCAAGTGGATAACCTGGTAGAGGTCCTCAATCGTGCACAAAAGAAATACTCTCTAGGAGTCCAGATCGGAAGTCAATGGGATGGCAAGTTCATCACCAAGGATAGCAAGAAGCGAGGAAGAAAAACAACCCTCGAAAGAACCATCAAGATAGGCGAAGTGTTAGTTGAGTCAGGGAGGTACGCCAAGCTGACCAAGTACTTTAACACCAATCCCAATCCTTCTCAATGAAGCTGATATCATGGAATATAAGGGGGCTCAACAGCCCTAGGAAAGGCAGACTATTAAAAAATATGCTTATGCAGGAAAAACCAAGTATACTCTTTTTGCAGGAAACTAAATGCAATTCGACAGTTTTGGAAAAAATAGCAGCGAAAGCCTGGCCAGGAGGGCTAGTAACAGCTGTTGATGCTCAAGGGGCGTCAGGAGGACTGGAAATTCTCTGGGATGCACGAGTAATTCAACTCAATAATATACATGCTAATAAGAACTTCATTCAGGCAATATTTCACTTAATCGGTACCAACACCCATGGTCATATAACTAATGTATATTTCCCTCAGGAAACTATACACAAAGCTGAAATTCTGGATACACTGTCGGAGCTTAACTCAAGTAGGCTATACCCGCTTTGGATATCTGGAGGAGATTTTAACATGATAGCAAGAATGGAGGAAAAGCAGGGAGGCAGAAGCAGAACGAACAGAGACGGGAACCTACTGAAAGACTTTATTCAAAACAACTGGCTGGTAGATATTCCTTCAAACAACGACATGTTCACTTGGAACAATAAAAGAGAGGGATTGCAACAGATAGCTTCGCGTCTTGATAGATTCCTTATATCAGACAATGCAACTCACCTGGGAGGGGAATTCATTGCCTCCATCCTTCCCGTTTCAGGCTCAGATCACTGGCCCATAGCACTCCAATGGAACCGGCCAGGTAACAGTATTAGGCGTCCATTCCGGTTTGAAGCATTTTGGTTAACTCATCCGGATTTCGATGAATTGGTTAGATCAACTTGGCTCAAATTCAATCCCACTAGTGGCACCAAGATGTCTATATTCCAGCAGAAACTAAAGCACCTCAAAGGAGAAATCAAACACTGGAATAACACCACTTTTGGCAATATTTTCAAAGCACAGGCTACTCTCAATCAAGAAATGAAGATTGTCCAGCAAAGGATCATCACTGAAGGACGCTCCGAGGAACTTGTTAAGAAGGAACAAGATATCGAATCCCAAATTCTAGATAGAGCTCAACAGGAGGAAACCCTTTGGAGGCAGAAATCGAGGATCAGATGGCTCAAGGACGGGGAAAAGAATACAAATTTTTTTCATAAAACTACAGTGCAGCGCAGAATGAATAATTACATTTCCCATATCAAAAATGAGCAGGGGGACAGAATTGAGACGCATGAAGGCATTGAAGAGGAGTTTCTCAGATACTTTAAGAAAGCTCACCAAGAACCCAGCATAGATAGAATGCCTGCTATAAACAAGATCCTAAGGAACATTCCAAAATTAATTACAGAGGAGCATAATCGTCTCCTCCTCAAGCCCACCAATATGCAGGAAGTCGAAGATGCTGTTCATCAGTTGAAAGCAGGGAAAGCGCCGGGTCCGGATGGATTCACATCAAACTTTTTTCATAACTTTTGGGATCTTATTAAAGTGGAGGTATGGCAAGTTGTGGAGGAATCTCGCACCTTACGTTGGATGTACCCAGGGCTGAATGCCACATTCATCGCTTTAATTCCCAAGGCAGAAGAATCCAATACTCCAGACAAGTACAGACCGATTGCTCTATGCAACATCATCTATAAAATTGTCTCAAAAGTTATAGCTACCAGACTGAAACCGCTGCTCCCTCTCATAATCTCGCCCGAGCAATCTGGTTATGTAGAAGGCCGGCAGATAACGGACGGGATCATTTTAACTCATGAAATAATCCACTCTTTGAAGCAAACCAAAAAACCAGGTATGTTGCTTAAAATCGATTTGTCCAAAGCTTTTGATAGTATCAGCTGGGTTTACATTCAAAAAATTCTTACTGCCTTTGGCTTTGCCCCGTCATGGGTCAGATGGATTATTAATCTTTTGTCTTCAGCATTCTTTTCTGTGCTTATCAATGGTATCCCTTCGGCTATGTTTCGTCCTTCCAGAGGTATCAGGCAGGGAGATCCCCTTTCACCTTTTCTTTTTGTTATTATGGCTGAAGGACTAGGTAGGAGTCTAAATTCTGCCCGGCTTTCCCAGCGTCTCAAAGGCCTATCCTTCAACAATTCTCCAGCCTACTCCCACCAGCAATTTGTGGACGATAACATGCTTTTTGGTCATCCCTCGGTCCAAGAAGCTCGCCTCCTCAAAACCCTCCTATCGAACTTCTCTAACGCCTCCGGAGCCCTTATCAATCGTGTCAAATCTCAAATCTTTTTCTTTAACACCCCTGCTCCCACTCAAAAAGCCATTGCCCGTATCCTTGGTTTCACCATTGCTTCCCTTCCCTCCAAATATCTTGGAGCTCCCTTAATAGCCTCGGCCCTCAAGCACTCCTCTTGGAAAAACTTGTTAGAAAAGCTAGAGGCTCGACTTTCCCTCTGGACTCATAGAGCTCTTAATATGGCCAGTAGACTTGTTCTCATTAAGGCGGTTCTCCATTCCATGCCCCTGTATCTCTTCTCTATTCTTGCAGCTCCTAAATGGGTTCTCAAGGAAATAAAGAATCTCCAGCGCAACTTCTTATGGGGTAGCTCAGGCCCTAATCGAAAGTGGGCTCTGGTTAAATGGGACAATGTATGTCTTCCGAAGAAGGCTGGGGGCATTGGGCTAAGAGATCCAGGGCACAGTAATAAGACAATGGGAGCCAGAATATGGTGGAGGTGGCTGGCAAATCCTAACACCCCCTGGGCCTCCCTTTGGACAGCAAAATATGCGAATAATAGCCCTATTGAAGAAAGAATTCGGATGACAGAAGTAAGCACGGGGTCTGTAATATGGAACTCGGCCATTCAACATAGAGATCTAATACAAAAGCATAGCTTCTGGGAAGTCAAGAGCGGCAACACAACAAGATTTTGGGAAGACTCCTGGCAGCAGCTCCCAAAGATAAAGGACACACTCTCTAACCTTCCCTTACCAGAGCAAGATATCAATCAGTTAGCAACGGTTAGTCAGTTCTGGGACCCCTCTTCCACACAGGGATATAGACAATGGATGGATGCCAATCAAATCATAATGCACAGCTCTGAGCAAGCTCAACGATATCTTTCCTTAGAATTACAAAAGCGGCAAATCCCTATCTCAGAAGGATCGGACATACTAAGATGGGGATATGAAGAGAGAGGGACTTTCACCACAAGGGAAGCGTATAAGATAATAGTCCAAGAACAGACAATCAAAGACACTTTATGGGATAAAATCTGGCATTCCTCAAATTGGCCGAAGGTGTCTACTTTTCTATGGCTCCTATGTCACAATAAAATTCTAACATGGGATAATCTTAGAAAAAGAAGCTTCTCGGGCCCATCTATATGTCTCAACTGTAAGCAAGAAGAGGAATCAGCTATACATCTAATGCAAACCTGTCAAATAGGACGGAAGCTGTGGGAAAAGGTTGCCTTCCGATGCCAAAAAGACGGCAAAGTGCAAGGGGATATCAGAGCTACTATTCGCAATTGGAGTCACGAGCCATATCAAAGCAAACTCCTCAACACACTATGGCAGCTTATTCCTGGTCTACTGATGTGGAATATCTGGAAAGAGCGGAACAGAAGAGTTTTTAAGGATCAATCTATGTCTATAGAGCAGATATGGACCAAATTACATCAGAACATTAAGGAGTCTTTATCCATTAAAGACTGGTCCCCAGAAGATTTTCCTTCATTGCCGCAGGAACAATCAGTTTGGGACAATTGGAAGATTCATTTAAATCAACAGCCGATCCTTAAAAATAATCCTACTAAGAAGAGACAAAAGTCAGCAAAATGGACTCCGCCGCCCAGCAACATGTTCCAGCTCAACTTCGATGGAGCTTCAAAGGGTAATCCGGGAAAAGCAGGTTATGGGGGGTCTTCAGGGATCATTATGGCACTCCTCAACTCATCTTTCTTGGCTCAAAAGGTTGGGACACCAACAACTCAGCGGAATTGGAAGGACTGTGGCGAGGTCTCACCCTGGCTCAGGACAAAAGTTTTTTTCCACTTATCATAGAAGGGGACTCGCAAATCATCATAAAGATGGTCACAAAACTAATGCAGGGATCCCCCATACATAAGGTCAGTAATAGTTGGAGGATGGCTCAAAGGCTCGAGCTAATAGACAGATGGCTTTCTCAACATCAAGCAATTTCCTTCAGGCACACTAAGCGGGAAGGAAATAAGCTCGCTGATTTTCTTGCTAATCTAGGAGTGGAAATTGGGGCAGATCTCTTTGTAGGCTCAATCTCCAGTATAGCCTCCGAGGATCAACTCTCTGAGTTCCAGAACATTGTGAAGAAGGATATGCTTCAGGAGGATGACACACACCCGGATGCGGGTGTTAATAAATCGCATTTATGAGGGTCCGCACAAGGCAGGCAGCTGGCCCTGCACCTGGCTGGCGGACGACCTCCATGGCATGCGCATTTGGCTGGCGGACGACCTCCATGGCATGCGCATTTAATCGACTGCTGAACGGAATGTTGGTCGCACAAATTGGCATTTATGAGCGCCTGGTTCGAGAGCTCATGCTCAAGGTTTTATGTATGGATCCATATCTGGTTCACGCCATTGCTCCTGGTTCTTTTTACCTCCGCCTGTGGTTCTTCCCGCACCCCTGCCTAGCTCAGATTGTTTGGAAGCTCGCCTGGTTAATTGGTATTGTTGGGTTCCTCTGTGCTCAGTCTCTCTCCCGTCAGCTCCGCCATCTTCCCTTTCTCAGTTGGTCTGTCATTCTGAGAATGCCTCGCCGTCGAGGAGTCTCACGCCGAGGAGGTAACACCGGGAACAGAGGCAGAACCTCTCGGTCTGTTCCGCAGAATGTCATCCCCATTACTTCGGCCTCCTCATCCTCACCGCCCTCTGGTCACGCTGGGCCTCTCCCGCACAATTCCTTTCAAACTACCCGGTTCACCTTCCACAACAGGCTCAACATGCCAGTTTTGTCTGCTAGTATCACAGTTATTCTTGCTGAGGAAGAGGACAATCCCAACAGCTCGGCCCACACCACCACCTCTCAATCTTAGGAAGACAGCGTCCTTCAGGGGGAAATGGCTGGGGTGGTGTTTAATGCTGACAACATGCAGGATGACACCCCTGTTTCTGAAGCGCCTCCGCATCCGGCCGATTCAACACAGAACGAGATTCATGCCTGTGGACCGACTCATTGTGCAGGCAGCATTCTCAACCTGGTAACTCCTCCAGAAGGTGGCATTGAAGGAATTGAAGACAATGGTTTCATCACCTGGGTCGCTTCGTCTAGCCAGGTGGATAAGGACATGCCCGACTCTCCGCAACATGCAGATTAAGGCTGGTTCATCACCGACGGGTGGCATTCTTGCCTTCGCTCTGTTTGTTTTTTGCTATGTGTCTTTGTTTCTAGGTCTCTGGTCCTGTGTCTGGTTTCAGTTCTTGTTTAAGTTTTTGGCGCTAGCCAACCTGTTCTCAGTTTGCAGCAACAACTCTGGGTTTGATGGGTTCTGTTTTGCCTCTTTTGTTCATGACGGGCATGATAGCATGCGTCTTAGTAAAGCCTCCGAAGGCGTTAGCTATGTCATGTTAGACTCAGAACATAATTATTTTAGTCGGTCACGGTCTAACAAAAAATTTTTGAAGTCTGTAATCTGGAAATGGCAGATAGTATGATATGTATGTCTCTGAATCTCTGGCTGAGGGCTGGCCTCTGCCCCCTCTGAGGTCTCGACCTCCATGTATATATTTTTCTCTTTTTTAATAGAATTAGTATTTACGCAGAAAAAAAAATTTCACCTCAAATTTTTCCACAAAATTTAGACACCCCAAAATCCAAAAAATCACACTAAAAGCAACTCCAATAACAATGTTCTGCTGCTGAGAAAATTCCGAATCCGTCCGCAGTGTGATGGCATCTCTTACGGCATATGTATATGACAGGCATATGTATGTGACAAGCCCCCCATGACAGGAGAAGCGATGGAACTAGATTAAATTATTTGATGTTTTGCTAAATACTAATTTAAAGTCTGAACTTGATTCCTTCAATTTAAGAGACGTTCTTGAATTATTTAAGAATAACTATCATCTAAGAATACCTAGCTCACTCTGTTGCAGTTCGTGATCATTTTTGTCTTCCGAACGCGTATTCGATGCCTATCATCTCGTTTTCTGCTCATGGAATCATCTGTTCATCTCAACGCCTTCTTCATTCCCTACCCCAATACCTCTTCTTCCTTATCGCTACTCTCGGCTGTGCCTCTCTATTCCCCTGCACCTTAAGCTTGGACGCGCAATATCAGTATTGTCAAAATAATAGTAAATGTGGGACTACGCATATACATTATTCTTTCGGTGTAGGAAACCGTGGATGCGGCCACCTTAGCTTCCAGATCAACTGTGTGCAGAACTCTAGTTTTGTTATTACAATTCGCGGTCGGAATTACACACTACTAACAGCGCTTCTCCCTGCTACTACATTACTTATTACCAGAGGTCAGAATTGTCAATTCCTGAATGATAGCAAAAATATTCAGATACAGTCTTTAGAATTTGTAGGCACGGTCTTCACATTTAAGGCTACAGAGAACCTTACCCTATACGTTTACAAATGTAAGGAACAGGATCACTTATCTCTCCCGAAATGTAATGCTAGTAGTAGTGTCTATTACTCGTATGAAAATTCGACTTCGGTGTTGGGAATTTTTCTGGTAAAATTCCAAAAACAAATAAACTGAACACAGAGACAATGCTCTGTTTCTCTCCAGGATCTTAGCACAGGGAAGCTATAACTGATTTTTGAGAACAGAGTATTACATACACCCACAAAAGCTTTGTATTCATTAAAATAAAATGCCTGATACAAAATTCATCCTCTTTCTCTCAGAGGGATTTACCAAAAACATTTCAACAAAAAACATTACTCTGTCTCCTTCTGAGATTTTACGCTGCTATGTGTAAAAATCTCTTTTACATTCACTGCTGTAAAAAAAACTTTTACATATGCTGCTGTAATACCAAAAAAAAAGATTCATACATCAGCGCTACTGCGCGTTTCACTCACTTCACATATTCTTAAAAAAATTCATTATACGCTCCTGCGTATTACAAAACCTCCAGCACAAAAGACATTAAGCACTGCTTACATGCCCTGTTCTAGTTTCACTTCGTCTCCGTCTTCGCACTACTGTGCGTTCAACCGCTGCATTACAGAATGGTCAACTAACTACAAAACATAATAGATACGATACATATGCAACCAAAAAAAAATTACATATTTTTTTTTCTTTGCCCATACTTCCGTGGTAAAAAAAACATTAAAATTTAAAGTTCTACCAACAATTTAGAACCAACGTAAATACTATTAATTAGTCTACTGCACTAAACGGCGGTCAAACAAAATTTTTATGCAATGTCATGTTGCAGGCTTGTATGCAGCTTTGGATGCAATCAACGGTTGACAGTCTTCACACTAATCCAACGATCATCGCTCGCCCAAACAGAACGGATGATACGTCCCGATAGAAAGATGGTTTTGTAAAAAGTACAGTGGACGCGTGTCAAAAAATGATTGCATCAGGTGAGATTTATGGAATACCACTTTCAGAGCAAAAGCGGTCCGATGAGCTTGGTGGTTTTTAGCTGAGTTAATGTGGACGGTAGTTGTAAATTAATATTTCAACACTCCCCTTTAATTTCAACTGCTGGGCGTTCAGTTATACCCAAACACTTCCTCAAAAATTCAAAGCTTTTCTGGTCCAATGGATTTGTCAGAATGTCTGCAACCTGTTCTTGAGTCCTGCAATGTTTCAAAACAATTTCTCCATTGCTTACCAATTCCCTAGTGTAATGAAACCTTGTGTCAATGTGTTTCGTTCTCTTATGAAACACGGAATTCTTGGATAATGCAATAGCTGAGCTATTGTCACAAAAAATTACAGTTACTTTTGCCTGCTCTTGGCCTAAGCTCCTTAACATTTTTCTCATCCAAACTACTTGACATGTTGCTGCTGTAGCTGCCACATATTCTGCCTCTGCTGTAAACAACGCTACAATAGTCTGTTTCTTAGAAGCCCATGAAATGGCTCCTGAACCCATGTGAAAAACATAACCGGATGTGCTTTTTCGATCATCTACACTTCCAACCCAATCGCTATCAGTGTATCCAATTAAATCTGAACATTCTGAGACAGTATATAAAATGCCAAACTTTTTAGTACCTTTAACATACCTCAGAATTCTTTTTGCTGCCTGCCAATGTGCTTCTTTTGGCCTCTCCATGAATCTGGAAATTAAACTAACAACAAACATAATATCCAGCCTAGTTGCAGTTAAATACATGAGGCTGCCAACTATGCTCTTGTACACGCTAGGATCAAAATCCTTGCTGCTGTCATCTTTGCTGAGTTTTAATCCCATTACCGTGGGAGTGATCGCTGCCTTGCTGTCCTGCATATTAAATCTGCCCAACACTTCATTTACATATTTTGCTTGTGAAATAAAAATTCCATTTTCATTTTAATCTACTTCTATTCCTAAGAAGTATCTCAGCAAACCCATGTCAGTCATCTTAAATTCTTCTTTCATGACTAGTTTGAAATTTTCAATGAGGTAGTCATCATTACCTGTAAAAATCACATCATCAACATACAACACTACAATTAAAATTTTACCATCATTTTCTTTGATGTAGA
Organism: Pinus tabuliformis; assembly: GCA_031772625.1. Taxonomy (NCBI): domain Eukaryota; kingdom Viridiplantae; phylum Streptophyta; class Pinopsida; order Pinales; family Pinaceae; genus Pinus; species Pinus tabuliformis. The sequence goes on from CM062812.1 coordinate 346,637,972, forward strand.
GGGTGGGTTCTCCCTCACACTTTGCAAATTCATTTTCCAGTAGATAGGAATCTATCCTACTATACCATGCTCTTGGTGTTTGCTTCAGCCCATAAAGAGCTTTCTTCAATTTGCACACTTTGTGCTCTTGGCCTTTCTTTTCATAGCCTAGAGGTTGTTCAATATAAACCTCTTCCATTAACACTCCATTTAGGAATGCTAACTTCACGTCCATTTGGTAAACTTTCCACTTGTTTTGTACTGCTATGGACAGCACTGCTCTCACGGTTTCCATTCTTGCAACCGGTGCAAATGTTTTATCATAGTCTCTCCCATACTGCTGCTTGTATCCCTTGACAACCAGCCTTGCCTTGTGCCTTTCTATCTTGCCTTTAGCATTACTTTTGGTCTTGTAGACCCATTTAACTCCAATGACTTCTTTACCTTTTGGTAGCTCAACCAAATCCTATGTCTTGTTTCTTTCTATGGCATTAATCTCCTCATCCATAGCTTCTATCCATTTCTTATCCTTAATTGCATCTTCGAAATGAATAGGGTCATCAACATGACAATATAAAGCAAACAATGAATTCATACCTTCTTCATAAATGTCACTTAGATTTCTGAATTTCTTACCTCTTTCATTTGGTGTACAAGTGCTTGAAGGAGCACTTGAATTTCCTCCTTGTGGTGTGCTTAGAGAAGTACTTTCATTTCTCCTCAAGGGTGTCTCTTGTTGTCCTTGTGTTGGCGCTGCTGTTTGGGGATGTATTTCAGCCATCTCCTCATCATCTTCATCATGAGACAAACAGTTTTTAACATTCACTGTTTTCTCTATGCTTCCATCCCAAGCTTCCTCCTCAATGAACTGAACATCTCTACTCACAAAAAACTTCTTGGTAGATGGGATATACAACCTGTAAGCTTTGGATTCCTCACTGTATCCAATGAAAATACATTTCTCCCCTTTGCTGTCCAACTTTCTCCTTAGCTGATCTGGAATGTGTGCATAAGCCACACATCCAAAAACCTTCATGTGGGTGACTCCTTACTTTCTCCCACTCCATGCTTCTTCCGGCACTTTGTTCATCACTGCTTTTGTAGGACACCTATTCAAAATATATACTACACAATGTATAGCTTCAACCCAATAATCATTTGGCAAATGCTTTGCCTTCAACATGCTCCTCGCCATATCCATGATGGTCCTGTTCTTCCTTTCAGCAACTCCATTTTGCTGCGGGGTGTACCTAGCTGTAAATTGCTTATGAATTCCATTTTCTCTGCAAAAACGTAGAAATTTCTTGGAGATATACTCGCCTCCTCTATCAGTTCTTAGAACTTTGATATGCAGCCCGCTTTGGTTTTCTACAAGTGCTTTGAAATTTCGAAATTTTTCAAACACTTCACTTTTGTTCTTCATGAAATAAACCCAAGTCTTTCTGGTGAAATCATCAATGAATGTTAGAAAATATTGGTGATGGAGTTTGCATTGGTCCACATAAGTCTGAGTGGACAATCTCTAAGGGTGCCTTTGCCCTTATGCTTTTCCCTGATGGAAAACTTTCTCTGTGTTGTTTCCCCAAGATACAACCTTCACAAAGGCTGTCCAGTTTCTCTATCAATGGTAATCCTCTTACCATTTCTTTTCTACTCAACAAGTTAAGACCTCCAAAGTTGAGATGTCCAAATCTCAAGTGCCACAACCAGTTTTCATCTTTTGGTACGCTTTGGAAAGCCTCTTGGGTAACTGCTGCAATTACTTCTTTGTTTCTCAAATCTGACCTTATTCTGAGAGGGAACATCTTGTTCCTCGTCATCTACACTTCAACAATACATCTTTTGCTGGGTTCTCTATCCATGATGGTGCATACATCATTCACAAAGAAAACATTGTAACCCTTTTGAATAAGTTGTCCAATACTTAAGAGGTTACACTTCATTCCAGGGACATAATAGACATCTGCTATGGTTTTCTTTTCACCTTTCTTTGTAAATATTTTAACTTCTCATTTCCCCATAACAGAAATTTTACTATCAGTTCCAAGTGTGACTTGTGATTTCACATTTTGATCTGAAGCAGAAAACAGGGCTATGTTTCCTATCATATGGTTACTGCAACCGGAGTATAGAAACCATATATCATCACTGTTTGCTTCGGCCATATTACAAGCTAACAGCACATTATCTTGGCTGATATTTTCTCTAGTGATATTTGCACTTGATCTATTACTCATATCATGCTGCTTCTTCCTACATTCATTTTCATAATGCCCATATTTTTTACAATAATAACATTGAAGATTGGATTTTTCATACCTTTGTCCTTGAGCATGATGTTGTCCACTTTGTTGGCTGCTTCCTTGGCCTTGGTTCTGATTTGGATTGCTGCCTCTTCCTTGAGCATTTGCTGGACTGTTCCTTCCACCTCTGTTTTGGCTTCAGCCTCTTCCTCTCTTGCTTCCTCTGCCTTGACCTCTTCCTCTTCCAAAGGACATCTCGGTCTTGAAGGCTTGCTCTAGAGATGAGTTTTCATTTCTACTCAACCTCTGCTCATGTGTTATCAGTGATGCATGAAGTTCATCAACTGAAAAGTTTGATAGATCCTTTGTCTCTTCTATGGTGGTGACAATCACATCAAACTTTGAGAGTAGGACCCTCAATATTTTCTCCACAATCCTCCTTTCTTAAAAAACTTCTCCATGAGTCCTTATCTGTGTGACCAGACCAATTACATGTGTGAATAATGAGTCAATATTGTCTGACTCCCTCATGCACATATTCTCAAAATCTTTCCTTAGCAACTGTAGTTTTGTTGTCTTCCCTTTCTCCATGCCTTGATAGGCTGTCTTGAGAGTTTGCCATGCTTTTTTGGATGTCTTAGCTGCTGCTATCCTTGGAAACACACTCTGGTCCACTGCTTGATACAAAAATACAAGGGCTTTTGAATCCTTCTTCCTATTGCTCTTCAACAGATCCTTCTCTACTTGAGTTAATCTATTAAACTCATTTTCATCTGCTGGTTCTTCAAAACCATCTTCAACTAATTCCCATAGATCTTGAGAAGCAAACAGGGCTCTCATGGTTAGTGCCCAATAGTCATAGTTTTTCCCATTAAACTGTGGGAGCTGAGTATTAAAAATACCCATACTAGTGCTGGTGCTGGCCATTCCTAGCACTCTCTACTATGCTTCAAATATTTGACTGTGTATTAAAAACACTGACTGTTTCTTCAGCAGTAACACAAAAAACTAATCTGAGAAATACCTTGGATTATTTTTCCTGAGACTTCACTCTGTTGGAGAAGCTATTGTAGCAAAAAAACTCCTTCCTTCAGCTTCTTTGACACCTTCAAAGAGCCTGGATCTGCTCCGATACCACTGTTGGGAATTTTTCTGGTAAAATTCCAAAAACAAATACACTGAACACAGAGACAATGCTCTGTTTCTCTCCAGGATCTTAGCACAGGGAAGCTATAACTGATTTCTGAGAACAGAGTATTACATACACCCACAAAAGCTTTGTATTCATTAAAATAAAATGCCTGATACAAAATTCATCCTCTTTCTCTTAGAGGGATTTACCAAAAACATTTCAACAAAAAACATTACTCTGTCTCCTTCTGAGATTTTACACTGCTATGTGTAAAAATCTCTTTTACATTCACTGCTGTAAAAAAAACTTTTACATATGCTGCTGTAATACCAAAAAAAAGATTCATACATCAGCGCTACTGCACGTTTCACTCACTTCACATATTCTTAAAAAAATTCATTATACGCTCCTGCGTATTACAAAACCTCCAGCACAAAAAACATTAAGCACTGCTTACATGCCCTGTTCTAGTTTCACTTCGTCTTTGTCTTTGCACTGCTGTGCGTTCAACCACTGCATTACAGAATGGTCAACTAACTACAAAACATAATACATACGATACATATGCAACCAAAAAAAAATTACATATTTTTTTTTTCTTTGCCCATACTTCCGTGGTAAAAAAAAACATTAAAATTCAAAGTTCTACCAACAATTTACGAACCAACGTAAATACTATTAATTAGTCTACTGCAGTAATGGTGGTCAAACAAAAATTTTACGCAATGTCATGTTGCAGGCTTGTATGCAGCTTTGGATGCAATCAACGGTGGACAGTCTTCACAATAATCCAACAATCATTGCTCGCCCAAACAGATCCTTCGTTCGTTTTCTATTGCAACGATGGACCTAGTACTGACAAATGCCCTCGCCATGGTATGCTTTATCTTAAATTTCCACAAAACCACTTAAAACCGCTAGTTTATTTAAAGTATTATGAATTTAAGGTGTTATAGGGCTCATCTTCATTCCCGTCATTTTAAAGATTTCAACATTAATATCAATAGATGTACATCTGAACTAGAAGCAATCTTATTAGATGCAGATATGAAGCCTTCTAGTTATGGTCCTCGAAACAAAGCAAATATGAATCCTTCCAGTAATGGTCCTCGAAACAAAGCCATTAAAATAATAGGTAAATTTATTATTTCTTCCTCTTCTGTTTCTCCGCTTTATCGCTACCGAGAATTGGTTTCTGTTATTCTCTTGGGCATTTGCCGATAATCGCATTGATAGATCAATATCTTCTTTCCACCGCAGGTTGCTTCATTGGATTAGCTGTGCTTATTTTCCACTCTTAAAACTATGATTTCTTCAAATTGAAAATCACACTTAAGTTGTATCTTGTTAATTTCCACTATTCTCATGGGGTCAAGTTCATACCAATCTCTCCATTCTACTACAGGTTGCATCTTTGGTGGAGTTGGGCTGATAGCAATAGTATCACTGTTCTTAACGTCTTATGCCAAGAAGAGAAGCCATCCTCCTGATAGCTCTACTACAAAGGTTGAGAAATTCCTACAGGATTATGCTTATGAAGCGCCAATGCCAACCAGATATTCACTCCTTAAGAAGATCACGAACAATTTTGCGGAAAATTTGGGAGAAGGATTTCGGGGTTGTGTACAAGGGAAAGCTTTGGAACAGCGCTTTAATGGCTGCTAAGCTTCTTGATAGCCATAGGCATAGCCAAACCCAATTCATGAATGAAGTCACCACAATTGGACAGGTCCATCACATCAATTTGGTTCGACTGTTGGGATATTGCTTCGAAAGCCGTACAAGTGCACTCGTCTATGAATACATGGTCAATGGATCTCTAGAGAAGTTTATATTTGCCAGAAGAGAGAATGGACAAATTTTAAGGTGGGAGCAATTGCATTTAATTGCTTCGGGTGTGGCTTGTGGAATTGCATATTTACACCAAGATTGCGAAAAACGCATCATACACTTCGACATCAAACCTCAAAATATATTGCTGGATGCCGACTTCACCCCTAAAGTTGCTGATTTTGGTCTTGCAAAACTTTGTGGCAAGGGAGACGACCATATTTCGATCACGGTGCCCAGAGGGATGCCGGGATATGTTGCGCCAGAGGTGTGGTCGAGAGATATGGGCCCTGTTACTGGTAAATCAGATGTTTATAGTTTCAGAATGTTGTTGCTAGAGATTGTTGGGGGCAGAAAGAATATCGATGTCCAGGTAAACCGGTGCAGTCAGTTATACTTCCCTGACTGGGCCTTCACGCTGATTGATAGCGGCGAGTTGGGGATGAGATTGAGAGGTGGGGAAATAGAAGCTGCAGATGAGGAGAAGGCGAGGAAACTCGCAAAAGTTGGATTGTGGTGCATTCAGTACAACTCCAGAGATCGTCCTTGTATGACGAGGGTTGTCCAAATGTTACAAGGAAATGGAGAGGACGCTCTCCATCCTCCTTTACCTTTCAATTCCTCGGCTACGCCTGAAAATCCTCTTCTCTCTTCCACGGTAAGTTCTCTTTCAGTTGAATTTATATCCTAGCTTTCCATCTTGAACCGTCTTATGCAAAGTGTCTTCGCATTGCGAATCGAACGCAGGACTCCGTGCCATACTTTGTGAGAATGATTCGATGACAACTACGGAGGAATCTGAAGAACATGATTAAATCCAATGACAGGCCCCGAGCCATTATTTGTTTTCCAGAACATGCAGCGAGTATTCTCGCTTGGCTGAAAGCCTCTAGAGCGAGCTATTTCAATATTGCAATCTCATATAGATCAACTATGCTTGGAATAATTGTAGATTAGTGGATGAATTAAAACTCTTTAGTGGATTTACGCTGTACTTTAGTTGATTTACTTATATTTTAATTAAAATTAATTAAATTATCAGACTGTTATGAAAATCAATTCCATTACACCTAAAAGTAAACTTATTTCAAATATGCAGGTTTACGAATTTGAATTATAAATTTTAAAATACTATAAAAATTAAACATCTCACTTCAATTATATCATCAAATTTCCAAAAAAACAATTCACTTCACTTACATGCATGAAAACATATCCATGGAATTTTCAAAATATTTCAGATTAATAAGATAACATTATGTACACTGGATTGATATCGAATAATCCTTTTTGTAGTTTTTATTTTGTTGTCGGTAGTTGCTTCTTCGTCAAAAACTCGCACACGCATATTCAAAAGCTTGGCACGCCTATTCTTGGGATTTGAGTGTCATACATCCCACATAAACCGTTACTGCACAGATGTGTAGCAGAGGAATTTACCACATGACGGAGGGAATAAATTCGGCGAAGGTTGGGTTGAGCCAAATAATATTGCATGAGTTATTTAAGTTTTATATAATTAGCTTAATCATATTAATAAAAATATTTTTATAGCTTAATTTATAGAGATAATTTTTATAATTAGAATTTACTAAAATCACCAGAATTCAATAAAATCTGGTATCAAGATTTTTTGTTGTTTAAAATATATTTTTGAATATATAAATAGATTCATCAACAAGCCCCAAGAATTAGTTCAATGGGTCAAATCAGTGCCTCCCCAATCGGGAGGTCACCTAGTGACCATGGGTATCGGTGAACCACACGTAAAAAAAAAAATGATTCAACATTAAAGGGGAATTTTAATTATGCAGATTAAACAATTTAAATTCAAGTTTTTAAAAAAGCTTTGTTGAATTTTCATTAAAATTAACTAGAAAAAATGTAAAAAACCTATAAACCTATATCATATTAAAAATTAATATGAATATTATGAAATATTTTTTTTTCTTCGTAAATACTAATTCTATTAAAAAGGAAAAAGATATGTACAGTGAGGTCAAGACCTCAGAGGAGGCCAAGGCCATTCCTCAACCAGATATTCAGAGATATTACATTTCAAGCATTCTGCAAATTCACAGTACAGCCTTCAAAATCTTGTATTTGGGCCATGACACACTGAAAAATTTTACCAGGACTCATACTGTCATGCCCCCCATTGACCAGAAAAACACAAAAGTACCCAGCATAGTCATAGTTACAGCAAAAACCAGAGCATACATTGGCGGTCGCCACACCCTGGAACAAGATCATAAACCAGACATAGACCCATGGACTCAGAAACAAAGACACGAAATCAAAATTGCACAGCGCATAGGCAAGAATGCCACCCGTCAGTGAAGAGCCGGCTTTAGTCTGCATGCTGTGGCGAGTCAGGCGTGTCCCTCTCCACCTGGCTGGAAGATGCTATCCAGGTGACGAAGCCTTTGTCATCAAGTCCTTCTGCGCTGCCTTCAGGAGTGGTCACCAAATTAGGAATTATTCCTGCATGCTGAGGCGGCCCACAGGCCAGAATTTCGCTCTGAGTCGGATCGATGGGCTGCTCAGGCGCTTCAGGGATAGGGGTGTCCTCCTTCATATTGTCCTCACTGAATACCACCCCTGCCATATCCCCTTGCAGAACATTGTCTTCCTGAGAGTGAGAGGAAGTGGTTTGAGCCGAGTTGACAAGATTATTCTCCTCCTCCGTGAGAATAATGGTGATGCTTGCCTTCAATACAGGCGTGTTGAGCCTGCTGTGAAAAGTAAACCTGGAGGTCTGAAAGGAATTATGCAGGAGAGACCCAGCTTGACCCAGGGGCAGAGAAGAAGGGGAGGCTGAGGCGATGGGAATGACATTTTGATGAATATTATGAAATATTAGAAATCAATAATAATATTATTAAAATTTAATAATATGAATAATAATTATCTTAGTAATAAATATTAATACTATTAAAATTAGTAAAATAACTAATAATTTCTAATTTCCGTTACCCAAAATGAATGAAGAATTTTTTTTTTGGTAGAAATCACATAAAGGAGGAGAGGCATACCATAGCAAAGGCTTAAATAGAGAGCTATGTAGAGACTATAATTTCAAGTAACAATAATAAACAATCAAAATCAAACTCCAAACAAAAAAGGAAGTCAAAATTTATAAAAAGGAGAGAAGATCAGTTAAAAAAAATATAGTAATAAAATAAACTAAAATAAAAATAATTAATGCAAAATAAATAAAATAAAACAAAAATATACACAAGTCACAAAAAATATATAAAAAAATAAAAATAAGATATATATATATAATTCAAAGAAAAATAATCAACAAATAAAACATGGTCAACAATAAAATACGACGTTGAGGCCCATTAAACAAATAACAAGAATACTAAAAGGTGTAGAGAACAAATAGAATGATACAATACTTAAAAAAATCCAAAGGATCAAGAATATAAACTATAATGAAGAATAAACCAACAATAAATACTATAAAAATGACATCAATACTTACACATATAAATAAACAAACAAAATAAATGTAAAATAGAAACCTAAAAACCTAGGAGGATATGAAAGGTACCCAACTTCTACTAATAATCCAACCTTTGTCTCTATTCAAATTATTCAGTCATTTTTCGATTTCTAGGACCTCCTTCAATTTATGATGATGGAAATGACTAACCCTAGCAATGACTTGGGCCTCCTCAATGCAGATGTGATGCTTAGATTTATCTGCATGCTCTGCCAAAGAAGAGGAGTGGGTCCTGCCATGCTTGATGTCAGTGGCATGCTCACGAATCCTTTAATTAATCGAGCGACTAATCTCACCAATGTAGGGAGTCCCACAAGAGCATGGGATAACATAAACACCCTTCATATTATTGGGGTCCACCAGGTCTTTTACAAATCTAAGGGAGATCCAAATAGTATTTAAAGGCCTAAAGGTTGAAGCCACCTTATGCTTCCTTAGGACCTTCGCAATCTTGTGAGTGGTCCCTTGGATAAAAGGAAAATAAGCACAATAAAATGGACCCTTGGTATCATTCTTAGCACTAGGACCTTTTTCAGCACTGAGGAAAGCCTTAGTACATTCATGTCTACTATTACCATTATTAAACAAAACACTTAAATATATGTGCTTTCTCTTCATTAGAGTTTATATTCTTGATCCTTCAGGTTTTCTTAAATATTTTATCGTCTTATTTGTTCTTAACTCCTTTTAGTATTTTTGTTATTTGTTTAGTAGGCCTCAGCCCCGTATTTTATTGTTAACCTTGTTTTATTTATTGATTATTTTTCTTTGAATATGAATATATATTATTTTTATTTCAATTTATTTTATTTCCATTATCTTTTTTTTAATGATTTGTCTCAATTAGGGGCCTTACTCTTTTTTATAATTTTTGACTTCCTTCCTTGTTTGGAGTTTGACTTTGATTTTCTGAAATTTTTAATAATATTTGATTTTAATAAATTAATTTAAATATTATTTTTCAAAAATTAGTGGTTTAATATAAATGTTATTTAATAATATTTGTTTTTAATAAATTAATAAACTAATATCAAAATTTAAGTATTATTTTTCGAAAACTAGCCTTTTAATATAGTCGTTACTTAATAACATTTGTTTTAAAAAAAATAATATCATAATTTAAATATTATTTTCCAAAAATAGTCGTTACTTGAAATTATGGTCTCTACATTGCTTTCTATTTAAGCCTTGCCATAGTATGCCTCTTCATCTGGTCTCGATGATGAACCACACTTATTGGTTCCAAACTCATAGACCAATAATTTCTCTTATGTAATTTCTACCGAAAAACTTTTATTAAAAAATAATAATTATCTTACTAATGAATATTAATGCTATTAACATAATTATTATCAAAAATATTAATAATAACAAATATTTTAATAAATATAAAGAAAATTATCATTAAATATTTTTAAATAGTAATATTAAATAAAAATATTAAAAATATATTTTAATAATTATTACTTTAATTATTTATAAAAAAATATTTCAATAATCATTATTAATAATTATTTAATAATAAAAATTGTTAATAATTATATTAATAATAAACGTTAATATTATTAATAATAATAGAAATTATTAAAAAAATAATATAATTAATATTATATTATAAATATTATATTTATAATAAGTATGTTATTAATAAGAAATTCATTCATCTAATTTATTTATATAAATCATTCATATAAGTACAAAATATAAATAATTCATTTTTAAAATAAAAAATAATTAAGAATAAAATAGCATTTTATTAATATATTTATATTTAATAAATGCATTCAATTAATAATAATATTTTATTTAAAATTATTAATTTAAAATAATAAATCCAAAAGCTTTATACTAAAAATCGAAGAGATTATAAACCGAAGGAAATAATATTCAATCCAAAAAATCAATAATATAAACTCAAAGTATATAAACCTTAAGATAAATATTATAAACCCTAAAACAATAATGGTAGACGATGGGTGATTTTCATATTGAGACAATTTTTGTCACACTGTGACATTGTACCATCGATGACCATGGTTGATCATGATTGATTTTCATATGGAGACAATCTTCGTAACAATGCGACACTGGACCATGGTTGATTTTCATATTGAGAAAATCTTTGTCACAATGTGATCTTGGACCATGATTGGCCATGAATATAAACCCAATGGATTTATATTATGACCAAAGATTAATATTATAGACCCTATGAAAAATATTATACCCTAGGAATACGAATGCTTAGATTAATAAACCCAAGGGAATAAGAAACACTAGGGATTAATATTAAAAAGCCAAGGGAATAATATTAAACCCAAGGGATAAATATTATAAACCCAAGATATATAAACCCTAAGATAAATATTATAAACCCAAGATATATAAACCCTAAGATAAATATTATAAAGCCTAAAATAAATATTGTTGACCATGTTTTACCATGGTTGATTTTCATATTGAGACAATGTTTGCCACAATGCGACAATTGATCATGGTTGATTTTCATATTGAGACAATCTTTGTCACAATGTGACATTGGACCATGGTTGCATATGGCTAACCATGATTATAAACCCAATGGATTTATATTAAACTTTAGGATTAATATTACGAACCTTATGAATAATATTATACCCCAGGAATATGATCGCTTAGATTGATAAACCCAAAGGATTGATATTGTAAACCCAAGGGACTAATTAAAAAACTCCAAGGTATTATAAATCCAAAGGAATAATATTAAACCCAAGGGGTTAATATTATAAGCCCAAGACATATAAACCCTAATATAAATATAAACCCAAGGAATAATGAACTCAATGGATTAATACTAAAAACCCAAGGGAATAATATTAAATCCAAGGGATAAATATTATAAACCCAAGGTATATAAACCCTAAGATAAATATTATAAACCCTAAAATAAATGTGGTTGACCGAAGTTGATTTTTGTATTGACACAATCATTGTTTCAATGCTACATTGGACTTTGATTGACCATGATTGATTTTCATATTGAGACAACCGTTGGGTCAATGTGACGTTGGACAATGGTTGGTCATGGTTGATTTTCATATTGAAACAATATTTGTCACAACGCGACACCGAACCATGGTTGACCATGGATCACCATGTTTTATCATAGTTGATTTTTATATATGCTATATGACAAACCATAATATCAAACCCAATATTAAAAGTCGTAATTATAAAAACTATATTATAAACCCTAATATTAAATATTAATATACTATTAAGAAAATATTGTATTAATAAATATTAATTTAAATATCAATATATTATTTTATATTAATATATATTAAACCCAGGGGATAATTAATATAGAGCCTTCATATTAATATTCCAAAACCAAGGGATTATTGATATTATTTGTATTAAAAATTGAAGGGAATAATATTAAACCAAAGGGAATAAATATTAAACCGTATGAATATGAAACCTAAAATAAACATGGTTTCCATGGTTGACCATGGTTAATTTTCATATTGGGACAAACCTTGTCTTAATGTGACGTTCGTCAATGGTTGACCATGATTGCATGGATAGCCAAATCTATTTTGGGAAAAGGCTTTCATAATCTTAATTTAATTATTGATAATTAGTAGATGGATTGCAGGGATCTAACATCTAAGGAATATTCACCCAATAGTGGTAGTCAAGATAGAGAGTGAAAATTTATGTTACAAATAATTATGCCCTATTTGCTTTGCAATCTAATTAAAAAATCTTTTAAAACTAAAATTAAAATTAAACTTTCTAGTTTTTTGGAGTATGTGCTATTGATAAGCCATGGTATGGCCTATAGTAAGGTAAAAAATCCTATTGGCAAAGAAGTGGATTTCGGTGGTTAAGAATTAATAATAATGATAATAATTTATTAAAAAGTTATAATTCAGTTAATTTTTATGATTTATTTCCTTTGAAATTTTGACAATATGAGACTGTATAATAAAATAATTGTTATTGAATTGATAATAATTGATAATAATTGTTTTGATCTCTATTATAAATTAATGTCTATTTAGATATTTTGATTTACAAACAATTTGATTTATATAACTAAATTACTATCTCAAATTCTAGATTTTTCATCTATAAATAAGAATAATTTTCTTTTCTCTGGTTTAATTTATATAACTAAACTACACCTCACTTTGCTATATTTTTCATCTATGAACATGAACTGGGAAGCTTTTCTAGTGTTTTACCAAAATCCAGGGGATGGAAGTTTATCTTAAAATTTAGAAACCTTCCGCATCATACTAGTAAGTAATATGCAAATTGTAAAATTTTTGGTGATATTTTTGTAGAAATATTTAGATTTCTAGTGATTTTATATTAACAGATATAATATTTTGGCCATTCTTAAGTAAAATAATGGTGTAATATAGAATTTAGGTGAATCATTTGAAAAAATAGAAATTGGAGTGTTTTTTTTTAATCATGGAAAATTAGCCCACTTGCTAATATTAACCCTTAAAATATCATTTCTTTATACCTAATCCACACCATTTTTAAAATCACATTTCTTTTTGCCTAATCTTGCTGATTCTTTCTACATCCATGCAACTAGTTTCGAAAATTTTGATATTTGCTTGATTCTTTCTAAATCCATGCAATTAGTTTCCAAAATCTTGATATTTGCTTGAAGAAACGTGCTTCTTACGTGTTGCCTTAGACTTTTTACTATTCTGCTTAATTCTACGCTCCCAGTAGTCATATACATCGTGCTAGCAAGCTCTACCGATATTTACACTTCAATGGTGTTATACACATTTGCGTGGATGAGATTCCCTGAAATACTTCCATTCATGTCTATGAGTTGAAGTCGATATTGGCTATATTGAATGATTCCATGATCACGAAGTTCTCACATTCTCGGAAATTGCTGTTACCGACCTCACAACTATTATCAATAACAATTTTCTTGGTGCTATGAATTTCGGAATCTGTCCCGCAGTGTGATCATGGCATTTCTGTGCCCTCTTCTACGGCCTCCAGGTGGGCCATTGAGAAATGTCTCTGAGTTGAAGTCTATATTGGCTATATATTGATTGATTCCATTATCACGAAGTTGTCACATTCTCGGAAATTGCTGTTACCGACCTCACAAGTACTATCAATCATAGTTACCAAATTCGAATTTGAATTCGAATTCGAGTACGAATTCGAATTCGATACGATACAGAAATAATTCGACTCTATAAAATCTAATACGGAAAAAATTCGACGGTATACATGTTACAAATAATTAAACTTATTAATTTTTTTAATAAAAGTTATCTATTTGAAACTAAAATTTATTATTTTATAATTTTTTCTAATATAGAAGTTACAGTTTTTTATTTACAACCAATTTTCTATTTTATAATTTTTGCTATCTATTTGAAACTAAAATTTACCATTTTATAATTTTATCCAATATAGAAGTTACAATTTTTTATTATTTTTATATAGAAATTACTGTTTTGCAACCAATTTGCTATTTTATAGCTTTTGTTAATTGAAAAGTTATTACTCTATATTTTTTCATATTGCGATTTATTATTTTATAATTTTTTAATATAGAAATTACTATTTTTTCATTATTTTTTTTCGAATTTGCAAACTGCAAGTTTTCAATATAGTGTTTCTCTTCTTTAATTAATTTTCCCTATCACAGACTCGCTAAAAATACCATATTAATTTTCTAGCGTGATTGGATTTCAAACTCAAGCCTTGGGTTACCTGCGTTACACACCACCATTGGCATTGCTCAGCTCTTCATCATTTCTAACTGCCGGCAGAATGTGGCGTGGAACAATTTTCGTCTTCTTGTTATCTCTTGCGGCCTTTCCAGCCAACGAGCACCTCGGCGGCGAGATATTTTGGCAATATGCCCAACGGAGAACTGAAGAGCTATGGGAACAGGTTTCTTACCATCAGCTGATTCGCCCCCTCCTGCCATTGCTCAAGAGAGATGGAAAAATACTTCATGCACCGTACCAAATTCGATTTGGCCGAATTTTTAATCGTATCGAACCGAATCAGCGAATTTGCGAATTTTTTTTGCCAATACGCCCGAATTTGGTAACTAGGCTATCAATAACAATTTTCTTGGTGCTATGAATTTCGGAATCTGCCCCGCGGTGTGATGGCGTTTCTTTGCCCTCTTCTACGGCATCATATATTGATCTATGGGTGGGCCATTACAAGCAAACGAAATCCATATACTTGGGGATGGTGTTTACGGTGAATCCATATACTTGACGATGTTGTTCACAGGAAAAGGGGGAAGCAATGGAACTAAATTAAATTATTTGACATTTGTACTAAAAACTAATTTAAAGTATTGACTTGATTCGTTCAGTTTAATAAACTTTCTTGAACCTGACTCTATAAGTCTACAAATGTAAGGAACAAGATCAACTACATCTCCCGTTTGACTTCCAGGTGTTCTGTGGAACAACGACCAGTGTATGGGGCATTAATACAAGCAACTTCAGTTCCCAAAGATGATAAGAGGTGTAGCTCATGTGAAGCAAGTCATGGAATATGCGGTTACAACACTTCGTTTCAACTGAGACTCTTCCGTTCCTTTGCTATTGCAACGATGGACCCCGTACTGACAAATGCCCCTGCCATGGTATGCTTTATCTTAAATTCCAGCAAAACCACTTGGAACCGCTAGTTTAGTTAAGGTGTTATGAATTTAATGTTTGCGACTGAAGAAATGGGGTTGTTATAGGTAACACTATATGGCTCATCTTCATTCCCGTCATTTTAAAGTGACAAATAATTAAAACTGGAATGCAAATATATTTGGATCTTAAGGGTATTTTGGAAAATATTTCCGTGGAATAGAAACAAATTTTCTGTACTGTAAGGTTCTCGATTGCCAATTTGCATTGAACTTGTATACTAAAAAAATCTCAAATCCTCAAGCTCTCTTTTAGAAGGTATTAGGCCAGATGCCGGTTCTTTTAATATAAACTATAAAATATCCATTTTTATTACTGTTGAAATATTAATTTCCAACTGCAACGTACTGTTTCCAGAAAACCGCCAGTCTTCCATTGCACTGCTTTTCATGAGACGGTGGTATTTCTCTGAGGGGCAGCGATAATGTACATCATTTGACACATGGATCAGCAGTTTTGGAAAACAACTTTTTTCTCAGAGCATAAACTTCAGCAGGAAAGGCTGCGCGATATGGTTTGTCGACCGTCCGATGAATCAACGGTCGATGTACTGTCCTTCACCATAGAACCATAAATTGCTTAACGTGTAGTGAAAGTTTTTTTCATTGACGGTCAGCGTTTCAGTGAAGTAATAAATGAACATTTACTGTGGTTTGGTAAACGTAGGTAAAACCTTTAATTTTAATGTTTTTTATTTTTATTTTACGGGAGTATGGCTCGAGTAATATGTAATATCATATGTTGTTTTTGGTTGTTATTGCAATGAAATGCAAGGGAAGCATGCAGTAGCACGCATGTGAAATATACACAGCAGTGTAAATGTAAATGGTTGTTCGTTGAAAAACGAAGGGGAATATGCAATACGCAGCAGCGTAAATATATCAAGTTTTTTTTTTTTTGTTGTTGAAAGGGAATGCGCAGTAGCGAGATTGGAATGTTATTTTGTTGGTTGAAATGTAATGTGAAGAACGCAGTAGGGCATATGTAAGGAATTCTTCTTTACAACAGTGAATGTAAGAAATTTTTACACACAACAGTGTAAAATTTTCAGCTGAGACAGAGTAAAGTTTGCAAGGAGACAGAGTAAATTTTTTTGTGTGGAACTGAAGCGTTCCTGTTTTAATCCCTCTAGAAGAGGAAGACCTTTTTTTTGTAACAGGCAGTCTATTAATGAACACAAAGTTCTTTTGTGTGTGTTGTTAAAACTCTGTGCTCTGGAAACAGATTTTTGATCCTGTGGTAAAAACAGAGTATTACTCTTTGTTCATATTTTTGTTTGGAATTATCAGAAATTCCCAAAATGGTATCAGAGCTTGTCCAGGCTCTTTGAAGGTGTCAAAGAAGCTGAAGGAAAGATTTTTGTTGCAGCAGCTTCTCCAGCAGAGTGAAGACTCACTCAAAAAATCCAAGGTATTTCTCAAGCTAGTTTTTGTGTTACTGTTGAAGACAGTGAGCTATTTTAAATACATAGTCAAGTATTTTGAAGCACAATTAAGAGTGCAAGAATGGCTGGAGCCCGGTTCCTTCATTCAAAGCTTAATAGCTTGAAGGTCTACATTTAGAACACAAATGGCGAGGTCAAGGAAGAAAGTCTCCAATCCTCCTAAGGATGTGTCTCTCTCTACTACTAAAATAGAAGACAATCAATTTGATGAGGCTCCAAGGTTCAATAGGAACTTTAATATATGGGAAGTAAGAATGAGGATTTTCTTACAGTCTCAAGGGATTGAAATTTGGGAATCAGTGATTGATGATAGCATGATGGATAGAGAATCCAAGGAGTACAATGCAAAAGCAGCAAAGACAATCTTGAATGGACTACCTGATTTTGTAAAGAAGAACCTAGGAAAACATTCATCAGCAAAGGATATATGGGACAAACTTCATGACCTTCACTCAAAAGGAGCACTGACCATGACCATCAATCAAAAAGGAGATCCTGAACCCATCATAGAAGCTGAAAATGAGAATGATGACATCAAGGCTGAAGTAGACCTAGAAGATGAAAAGAATGAAGAGTACTTTGTAGAAGAACTCCTCGCTCAACTTATGACTGCCATGGAAGAGATTAACAATTTGAAAAGGAAAATGAGGCACTTAAGAAGATAGCTCCAGTTGGTAACTAAGATCAAACAAGGAAGAAATTTGACCTCATCAAGCTTCAAGTACAAGAAAGGGATGAAGAGCTTGCCAAGCTTAACAAGGAATTTCATCAAAGCAAAAGGAAGCATCATGAAGAAGTCATATCCATGACAAATCAATTGAATAAAGCAAAAAAGCAGGAAAATACCTTGTCAAGTCAACTTGAACAAAGGCACAAGAGCGTGAACAAACTTGAAGAAGAGATTGGTTAGTACAAGGTAGAGGTATCCTTCCTTAAGTCTCAATTACAAGAAGCCAGGAAACAGGCACAAGGAGCTGAGAAGAGAATGGAGGGCAGCCAAGTAAAGAATGAAGAAATTTTCAAAATGAAGTCAGATATCATCTCCCTTAAAATAGTAGCAGTTAAAGCTACTCGTAGCAAGGAAGAAAGTGAGGAACAACTTGCAAAGAAGAATAATGAGTGTGAAAGATTGGATGAAGAGATTGCCCTCCTCAGAAAAAAGGTTGAAGGGATGAACAAAATCATGAAGAGCTCTCAAGCCTTGGATGACATGCTCAGCTATCACAGATGTCCATCTGATAAATCAGCACTCGGGTATGCAGGGGAACCCTCAAACAAGAATGAAAATGCTTTAAGAAAAAGAGATGTGAAGGAGCCAAAAAGAAATTGTGATGCTCCTAGCTCCAGCAAAGGTAAGGATAAAAATCAAGGCTACAATAGAAGAAATCCTATTTCAAGAAGAAATCTTGCTCCAAGTAGAAACCCAACTCTAAAAAGAAATGTAGATAATGTCAAAGAGGCAAGAGCCAATGGTTATCATCAAAGGATCTCAAGGCAGAAAGGCTTCAGAAGTACATCAAGGAGACCTCCATCTCCCAGGTACCAAAGTTCATTTTTTGGTTATTGTTATTCTTGTTCAAACTTTGGTCATATGGCAAAAGACTGTAAAGCATCTCATAGAGATAGAGTTTATAGTCTCCGACAACCTCCAAGAAATAATTTTACAGGAAGAAATCATGAACAATGTAGAATGCTTCAAGTGTCATAACATTGGTCATATGGCACATGATTGTAACTTAACATGGGCTCTTACACAAGCTAGAACCATGCAAAAGAAGAAAGTTACACAAGTATGGAGAAGGAAGG
Organism: Pinus tabuliformis; assembly: GCA_031772625.1. Lineage (NCBI taxonomy): Eukaryota > Viridiplantae > Streptophyta > Pinopsida > Pinales > Pinaceae > Pinus > Pinus tabuliformis. The sequence continues at coordinate 346,656,624 of CM062812.1, forward strand.
AAATACAGTTCGAAAGTCCCTTGAGCTCTGCAGCGAATCTAAGCTTTTTTTGAGAAGACTCTGCCAAAAGGAGACGATGCATACAATTAGGGGGAGCCTGTAATTTTTGATCATTATCACTGAAGCTATTAGTGAACGGGTCCTTATGAAATCCTTGCTGAACTATATTAAAAGTCATTCTATGATGAAGATCATGTTTCAGGGGCCATTTCATGCGCTTCTAAAAAACAGCCTATTGTAGCATTGTCTACAGCAGAGGCAGAATATGTGGCAGCTACAGCAGCAGCATGTCAAGCAATTTGGATGAGAAGGATGTTAAAGAGCTTATGCCAAGAGCAAACAAAAGGAACTGTGATTTTTTGTGACAATAGCTCAGCTATTGCATTATCCAAGAATTCTGTGTTTCATAAGAGAACGAAACACATTGACACAAAGTTTCATTACATCAGGGAATTGGTAAATAATGGAGAAATTGTTTTACAACACTGCAGAATTCAAGAGCAGGTTGCAGACATTCTGACCAAACCATTGAGGCAGAAAAGTTTTGAGTTTTTGAGAAAATGTTTGGGTATGACTGATAACCCAACAATTGAAATTAAAGGGGAGTGTTGAAATATTAATTTCCAACTGCAGCGTACTGTTTCCAGAAAACCGCCAGTCTTCCATCGCACCGCTTTTCATGAGACGGTGGTATTTCTCGGAGGGGCAGCGATAATGTACACCATTTGACACGTGGATCAGCAGTTTTGGAAAACAACTTTTTTCCCGGTGCATAAACTTCAGCAGAAAAGGCTGTGCGATATGGTTTGTCGACCGTTCGATGAAATCAACGGTCGATGTACTGTCGTGCACCATAGAACCATAAATTGCTTAACGTGAAGTGAAAGTTTTTTTTCATTGATGGTCAGCGTTTCAGTGAAGTAATAAATGAACATTTACTGTGGTTTGGTAAACGTAGGTAAAACCTTTAATTTTAATGTTTTTTTTATTTTATTTCACGGGAGTATGGCTCAAGTAATATGTAATATCATACGTTGTTTTTGGTTGTTGTTGCAATGAAATGCAAGGGAAGCACGCAGTAGCGCGCATGTGAAATATACACAGCAATGTAAATGTAAATGGTTGTTCGTTGAAAAATGAAGGGGAATATGCAATACGCAGCAGCGTAAATATATCAAGTTTTTTTTTGTTGAAAGGGAATGCGCAGTAGCGAGATTGGAATGTTATTTTGTTGGTTGAAATGTAATGTGAAGAATGCAGCAGGGCATATGTAAGGAATTTTTCTTTACAGCAGTAAATGTAAGAAATTTTTACACACAGCAGTGTAAAATTTTTCAGCTGAGACAGAGTAAAGTTTGCAAGGAGACAGAGTAATTTTTTTTGTGTGGAACTGAAGCGTTCATGTTGTAATCCCTCTGGAAGAGGAAGACCTTTTTTTTGTAACAGGCAGTCTATTAATGAATACAAAGTTCTTTTGTGTGTGTTGTTAAAACTCTGTGCTCTGGAAACAAATTTTTGATCCTATGGTAAAAACAGAGTATTACTCTCTCTTCATATTTTTGTTTGGAATTATCAGAAATTCCCAACAATTACAAGCGCACATCACTCGCAATACATTAGTTATTACCAGAGGTCAGGATTGTCAATTTTTGAAGAATCAGAGCATTAATAATCCTATACAGTCTTTAGAATTTGCAAACACAGACTTCAAATTAAAGGTCGCTGAGAACATGACTCTATACGTCTACAAATGTAAGGGACAGGATCAACTACATCTCCCGAAATGTAATGCTACAGTCTATTACTCTTTGTACGAGGAGGGCAATTTGACTTCGAGGTGTTCTGTGGAACAAGTAGTAGTTTATGGGGGCATTAATACAAGCAGCTTTAGTTCCCAAAGATGATAAGAGCTATAGGTCATGCGAAGCAAGTGATGGAATATGCGGTTACAACACTTTGGTTGCAACTGAGACTCCTCCGTTCCTTTGCTATTGCAAGGATGGACCCCGTACTGACAAATGCCCCGGCCATGGTATGTTTTATTTTAAATTTCGGAAAACTACATGGAACTGTGAGTATACCTAAGATGTTATGAGGTTATGATGGGTAACAGTATGTTAAAGATTTAACATGTATTCGTAACCGCCGAATAAATTTTGTTTTCGGATTTTTTTTAAATTACTCCACATGATTTCTCTTTTTTATTATTTTATAATATCAAAGGTATTACTAAACTTCATAAAACTTAATATTGCTATATAGAATTTAAAAAACATTAAAATGAAGGGTTTCAATTTCTTTTTATATTTCAAAAGATGAAAGTATATAAAAAAAATTCCAGAAAATTAGCATTACATGATGAAATCAAAATTAAATTTAGATTGTTAACTTTTTACCAAGAGGCACACAATACTGTTATCAGAATTAAAAATCTTTATATAAAAAATGTTTTATTTAGGTTAACGTTAATTACATAATGTGTAAATTTTTTATTATTTATTAATTTAAAGAAATTAAAAATAAAGTAAATGTCAAGATTTTTTTAAATTAATAATAGTTTTTAAAATTAATAAATTGGCTGGAGTGAAAGTCTTCTTTTTATAGAATCCTACTTAGTTATTTCAGATTGAGTGGTTTTCTTTAAATCAAAATGATGAATAACCCTGCATTTAAGTGGAATGAAAAAAAAAAAAATACCTATTAAATTTAACTACAGTATATAGCCCATCTTTCTTCCTCTCCAAACTGAACTGGAAACAATCCGTGGATGGCTTTTTCAGGGAGGGTTCCGCTAGCCCTGAATTCGTAGTCTGTCCTTGTCCATTTCATGATATGAGGATGCGAAGAGCTATAGAAGTTCTGGTCCTCTATAGATTTGGTCAATTTTAACTAAAGAATTTAAAAATTTAAAAATTGGACAAAGAATCCGAACTAAGGAATTCCAAAATTAAAGAATAGGGCTAAAGAAGTCTAAATTCGATTCGGTACGGGTAAATCAGTGTAGCAGCCATCCAGCTTTATTTGCACTTCGCTCATTTGTCAGTGTCAGAATGATAGCCGATGCCGCGCAGCTAATGGAAGCACGTGATCTATGAACTCGTTCGTATAAATGACTGATCCTTTTTGCCTTTCCTTCCATGTTTTCGTATTATATCTTTTTGTTAACAAGGTTTCCCAATTCCATATGCCTTGCTTGAATACTTCACCATCCGCGGGCACTATTTCTTACCTTCCACTAAAGATTTATTTTTAACTATAATTCGCAGGACTTGTTCTCCCGTTGTTATTAAAAATGTCTTGGTTTTGATAAATTGGGATGATTAGGGATGCGGATAAAGCTGTGTTCCGGTTCACAAAGTCCGTAGTGCACCCGCTAACCATGCTGCTTTAATCCCACCTATTAATACACACTATTTCATGACTATTGAAATTACATCTTCTGATCTGTTACAATGTAAATATTTTAATAAAAAATTCTTGCCCTCTTCATTTCATCACTATTGAAATTACACCTTCTGATCTGTAACAATGTAAATATTTTAATAAAAAATTCTTGCCCTCTTCATTTCATCACTATTGAAACATCTTCTCATTTGTAACAAATTAAATACTTTATTAAAAAATTATTTCCCTCTTCCTTTGTTAAGATGGAGAGAATTGGTGGTTTGGCATGGAATAACAGGTCAATTTCATTTGAGGTTCAGGTTTCTCAGCGTTTTAAAAAAGGATATAATTTTGTGTATTCATGATTTTGTTTGAAAAGAATTATACAACATTAGATACAAGAACAACATATCAATCCTCTTAATATTAACAAATGTTTTAAATTACAAAAGAAATAACATTTTAACCAGGAGCAAAAGTGATGGAAATTATTTTGAAAGGTTTAATATTTAAGATATCTACTTCATATCAATTTTTCCTATATTGAAATTTAACTGTCGATTTTTTTCCATATCAAATCGAATTCGAAATTGATAACTACGGTTTGGATAGTCACAGTCACGGGAGTTGTGGTTCTAACAATTCAGAACCAAGTTCAATATTTGTTTGCCCTTGTCCCCATGGCAACTCGCAACCAGAGCTTTTCAATGCTGTGTTAAATGTTCAATCCATTCATCGCTTTGGAACACAGGGATATATGTCGATGTGTTTTGCAATATTATCAAGTATTCATTCTTTTTGCAAAAACTATGGACCGTTGGTTTTACTCATAGTATTTGTCATGGCCGCATTGCAGGTAGGAAAACCAAACCGGCCATTGTAATAGGTAACTATGATTTCTTTCAATTGGAAACCACTGTGAACTTGTATCTTGTTTCCACTATTCTCATCGGGGTTAATGGAGAAAGGTCACATTCATACCAATCTCTCCATTCCACTGCAGGTTGCATCTTCGGAGGAGTTGGGCTGACAGCAATAGTATCGATGTTCTTAACGTCTTATGCCAAGAAGAGAAGACAGCCTCCTGATAGCTCTACTACAAAGGTAGAGAAATTCCTACAGGATTATGCTTATGAAGCACCAATGCCAACTAGATATTCACTCTTAGACCTTAAGAAGATCACGAACAATTTTGCGGAAAAGTTGGGAGGAGGTTATGGGGTGGTGTACAAGGGAAAGCTTTGGAACGGAGCTTTAATGGCGGTCAAGCTTCTTGATAGTCATAGGCACAAGCAAACAGAATTCACGAACGAAGTCACCACAATTGGACGGGTCCACCACATCAATTTGGTTCGGCTGTTGGGATACTGCTTCAAAAGCCGTACAAGCACACTGGTCTATGAATACATGGTCAATGGATCTATAGAGAAGTTTATATTTGCCAAAAGAGAGAATGGGGAAATTTTAAGCTGGGAGCAATTGTATTCAATTGCTTTGGGTGTGACTCATGGAATTGCTTATTTACATCACGATTGCCAAAAAAGCATCATACACTTCGACATCAAACCTCAAAATATATTGCTCGATGCCGACTTCACCCCTAAAGTTGTTGATTTTGGTCTAGCAAAACTGTGGGGGAAGGGAGAAGATCATATTTCGATCACGGTGTTGGGAAAATGGGCAGGGCAGAAAATGCTTTGATACCCTATGAATGAAATAGAGCAGGGCAGCGCTCTGATACTAATTGAAAGTCACAGAGCACAACACTCAGATACAAAACAATACAGACCTGTTTTGGAGATGCAAACTTAGATTACTGATCAACAACAAATTATAACTAATCAAATTTCACACATGACAAATTTACAGTCACAGCTTGACGCAACAAACAGGGAGTTGTTTGGAACAGAAAGGGAAATTCAGCGATTGCGCAAAGCAATTGTGTTGGGAATTTCTCATAATTCCAAAACAACAGAAAAAAACTAACAGAGAATAATACTCTGTTTCTTAACACATAAGACAGAGTTTTTCACACACACAAAAACTTGTATTAATTAACAGGACTGACTGTTACAAAATTCTTCCTCTAACAGAGGGATTACAACATGACTGCCTCAATGGTAGCCTCAATCTGAACCGCTGCTCTTTTCTCGTCCTCTACAGGTCAAAAAAAAAACCATGGATCCTTGAGCTCCTCTGTTCTTCCTCGCTCTGGGTCACGGGCTACCATTCAACAACCGTAATAAATTTATATTAATTCGCGCCTTGATTAACGACTTGACAGGGGTATGGCAATGGTGGATTCATCAATGCAAGGGGTATGACAAAGGACTGGCGTTGCAGTTGAAAGTAATATTTCAACACTCCCCTTTAATTTCAACTGCTGGGTTATCAGTCATACCTAGACATTCCCTCAAAAACTCAAAACTTTTCTGCCCCAATGGTTTGGTCAGAATATCTGCAACCTGCTCCTGAGTTCTACAGTGTTCTAAAACAATTTCTCCATTTTTACCAATTCCCTGATGTATTGAAACTTTGTGTCAATGTGTTTCGTTCTCTTATGAAACACATAATTCTTGGATAATGCAATAACTGAGCTATTGTCACAAAAAATCACAGTTCCTTTTGCTTGCTCTTGGCATAAACTCCTGAACATCCTTCTCATCCAAATTGCTTGACACGCTGCTGCTGTAGCTACCACATATTCTGTCTCTGCTGTAGACAACGCTACAATAGGCTGTTTTTTAGAAGCCCATGAGATGGCTCTTGAACCCATGTGAAAAACATAACCAGATGTGCTTTTCCGATCATCTACACTTCCAGCCCAATCACTATCGGTGTATCCAATTAAATCTGAACATTTTGAAGCAGTATATAAAATGCCAAACCTTTTAGTACCTTTAACATACCGCAGAATCCTTTTTGCTACCTGCCAATGAGCTTCTTTTGGCCTCTCCATGAATCTGGAAATCAAACTAATAGCATGCATTATATCCGGCCTAGTTGCAATCAAATACATGAGGTTGCCAACTATGCTCTTGTACAAACTAGGATCAAAATCTTTGTTGTTGTCCTCTTTGCTGAGTTTTAATCCCATCACCGTGGGAGTGATTGCTGCTTTGCTCTCGTGCATATTAAATCTTTCCAACACTTCATTAACATATTTCGCTTGTGAGATAAAAATTCCATTTCCATTTTGTTCTACTTCTATTCCTAAGAAGTATCTCAGCAAACCCATGTCAGTCATTTCAAATTCTTCTTTCATGACTGTTTTGAAATTTTCAATAAGGTAATCATCATTACCTGTGAAAATAACATCATCAACATATAACACAACAATTAGTATTTTACCATCCTTTTCTTTGATGTAGAGGGTGGGTTCTCCCTCACACTTTTCAAATCCATTTTCCAGTAGATAGGAATCTATCCTACTGTACCACACTCTTGGTGCTTGCTTCAGCCCATAAAGAGCTTTCTTCAATCTGCACACTTTGTGCTCTTGGCCTTTCTTTTCATAGCCTAGAGGTTGTTCAATGTAAACCTCTTCCATTAACACTCCATTTAGGAATGCTGACTTCAAATCCATTTGGTAAACTTTCTACTTGTTTTGTGCTGCTATGGACAACACTGCTCTCACAGTTTCCATTCTAGCAACCGGTGCGAAAGTTTCCTCATAGTCTCTCCCATGCTGCTGCTTATATCCTTTGACAACAAGTCTTGGCTTGTGTCTTTCTATTTTTCCTTCAACATTACTCTTGGTCTTGTAGACCCATTTAACTCCAATGACTTCCTTTCCTTTTGGTAGTTCAACTAAATCCATGTCTTGTTTCTTTCTATGGCATTGATCTCCTCATCCATAGCTTCTATCCATTTCCTATCCTTAATTGCTTCTTCGAAATGAACAGGGTCATCAACATGACAATATAAAGCAAACAAAGAGTTCATACCTTCATTTGTTGCCTCTTGTTCATAAATGTCACTTAAATTTCTGAACTTCTTACCTCTTTCATTTCGTGTACAAGTGCTTGAAGAAGCACTTGAATTTCCTCCTTGTGGTGTGCTTAGAGAAGCACTTTCATTTCTCCTCAAGGGTGTCTCTTGCTGCCCTTGTGTTGGTGCTGCTGTTTGGGGATGTATTTCAACCATCTCCTCATCATCTTCATCATGAGACAAAGAGTTTTTAACATTCATTGTTTTCTCTATGCTTCCATCCCAAGCTTCCTCCTCAATGAACTGAACATCTCTACTCACAATAAGCTTCTTGCTGGATGGGTTATACAACCTATAAGATTTGGATTCCTCACTGTATCCAATGAAAATACATTTCTCCCCTTCGCTGTCCAACTTCTTCCTTAGTTGATTTGGAATGTGTGCATAAGCCACACATCCAAAAACTTTCATGTGGGTGACTCCTTGCTTTGTTCCACTCCATGCTTCCTCCGGCACTCTGTTCATGACTGCTTTTGTAGGGCATCTATTCAAAATATACGCTACACAGTGTACAACTTCAGCCCAATAATCATTTGGCAAATGCTTTGCCTTTAACATACTCCTCGCCATATCCATGATTGTCCTATTCTTCCTTTCGGCAACTCCATTTTTCCGCGGAGTGTACCTAGTGGTAAACTGCTTATGAATTCCATTTTCTCTACAAAAACGTATAAATTCTTTGGAGATATACTCACCTCCTCTATCAGTTCTTAGAACTTTGATATGCAGCCCACTTTGGTTTTCTACAAGTGCTTTGAAATTGCAAAATCTTTCAAACACTTCACTTTTGTTCTTCAGGAAATAAACCCAAATTTTTCTAGTAAAATCATCAATAAATGTTAGCATATAGTGGCTTCTTGCAAGTGATGGAGTTTGCATCGATCCACATAAATATGAGTGGACAATCTCTAAGGGTGCTTTTGCCCTTATGCTTTTCCCAGATGGAAAACTTTCTCCGTGTTGTTTCCCTAAGATACAACCTTCACAAAGGCTGTCTTGTTTCTCTATCAATGGTAATCCTCTTACCATTCCTTTTCTATTCAACAAGTTAAGACCTCCAAAGTTGAGATGTCCAAATCTCAAGTGCCACAACCAATTTTCATCTTTTGGTTCCCTTTGGAAAGCCTCTTGTGTCACTGTTGCTATTTCTTCTCCATTTTTTAAATCTGCTTTCATTCTGAGAGGGAACATCCTGTTCCTTGTCATGTTCACTTCAGCAATACATTATTTTCTGGGTGTTTTATCCATGATGGTGCATACATCATCCACAAATAAAACATTGTACCCCTTTTGAATAAGCTGTCTAATACTTATGAGGTTACATTTCATTCCAGGGACATAATAAACATCTGCTATGGTTTTCTTTTCACTTTTCCTTGTTAAGACATTTACTTCTCCTTTTCCCATAACAAAACTTTACTATCAGTCCCTAGTGTGACTTGTGACTTCACACTCTGATATAACATAGAAAACAGGGCTATGTTTCTTGTCATATGGTTACTGCAACCGGAGTCTAGAAACCATACATCTTCACTCTTTTCTTCAGCCATATTATAGGCTAAAAACAAATTATCTTGGTTCATATTTTCTCTAGTGAAATTTGCACTAGTTCTATTACTCACATCATGCTGCTTCTTCCTACATTCATTTGCATAATGCCCATATTTTTTACAATAGTGACATTGGAAATTTGATTTATCATACCTTTGTCCTTGAGCATGATGTTGTCCACTTTGTTGGCTGCTATCTTGGCCTTGGTTCCGATTTGGATTGCTGCCTCTTCCTTGAGCATTTGCTGGACTGTTTCTTCCACCTCTGTTTTGGCTTCTCCCTCTTCCTCTCTTGTTTCCTCTGCCTTGACCTCTTCCTCTTCCAAAGAACATCTGGGTCTTAAAAGCATGCTCTAGAGATGAGTTTTCATTTCTACTCGATCTCTGCTCATGTGTCATCAGTGATGCACGTAGTTCATCAACTGAGAAGTTTGTGAGATCCTTTGTCTCTTCTATGGTGGTGACAATCACATCGAACCTTGAGGGTAGGATCCTCAATAGTTTATCCACAATCCTCCTTTCTTCAAGAATCTCTCCATGAGACCTTATCTGTGTGACCAGACCAATCACATGTGTGAAGAATGAGCCAATATTATCTGACTTCTTCATGCAGAGTGTCTCAAAATCTCTCTTCAGCAACTGTAGTTTTGCTGTCTTTACTTTCTCCATGCCTTGATAGGCTATCTTCAGAGTTTTCCATGCTTCTTTGGATCTCTTGGCTGCTGCTATCCTTGGAAACACACTCTCATGCACTGCTTGATACAAAAAGTAGAGGGCTTTAGAATCCTTCTTCTTATTGCTCTTCAACGGTTCTTTCTCTGCCTGAGTTAAATTATTAAACTCATCTTCATCTGCTGATTCTTCAAAACCATCCTCAACAAATTCCCATAAGTCTTGGGAAGCAAGCAAAGCTCTCATAGTTATTGCCCAATAATCATAGTTTTTTCCATTAAATTGTGGGAGCTGAGTATTACAGATACCTATGCTAGTGCTAGCTCCAGCCATTCTTGCACTCTTAACTATGCTTCAAAATACTTGACTGTGTATTTAAAATAACTGACTGTCCTCAACAGTAACACAAAAAAAAAAACTAACTTGAGAAATACCTTGGATTCTTTCTTGACTGAGTCTTCACTCTGCTGGAGAAGCTGCTGCAACAAGAAATCCTTCCTTCAGCTTCTTTGACACCTTCAAAGAGCCTGGACAGGCTCTAATACCATGTTGGGAAAATGGGCAGGGCACAAAATGCTTTGATACCCTATGAAAGAAACAGAGTAGGGCAGTGCTCTGATACTAATTGGAAGTCATAGAGCACAATGCTCAGATACAAAACAATACAAACCTGTTTTGGAGATGCAAACTTAGATTACTGATCAACAGCAAATCGTAACTAATCAAATTTCACACATGACAAATTTACAGTCATAGCTTGACGCAGCAAACAGAGAGTTGTTTGGAACAGAAAGGGAAATTCAGCGATTGCAGAAAGCAATTGTGTTGAGAATTTCTCATAATTCCAGAACAACAAAAAAAACTAACAGAGAATAATACTCTGTTTCTTAACATAGAAGACAGAGTTTTTCACACACACAAAAACTTGTATTCATTAACAGGACTGACTGTTACAAAATTCTTCCTCTAATAGAGGGATTACAACATGACTGCCTCAAGGGTAGCCTCAATCTGAACCGCTACTCTTTTTTCGTCCTCTACAGGTAAAAAAAAACCATGGATCCTTGAGCTCCTCTGTTCTTCCTCGCTCTAGGTCACGGGATACCATTCAACAACCGTAATAAATTTACATTAATTCGTGCCTTGATTAACGACTTGACAGGGGTATGGCAATGGTGGATTCATCAATGCAAGGGATATGGAAAAGGACTGGCGCTAGAGTTGAAAGTAATATTTCAACACACGGTGCCGAGAGGGACACCCGAATATGTTGTGCCAGAGGTGTGGTCGAGAGATATGGGTCCTGTTACTGATAAATCAGATGTCTACAGTTTCAGAATGTTGTTGCTAGAGATTGTTGGCGGCAGAAAGAATATCGATGTCCAGGTACACCGGTCCAGTCAGTTATACTTCCCCGAGTGGGCCTTCAAGCTGATTGAGAGCGACGAGTTGGGGATGAGATTGAGAGGTGGGGAAATAGAAGTTGCAGATGAGGAGAAGGCGAGAAGACTCACAAAAGTTGGATTGTGGTGCATTCAGTACAACTCCAGAGATTGTCCTTGTATGACGAGGGTTGTCCAAATGTTAGAAGGAAAGGGAGAGGACGTTCTCAATCCTCCGTTACCCTTCAATTCCTTGGCTACGCTTGAAAATCCTATGCTCTCTTCCAGTGTAAATTCTTCTTCAGTGGAATTTATATCGTAGCTTTCCATATTTGATCGTCTTTTGCAAACCAGTCTTCGCACTGTTGTGAAATCGATCCCCGGAAAACCATGGAGAAAGCTAATGACCTCCAACAATGTGCAGTGACAATCCCCAAGCCATGATTTGTTTCTTGAGAACATGCAGTGAGTATGTTCGCTTCCTGAAAGCCTGTAGAGCAAGCTATTTCAATGTCTTCGCATTGTTGCGAAATCGATCCTCTCACTCCATGCCATACTTTGTGAGAATGATTCGGTGATAACTATAGGGAAAGTTGAATACACAGTGACAGCCCCCGAGGTTTGATTTATTTCCTGAGAACATGCAGTGAGTATGCTCGCTTCTTGAAAACATGCAGTGAGTATGGTTGCTTCCTAAAAAGATGCAGTGAGTATATACACCTCAGACCGTGCATAATGTAATATTGTCTACAATCCCCTGAATACAATAATCGTTTTCATAATTTTTTGTTTACAGTCGCCTGAATAGAACAATCGTTTTTATAATTTGTTTCTTTGTTCTTCATCGCAGACTTGACACACGTATATGGTTGGAATTTGAATGTCATGGCCACATAAAGTGTTAGTTGCACAGATGTCTAGCAAAGGAATTTACGTCTATATTCCCCTAATGGGGGTAGGAATAAATCCGTCGTAAGGTTGGGGTTCAGCCAAACTATATTGTACGAGTTGTTTAAGCTCAAAACCGAAGGTCATATTTCCATCGTATATTAATTTGGAGCCCTTCTATCATTAAAGAAACAAAGCTTTGGTACCTGATTTTTTTCTTATGGAGTATCTTTTAGAAAATAGGAAAGAGTACATTGTTCACACATAATGTTATTCTACGTATTTATACATTAAGCTTCACTTATTCTACATATTTATACATTAAGCTTTACTTAAGATAGATTGAATACCTGATTTTTTTATGGAGTATTTTTAGAAAATAGGAAAGAGTACATTGTTAACACATAACGTTATTCTACGTATTTATACATTAAGCTTGACTTATTCTACATATTTATACATTAAGCTTTACTTAAGATAGATTGAATATCTTAACTACTCAATTATTCTGCTGAAAGAATATCTCAACCACACATTTAAATAGAATCTAAAAATTGTGATAGATATTTGTCATTCCATCACAAAACAAACAGGAGTTAATTATTATTATTATTATTTATTTATTTTTATTTATTTTATTTTATTTATTTATTTATTTATTTTATTTATTTATTTTATTTTATTTTTATTTTTTATTTTATTTATTTATTTTTTTTTTTTTTTTTTTTTTTCAGCAAGAAAAAACCATTTGTTTTATTATTATGGAATAAAAAAATACATTCTTATGTAGGACAGATTGTCCTCATAAACCTGGAATATACACAGCTTGATAGATATGCTCTCATTCATTTGTGCAGTAATCTAAAGGATACAACATTATGGTACTTCATCCAATTTTGCATTTTATAGAGAATCTGAAATGTGGATCAGATCCTACTCATTTCTAAAAATCTCATACCTTATGGACTGATTTTTGTATGACTTCTATACATAACTAGTTACAAAATTATACAAAACTTTAAGGAAAAAGAGACAGAAATATAATATAAACATATCTCCTATAAGGTTCTGCATTTTTTATCCCGCTTCAGTGGTCTATCCCCACACTTTTAGAGTTTCCACTTCAGTTTCCTCTTATCCTATTTTTATAATGATGTGCATGCCTTCTTCTGTGTCCTGTAGTCCCTTTTTCGATAATTCATCCGATGTTTCGTTATGTGCCCTGTGGATGTGCCCAATGGATGATTTCTGAAAGCAACTCCATATACATTTTATACGTCTCAGCCACCCTTGTAGTGAAGTTTGTTGAATGTTATTCTTTCCATTAACATGGTCTATTATGCATTTGGAATCCCCAAAAATTTGTACTTGAGGGATATCTAAGAAAGTGATAAACCATAATAGACCCCATAAAGCAACAACTTCTGCTTTCATATTTGTTCCTTCTCCCCCATACCAGTGACTCAAGAATTCCTTCTCTTCAATCAACTTTAAAAAAAATCCACTCCCACATCTACCTCCTTGAGCTGCTCCATCAAAGAACCCCACAGGGTAGTTTGTATTTAGAACTCTCCCCTTCTCTGTCTTCTTCTTCTTACTTTTACTGGAATTCTCGTTTTGGTCTAAAACTACCCATTGTTCTATGGATTCATCGATTGATTTCCCCTCCCTCTGTTGTTACCAAAAATCAGATGGTTCCGATCTTTCCAGATTTCCCAAAAAGTAACCAAAGCAAGCATCCTCCTGCTTTTATTCTGAGAGCTCCACCATTTTAAACACTCCTCTATTGTACTAAATTTGGTGAATGGAATTTGCCTCTTGTTTGTGAAATGTTTCCAAATGCCGACAGATCTATGACAATGTAAAAAAAGGTGCTCATTGTCTTCATAATTATTCCTGCATAGATAACATATCCCGGGGCCATGGTGGTTCTTCTTTTGTAGGTTTGCCCATGTAAGGTTTTTGTTCTGCCCAACTAGCCAGAGGAAGGTAACTATTTTGATTGGTATATTTACTTTCCAAAATCTGAAAAACCAACAATATTCACCATTAGGAAATTTCTTCATGCAAATTTTGAGGTAATAGTCCGCCACCTCAACTTCTCCTGAAATCTTCTTCTTTCCCGCCCATGTCAAAATATCTCCCTTTCTGTCATAACTTATGCCTGCCTCCTTTAATGTTTCTATCAGTTGTAACCAATCATGTTTGTACTGATCAACCAAGTTCAGTTGGGAAAAGTCACACCATATTGGAATATTCCCTTTCCATTCCTAGATTAGCTAATTTAAAACAAAAAACCCTCTTCTATTCAGGTGCATAATCAGATTCACTGTCCCTGGGGCTTCCTCACCTGCTCCTACAATGCAATCTTTTCCTACAATAATACTGCTACCAGATCCAAAAACCCACTTTAATTTTTGTAAGAGAATATTCTTGACCTTTCGAAAGCTGTTCCAGATTTGTGATCCGCCTTTTTTCATGATTTCTCCTTGTCTTGCCAAGAAAGCAAAATCCTTATTCTTTAAATATTTGGAATGGAACAACTCTCCCCAAATATTTCGACTATTGATACCCCTCCATAGTGATTTCAAAATTAGAGCCCATCCAAAAAACTTTAAGTTAAGAATACCCCAACCACCCAATAGTGATCTTTTCCATCTTCATTAGATGATACTTGTTGTTCATACTAGCTCCGGAACATAAGTAGTTTGCTATTGTTCTATTCAGAAGATTGATAATCGTTTGAGGAATACAAAAAAGATGTGCCTAGTAAATCCCCATTTGAGTCAGTACTCACTGTGCAAGGATGATCCGGCCTCCCATAGATAAACATATATTTTCCCATCCCTTGATCTTCATATAAAGTCTCTCCACTAGCCACATCCAATCTACATTTTTGTAGCTGCCTGGCTTAAGTCGGTAGCCCAAATATTTCATACCCTTCTCTATATTTTATGCATTCACTTCAAAACAGCTCCGAATAAAAATTATATCATCCTGGGCACATGTTCCATAAAGGATAATAGATTTCAGTTCATTTTAAACAAGACCCTTAGCATCCCCGAACTTCATTATGATTATAGATAGTGATAACCATTTTACCCTGTTTACCATACCCATTAGTAGAATATCATCCACAAAAAAATTGTGTGAGATTGAAATGTGTTTGCAAATCTTTACTGCTTCAAAATCTCCAGTAGAAACTACTTTTCTAATTTTTAAGCTTATTTCGTCCATTACCAAGATGAACAATCGGGGGGATAAAGCACATCCTTGTCTGAGACCTCTACCAACAGCAAAAAAATTTGTAGGAAGGCCATTAATTATGACTGCATATCTAACTGATGACACACACCCCATGATCCATTCAATCATTCCTGAATTTAATCCGACTTTAAGCAGCACCATTCTTAGGAATCCCCAATCTACACAGTCATAAGCCTTTTTTAAGTCAACCTTCATCACCGCAGCATTCATTTTTTTTATTTTAATACTGTGTAGACATTCCTGTGCAACATCAAGTGCATCATGGATAACAGTGTTGTTTAAAAAGCCATACTGTTCAGGAGAGATGAATTTAGATAAAGCAACTTTCATTCTGTTTGCAATAACCTTAGATATAATCTTATAAGTTAGATTACACAAAGAAATAGGGCGATAATCAGCAAACATTTCCACCTCCGATTCTTAGGGATATGAGTGATATAAGTGGATTTTAACATGGAATGTATTAATCCTTTAGATCTGGATTCCTCTACCATCTGGAGTAGGTGTTCCTGGAAGATGTCTAAAAAATGAACAAAAAATTAAGCAATCCAGCCATCTGGGCTCTGGATTTTGTCACATTTCATTGATTTAATGGCCCGAGATAATTCATCCTCTTTAACCTCCTTATAGAGTTCCAAACTATCCTCATCATTAAACATTATGGGATACTCTTCAACTGCCCATAATTGAGCATCCACATCCCCCACTTCCACTCTGTTATATGCTTTCTTAAAATATGAAACCACCAGAGATGAGTTATCCAAATATTTATTAAATCTGTTTCCCTCACCATCCTTTATTTGCCAAATTGTATTTATTTTTCTTCTGTGATTGGAAAATCGATGGAAAAATTTGGTATTCTTATCTCCTTCCTTAATCCACAGGGCTCTGCTTTTCAATCTCCAGGTTGTTTCTCTTATCTGTAGGATTCTCTTTTTCCCGAGTTCTAAGACATGGATTTTCTCCCTTACAGTAGAAGGAGGAGAGTGTACATTCATTTGGTTAAAAAGGACCTTTAGCTCTTCTTCTATGATATTCAACTCCTTTCTCAGATCCTTCTTTTTCTTCCTTTCCCATCGTTTAACTTCTGATTTGAGCACCCTGAGTCTATTTATGAAGTTTTCAGTGCTGAAGGTTTCTTCCACTTTGAGACTATTGTCCTTCCAGAATGGAAACTTGGGTCTTCAAGCCAAATTATGTTGACCTTAAAAGGAAAACCAAACCTTGCATCAGAATTTTTCCAAAACAGAGTAATTGGGTGGTGATCAGAAACATAATTTTCAACAATAGATGAACTAACTTCCTATGTCATGGCCACATAAACTGTTAGTTGCATAGATGTGTAGCAAAGGAATTTACGTCTATATTCCCCCAATGGGGGCAGGAATAAATCCGTCGTAGGGTTGGGGTTGAGCCAAACTATATTGTACAACTTGTTTAAGCTCAAAACCGAAGGTCATATTTCCATTGTATATTAATTTGGAGCCCGTCTATCATTAAAGAAACAAAACTTTGGTGACTTTCAAATGTACCTGATTTTTTTTATGGAGTATCTTTTAGAAAATAGGAAAGAGTACATTATTCACGCATAACATTATTCCACATATTTATACATTAAGCTTGACTTATTCCACATATTTATACATTAAGCTTGACTTAAGATAGATTGAATAACTCAATCACTCAAATATTTTGTTGAGAAAATATCTCAACCACACATTTAAATAGAATCCCAAAAATTTTAATAAATTTAACAAATTTCTAAAGAAAACAAATATGAGTTAACTACTCCAACAATATATTAGTTGTTTTATTTTATGAAATTAAAATTTATAAAAAAATAATCTACCACAAAAATTATAAATATATAATTAAAATAATATCAATAATATAATAATTAAATTATTCATTATATATATATATATATATATATTTAAAATGATTGGATGATTAGAATAATAATGATTATAATAATAATATTTTTTATTTGAAAAAATGTATGAAATAAAAAAAATTGTAATTATATTGCATGATTTTTTAAGAAATTTTATAAATAGTTTAAGAAAATCATGTATTTTATTAGGGATTTCCTTTATATATTAGAAGAAGGTATTCATTACCTTGATGGGGTGGAGGACCTTGAATCACGAAGTGTGGGTTGGTGTGGAATATACTTGTGTGAATGATAGACAATGAGTACAAGGGATGTGATATGGACAACTCGCAAGTGTGGCTCATAATATTTGAGAAGGCCAGAACAAGTTTTAAAGGGTGGTGGTATGTCTGGCTTTTTTTTCTTTTCTTTTAGGTTATGGGAGATAGGGAGGGTGGTGCAAACATCATGGAGTATGCACATGTTACCAACTTGTGCATGATCACTCTCTCGAAAAACTTACTATGGGTAGTTGTTATTGGTGCTAGGGTTCTCAATGTTCCGCTAATAGTGGAATTTGTCTATTCATTTGGAACCTTGGTGATAAGGCACCCGAAGGCTCTCTTGGTGGTTGGCTCTCAAAACTGAGTGGAGTTGAAGCACTCTTTTGGCCTGTGGTGAGCAGAAATTTGACAGTTTTGGAAATGCTTTGAAGGTTACTGGTAAGGTTTCTTATTGGTTCCCTTACTTGTACTTGGTTCCTTCTGGCCCTTTCTGTGGTGGTGTGTTTCAATTATGCTTTATATATTTGTTTTCTAGTGAATTCTATTTGGCATGTGCATAACAAGCCAAGACAATTTTGGCTCTGGGTTTCTGGTGGCTAAAGTTTCTTTGGGGTTCGCAGAAGTGCAAGGGTCCACTCTAGAATAGGTTGTCTCCGCTTGGGTGTGACCTTGGAGCACTTCTTAAGCGGGGGCATTTTACCTGGCTTAAGGTGGTGTTGGTGTATTTTGGTGTGACTGACAGTGCCATCCTTCAATTGGGGCTTCAAGAGGTAGAGCCTAGGTAAAAAATCATTGAGTATAATCAGTGTGGTAGCCCTAGTGTTTGGGTTGCTATGCCATAGTAGAGAGGCGAGGCTTGGAGGGTGATGGAGCCTCATGGTCCACCAAGGGGAAGAGATGATTAGGCAAGTGTGGATGAAGCCATGGGGATCGCTCGAGTAGATCTAGGTGAATACTTGGAGCATGTCTCGGTCCAATCCCCAGGCCATGTCTTTTATCCATTTTTTTTTGACTCCTTGACATGCAAATTCATCTTACCTTGACCACGCTTGAGGATATGCATGGACAACACCATGACAACAGGAATGAAGTGATTGAATTTCTTAATGATATGCAACAAAATCAGTGGGACATTCTTGATGGTCTAACTTCCCTACTAAGAGGCCAGAGGTGAAGCAATGACAATTTAGATGATTTGGACGCACGTCTCACCCATGTTGACTTTCATGCCCATCAAGATTTTGATCATCCTGGTCCTAGTGTTAGTAATGCACCAAAATGTACCTCCAGTTTTGTGAAGTTGGTTGGTTGTCTCTTCATGTCGTGTGTTTTCTGGGCTATCTACCTGGTTAGTTTATGATCTTTATCTGAAGCATGGCAGATTTTCCTTAAATTTTGCATTCTTATCCTTGCCAACAAATCTGGTTGGATTGAGACTTGGAGACCAAAGGTTTTTCTGAGTATCAAATGTAATATTTTGCAGAATTAATAGAACCTTTTTTACTCACAAAAAAAATAGAAGTTATTCATTCTTTAGTTTATGTTATAAATTTACAATTAGTTGTGTTGTTTCGAAATATTTATAAATAATTTAATAATTTTTTTGTATTTTATTAGAGATTTCCTTGGTTACTCATTCTTTATTTTATATTATAGATTGTTTATTTTATATTATAAATTTGAAATAAGCATACTGATTTTGGATTAATAGAATCATTATTTTATTATATAAATTAGAAATATTTTATAATTTTAATAATTATAATTTTAATTTTAAAATATAGAAAAAAAATTAGCAATAAAATATTTATAATAATATTTTTTCATTAATTGAGATTTATAAGAAACTTAATATTTGGAGCTAGTTTTCAACTTAGAAAAATAAATGGGGTTTAAATGTTAACATGGTCATATGTCATATGGGGTTTCAAAAATAACAACATTAGTCATATGCGTGCAAACATTCTGCTAAATACTGAACATAATTCTACAACATTCTTGTAATGTGGCAATGGTACAAAAAATTATGCCATTCTAGCATTAGTGTGCCTCAACTAAGAATCATTGTTCTTACAGTACAACATTGTATACCATCCCAACATACAATTTCTAGTTGTACTCTTGCAAATAATTGCCCTACAATCTTACTTACTACTTTTGTTGTATACAATTCCTACATGCAATTAACAGTTAAAATTAGAGAATTTTTGAAGAAAAAATGGGCCTGAAAACAGAAATGTAAAACCAAAAAAAAAAATTATAACAACTAATAGGGTTCAATATGATGATGTCAACCAAGGGGAAGATTGGCATTTTTTGGAGTAAAAAAGTAAAAATATTAAAAAAGAAAACTATTTCTTCAACTTGTATTTCCAACTTATATTCCTATAGTTTTACCCAAATTTCAAGCAGGACCACTTGTTGGATGCATAATTTAATTCCTCATCTAAAGAGTAACCATATTCCATACTTTTGGACCCTGCTCTGTAAAAAATGAGAAATCCATGAGAAATGTCACTGCAATCACGTCTTTTCATGTATTTTTCATTTTTGTGAGTGCTTGTTTGATGCATAATTTAATTCCTCATCCAAAGAGTGCCCATGTTCTATGCTTTCGATGGACACTACTACATGAAAAATCAGAAATAAATGAAAAATGTGATTGCAATCACATTTTCCTTGTATTTCTCATTTTTCGTGTAGCAAGGTCCATTAAAAATATGTAGCATGAGTACTCCTTCGATGAGCAATTAAATTCTACATCGAACGAGTGCTCCCACTCAAAATTTGTGTAAAACCATAGTGAGATAAGTTGAAAATACAAATTGAAAAAAGTAGTTTTTTTTTCTTTTTTTCCCTCTAAAATTTGATGATGTAATATAATCTTATTTTATTATTTCCAATAAAATTTTAAAATATTCATAGGAGACCCATTTTAGACTCCAAAATTTCTCTAATGCCTAATCAATTGACATAATTGTTGTAGAGGTTTTCCTATCTTTTCATTTCCAAAACATTTGCAGTCTCTTAAAAGAATTTCGAGCTTCTTCTTGCTCTAATTCTTTGCATTTCTATTCAAGTTCAAGCATTTTCCTCTCTAAATCTATACTAAGTTGACTATTTTCTTTATGGGAGTGATTAATCATAGCTTGAACTTCTAGTAAACCTTTAATCAAATTTGTGTCTGAGGTTGTACCGAACCTATTATGACCTATGGTATAACCTTTCCCCAACCTATCAATAATTCTTTCATACACTTGCATGGTCTTGTAACGACTTGCACAAAAAACATGTCATGACATGTCAAAGGTTGGCCTTAACCTATGACATACCCATTACCATATTGCAATAACACTTGTTATAATCTTTTATAATGAGTTGTAACACCTATTACAAAATGTATTGTAGTCTTGCTACAACCTATGACCAATTTGCCATGGAGATTAATTGGCACATGTGTTGGTATATTTACTTACTAGCCAAAAATGATTTTTCTACCCATTAAATCAATAATCTACCCATAATATTGTATTATTACATATTTTAACACATAATCATATATCTTCAGTATGCAAGAATAGATTATGCAATAAAATTTCTACTTGCCTTTCAAGAGTCAATGGAATGATGTCTCCATGACTATTTCAGCCCTAAACCTGAGCCACCAAGCTCCCAAAACTGCTTAGTAGCTTATATAAATAGGAAGCGTCCAATTTAGCACAGGTAACTGAATGACTTGGCCTCACTCAGTTATAGATTCCATTCACAGGGTTCACTGACTAATTAGTGAGTTATAGAATCCAAACTGAGGACTCATTGACTCTCATCAAATTAAGTTCATGCTAGAACTCCATAGTTACCATAGCTATAAACCAAAGTCCCAAGATCTCAACCACCTAGGATCTCGACTAAGATGCATCAAATCAAGTACGATTAGTTGAATAATCACACTTCTATTACTTTTAGAGTTCAAACCCATAACTGACTGCCTAATCCACTACTAAGTACTTCACTTAATTGTGGTGCTCCGGGTCTTATTCCCCTAACATATACCCACATGACTCAACAAATAAACCATCACATTATTTTCATGTCTATACCAAGAATATTGTATCCTGATAATAATTTTGATTCATAAATAAAAAACATATATACTAATACAATAGGTTGAAACCAACAATTGTCCGTAAGGGATGATATGCTACTAACTTCATGGGTATCTATTTTCCCATTACTAAATGCATATTTAGTATTCTTCACTGGCCAGGGTACCAAGCCATAATAGCCTCCAACTACTCCTTTTCCCAAGCCCTCCAGATAGGCCTCTAGGTACTGTTTAGGCCCTTAAATAATCCTCTTTGCATTCCAACATATTAATCATGTTGTCAAGTTTTACTTGCTCTTCCAGGCTAAGACATCCCCTTCTTTGACTAATAGTCTCTTGGGTGATGCACCTTGCTAGGTACTTCATGATCATAGACCCACAAGCCCTATGTTGTGTACGGTTGTTTCTTTGATAGTTACATAATCAACATCACAACAACCTTGATTAGATTCCCATATTAACTATTTCACATATATTGTAGCAATTTTTTGTTAAACAACTTGCAAAAAGCATGCACATGCTTACTAATTTAAATAAAATATATATATATATATATATATATATATATATATATATATATAATAGCCATGTGGGACCTTGTCATGCATGGCTCTGACCATGCGGCCACCATTATCAAATCATCATACTTTAAATAAAAATAATGTGTGGGCCTACCCTTCACCATATTGTTAATTATTTCAATACATACATTGAAATAAGTACTTTTAAAATAGAATGGACCCACCACAACCCCTCCATAAGCATCATACCCAACCACATACTCCATGTGACCATAGGTTAACTCTTATCTATATATATATATATATATATATATATATATATATATATATATATATATATATATATATAACATAACCCATATAGCATACCAATATAACGCACAATTACATATATGTTCCCATATATTATATTATAAATGTATATTTAATTATACTTATGGCATATAAACATATTATACATATTATATGGTATTCCAACATTATATATCTATAATATGATAAATGAATCAATTGGCCCATTATTATTCATGTCACTTGTAGGATATAATGCAATTGATTTGCGTTGACCCTTTAATTAATCACTAGTTGACCAAAAATTAAAGAGACAATTTATAAAGTGAACATTAGAAAGAAAAAACAATTTATTTTTAAATTTTTTTGAATTATATTTATTTACATTCTCATTAGTTGAGATCCCTTGAGTCTTATTTCACAATGGTGTTCAATGTATGATGAGCAGGGTATACCACCACTGAATCATCTATTTGCAGGGAAATAAAGATAATGTAATGTACGATTATGAGCATAATATTCACTGCGACATTTACTATCGGACAGTTCAATAAATAGAGTTGTGTTAGCCTGCGTACCTTGAATGTTTAGTTGGACGTCTTATTCCAAGATCACACCATATATATGTGTACAAATTTCTACCTGGAAGACGTTGTTCTTATATTAAAAGTCAGAGGCGACTATGGTTGGCCTATGTGGAATTAGCTTTACTCTCAATGATTGACTATTGACTATGTTATGGTGTCGCAGTCGTTTGACTAGTTTCAACCATTGTATCAAGTTGGTCCACATGGTCGAAACTTCTGTATGTTCACTAATGTGTTGTTTTTTGTCTATGGTCGGTCTTCCTGTTGTACAAGACGTTTACTCCTAGTCAGCACTGACCTATGATTAATGACAAAGACGCAATGTGCCACGTGGTAGGATATAATTGTAAGAATATTGTTCATGCTTCATGTGGTAGTGGTTTAGTGGCATTAGTCAGTTGAAGGGCTAGTGAGAGTTGGGACTATCCAAGAGGGCCCTAAATTTCATTATTTCTATGACTAGTACAAATGGGGCCAAAATATGACGACTATTAGTCGGATATGTGAATTATTGGAATTGGATATCTGACACATAGGTGCTCATGAAATCATTGCTGGAATTATGTCGAGTAGTTGAAATTTTTTTAACCATTGGATATTTGACGACACAGATGTCAATTATTAGACACATAAAAAGGCCAAAATGATCATTAAGAAACTAACGTTTAGAATTTTGTTTTGTGATGCTAAAAATCATCAGATATGAGACAAAGGGAACGTCAAATATCCAAAAGGTTTTGTGGCAGTCCACAATTAGATATTCGACACATAGGTCATTTTGTCCGAAGGGAAAAAAAAACGTTTAGGCATCATGTTGTCGACGATATAGGTAAATTTTGCAACAACAATGTTATCGCATCGACACTCGTAGGTCAGTGGTGAGGTGTTCTATATGCGACAGATGAGAGTTCTATCTGACAGGAGTGCTAAAATACCGATGCTTCTATCCGTTGATTCGGGAATCGATTATCCGATGAGTACTCTGACCTATAGCCATTGAATATTCGATGATTGGCCTTTTTCGTCCAATACTCAATGGTGGTCTGCATTTTGAAAAAATAATATAATATAGTCTTGGCATTGATTATTTATACCAAAAAAACTATATGTTATTCACTTTAAATATTTTGGTTCATGCGCATGGGCTAGGATTCCCTCTAATAGGAGGAAGTCCATCGATCCTCAATGGATGAAGTACATATTCTTGGGATATTTAGATGGATTTAAGATATACAAACTATTAGACTCTTCAAGTAATATTTTTTTCATCCATAGAAGTGGTATATTTGAAGAAGGTCCTTATAATAACTTCCATTGTATCCTAATTCATCCTCTCCACCCCTACTTTTGATGAATATTATCGATATTTCATCATAGCATAATTTGATCAAATTTTGGATCGTAATACTTCAAAATAGTATAAAAAATTGTAGATATATAGCCAAGGCCTTAAAAGGTATAACAAACAATTTCGGTAGTTGGTGATCTAGCAGATGATCCTACCAATCCATAGAGACTCAAGTTGTAGTTTGTGGAGCCCCTATAAGATATACCCATCGTGGATATTTAATGTGATATCAATTGCTATTTTATTTTTGGATCAAAACTTCAAACCTATGCAGAGGTTCAGGGGAACCCCTCTTGTGAAGCAACTATGATAGAGTAGTACAACTACTAAATGGAGATCAACACTTGGGAATTCACACCTCTTCCTAAAGAAATTACTGCAATGACTAATATGGGATTTTTTTTCATTTTTTCTTTGTTTTTATATCATCCAAGGTTATTATAGGATCAATTTGATTCATTCCATAAATGCTAGTGACATTTTTGACATATTTTATATGATTAGTTATAAGGAGGTTCCCACTTCTTTTATTTTGAGAGTTAATCTAGATGATGGAAATGCTACAACATTAGTGTACCCTATTATATATAAATAGTTGATTAGGAGTATTTATACCTTACACATTTCATAATAATAATCTCCTACGTAGTTGGAGCACTTTCTGGATACATGCATGAGCAATATGAGCTAATCTAGGAAGAAGCTAAGATGATTCTTAGACATGTAACTACAACTTATGGTTTACACTATGTAGTAGGTTCTTCCTTACATATTGTTGGCTACGTAGATTCATGTTAGGATAGTTATATAACATATTGAAAATCCACATTAAGATATGTTTTCTAAATTGGTTTCAATCCCATGTGTTGGTCAAGCAAGAAGCATACAACCACTACTCTTTCATTAGTAGAGGAACACTATAGGGGTATAATGAACATTTTTATTCAATCCATTGATTATAAGAAATATTGGTAAATATTTGTGTACAAGTTCAACTTCCTATAGTGATATGATGTGTTAACCAAAATACACTCCATTTTTATAGAGACTGGGTTTAGAGACAACTAACGAAGCACATTAAGGTTGGCATGCACTACATCAGAGAGAACATGAATAAATGAGTAATTGATATGAAGTATTTCCATTCTCTTGGGTATTATATAGCCATCTTCACCAATATTTACATGAGAAAAAGACTCACGTCTATGTGGGAGCTCTTCCGAGTGAAGAACATAGGCTCTTAAAAGTTGAACTTTTTGATAAAAGCGCTCTTATTTGGAGTTAGGGGGTTATTCCCACTAGATTTTTCCTCCTTAACTAACATTATATTTTATTTATGTTGTATATTATTACCTAATATGGTTTCCAGGACTCATTAACTAGGATACTCCTCAATTGTGCTTAAGGGGGTTTTTGTTATCATTTTAACTACCATCAAGCTCATCAAATTATATCCGCAATTGAAAATATTTTGGTCTTCTATTACAAGGTATATCTATAGCTGTGAAGAAGCTTAATATGGTTATATTTTCTATAGTTTGGTTCTCCTCAAGGGTTCATTGATATAATGACTTGGATTTATTATATATTTGTTTGTGTTGGTGCTCTTGCCGAGAATTGGAGAGAGCTTCACTCTCCCTTTTGTGATCACTTATGAAGTTGACCGAGTACATTTTCTAGAAAATTAGTTGGTTATTACAGTAGTGACTTCAACCTTCCTTGAGAATTACTTCAGGAATTCAATTCGTCTCTCTTATTCAAATTATTCTTGGTGGACAAAAGCGACATCTCGGCCAACAAATATGAAGTCAGCCTCAAGAGGCTTAGTCAAGCCCTTTGAAGAATATATGTAGAGGAAGAATTCAACCTCCTAGAAGATTCTACCACAAAGAATGAAATATCATAGTATATATATACTATAATACCATTTTGAGATGGTCACAAACCATAGAGAGTGAAGCTTAGAAATAGATCTACAGAGTGGGAGCCTCAAATTTTAAGTGTGAACCATACTATAAATGTGAACTATGACTAATCATAGATAAACACTACGTCAATAATCAAAATTAGAGAATAAAAACTTTGGTAAAACTCCGAGTTCATAAAAAGGTCCCTACATTAATAAAACTCAGTGTTGATCAAGAGTTCCCTAGGAGCTTGTATTTTATGATTGATTCAACAGGGATCAAACAAAGCTAGAAATGACTTCACATAGATAAGTTGATTCATTTAAGTGAAATCGTTAGAAGTCTTGGACATATAATGATCATTAATGTTTGAATACCATGTTAAATGAAACACATAAAAGTACCAGGAATGAAACACATAAGATAACCTTATATTTAATTATTAAGGTATTTTACTATTGTCATGGGAATCTTTCGCTAACTGGTGAGCTTATACACTTTTCCTCTCTATATCCTATGAGAATCAAGTGACTAAATAATGACCTCATTTTTTGTAAACTATAATAGGTTATATCTAAAAAATATCCATAGTTTTTCCCCCGCACCGCCCCTAGGAGCATGTGCTTATTCTAGATACCTATTTTGAGATTGTTACTTCAGATTACATTCATGGTACCCCAAGGGTGGTTCTGGTCAATCCAATAAGAATTAATTCATGAAAGGGAATTCCACATGATAACATTCTAAACATATGTGGTCTTCAATCTAAATCTCTATATTTCTTTACAACTTTCCAAGCTTTGTTTCATCTTTAAGTTCGTTCTGAATTTTTTCTATAGCATTGATTACAAGATTAATAAATAAATGTTTTGTAACCTCTCCATGAGTAAGCAATGTGATCAAATGTCTTGAAAAGGATGTTGTGCTCGACTTATATCTCATTCCACAAATTTCCAGGAGTTGATACTTGGGTAACAAACATAATTTTCATATCTTTCAATATTTATCATCAACTCTAAAAAATGGTTCATTTTACTTTGAAATACTTTTTTAACAGTAAATGTTCCTTTGACTGCATAGTCATTATACAAAAGACAACACTGAATGAGCAAGGGGCGTCACTCTAAAATCTAAATGCTTAAATATTTGCCTTAAAATACATTTTCTGGGCATTGTGAAGCCAAAATTTTGTTGAGTCAAAGTCAAAGGCATTTTTGTAAGAGACTCTTCTTGGGATTCTTAAGGTTAAGAAATGAAAAATTCTTTTGTGTCTAAATATATCCTCCACCAAATTGGTTCCTTATCCCAAAAGGATTACCCTTAATCCTTCAAAGTTGGCCTTCAAACAGAAGACAATCAAGGCGGATTCAAGTCAAATTGTTCATGTCATCTCAAATGCAAAGTGACAAATATGTATAAATAGCCTACTATTTCACAATTTGGAGAGAAGTGAAGAATTCATTCAAGAAGTAAGAGAAACTATTATTTGACTAAGAAATGGAGAGGAATCCAAGAATCTTATAAGACCATTATATAGAGGAAGTCAAAAATTTGAATTGGAGAAATAATTAAAGGTAGGTGGAAGTTCCTTGTTACAGACATGATTATAGAAAGGGCTGAGACTATTGTAGAAGGAAGCCAAGATTTCTGAAGCAGGAAGGCTGAGATTTCTAAAGTAGGAGGACCACGACTATTGTAGAACGAGGGTCAA
Source organism: Pinus tabuliformis (assembly GCA_031772625.1). NCBI lineage: Eukaryota > Viridiplantae > Streptophyta > Pinopsida > Pinales > Pinaceae > Pinus > Pinus tabuliformis. Next base: position 346,684,384 of record CM062812.1, read on the forward strand.
AATATTGAAGTTGAAACAGAAGGAGCCAAGAACCATGATTGCAAAGACAATTGTAGGTGTAACTAGGTTGGTGGTTGGAGTAAGTATATTTCTTTAATGAAAGGGTCAATTGTGTCTCAACCTAATTTAATCTACTAGAGAAAGAGTTGAATAGGTTTTCTACTTCATAACGGTTTTTCCCTAGTTGTGCACCTACATATTATGTTCTTGTCTTTGTGATGTTCATGTTTGAATTTATTTGATGAAAGGAACACTAACATAATCAACATATAACTTCAAAAGTAAATGTAAATATAAGAAAATAAAATTGAAGAATCTAACTCACATAATGCCTTAGATTTATTAAAGAAGGAGAGGTATTGGACCTCATTTGAGTCACACATGTAATTCGGTCTCTTCAAGAAGTCATAGGCAATTTCAGAGCTAGAAAGAGGTGAATGATAGCGAGGAAAGAAAGAAGGTCTATTTATTTGGCTTGTGCATTCATTCTTAGTTTGGAAAGCTCACATGTATGAGAAGAAATCTATCTTTGTTTAGATTTTGATCTTGGGAAGAGAAATAAGCCAAGTTATTGAGAGAAGCATTATTTTTTGGGTGGCTAGCCTATCACTTGGTGAGTTGTCTTAATCATTGGTCTTGGAAGTATTCCTTGAATTTCTATAAGAAGAGAAGTTTTTGGGTTTTCTCCCTATGGAAGGGTTTCCCCTGGCCTGGAGCTTATTTATGTTGTTATTGTTTGCATTGTGATCTTATTTATTGGCATTGTCTTGATAAAGAACTCAAAATAATAATGATGATGATGAACTAACATTATATCACAAGAATTGTCACGATAATAAGAGAAAAAATTATTAAAGGAACCCTAATTCTATTTGCGCTAGTTTTTCTCAACATATATGGTCTTGGAAGATTTGCAATGTAGAAATAAAAAAATACTTGAAATCAAATGCAACCGAGAAATAAAGTTGGGTAGTACTTCGATGATTTTTTTTTTCCTATATGACTCCAACTGTAGATGTCCTTTCAAATCCAAATATGTGAATGATAGTACCTACAAAAAAAGTAAGGAGGAGATGTTAGATGAGATAAATAATTAATAAAATAGAATAAAAAAATACTAATGCTTTATGCTTAATTAATAGAGTAAGAGTTTCTCCTACTGCCCTGCATGAAAAATGACAATTTATGGTCTTTCACTCAAATACAAACACAATTGTCAAAGTGTTGTGGCCACAACCACCACCCTATCAAAACCTACCTTGGTAGCAATTTTGAATGGGTCCCCTAAAGCTGATCTTTAACCTCTCTAAGTGATCTGTTTTATCCCTGAGACTTTAACTCGTTACCGAGTCAAATCTTCAATTCCTAATGGTTGAACCCCCCTCTTTGAATATCTATCGCATGGTTCATCTCTAGCCCTTCCTAACCCAACATTCATTTCCTCCATCAGAACCTTTCTAACCCTCAAAAGCATTCTATCGCACCTTATTCTCGTTATACCCTTTACAATGGAAACGCTTCACAAATATGCATAAATCACCCCTTTTTGGCCTATCGCAATCAACACTGTGCATTGCTCTCTTCTGGAACCGACGGCATTATCAACCCAAATTTATATATTTCGGGTCCGGAGCCATATCGCACATCACTGTCAGCAGGAATGGGGCTTATATAAAAGGTGTGCCACTATACTCTGGACCCAATGGCATTATTAACCATATTTCATATATATCAGGTCTGGAGCTATATCGCATATCGCTATCGGCCAGGTCCAGTGCTTATATATATAGTGTGCCACTGTTTACCGGACCTGATGGCTTTATTAACCGTAATATATATATTATCGGGTCTAGAAGCCCCATTGCATATCGCAATCGCTAAGGTCCGGGGCCTATATATAAGGCACATTGCTATCACCCGTACCAACTGATGATTATAGATTCAGGAATATAATATTTCAAGTCCGGTTGTATGGCCGAATCTAGATTTTCTCGTATATTCATGTGTTTTTCAAAAAACATTGAAGTCGGGGTTTATCAAAGGGAAGGCTTACATTGCGGACTCGCTAGGACTATTAAGGGAAGTATATATCTATATATATACATACATATATATATATATATATATATATATATATATATATATATATATATATATATATATATATATATATATATAGATATATATTGGGTCTGGAGCTATATCCCATATCGCAATCGGCGGAACCCAAGAGCTTTATTTAAGGTGCGCTACGATATTCTGGACCCGTCGATGATTATCAATTCGGGTGCATAAATTTTGAAGTCTGGCTGTATGGCCTAGCCGAAGGTTGTATTCCTTTGTATTTTCGGTAAAATGTTCCGAACCCGATTTTCAAAGGAGAGTGTTATACCATGGACCCGCTGATGATTATAGGCTCCAGTATATAATTTTTGAAGTCCATTTGTATGGCCCGAATGCGGGTTTTCACGTATATTCCTGTGTATTCTATAAAACGTTGTGGTTGCAATTTTTAATGGAAAAACCCATATGGTAGACCTGATAGGGTATAGGTTCCCATCTATAATGTTTCAAGTCCGGCTGTACGGCCCAACCATGTGGTTTTTTGTGTTTTCCTAAGTCAAGTCCCTCCACCGTTGATTTATCCTCATGGATCCAATGGTCCACGCGGATTTCGGGTGAACCAGTTGCTCGAGGAATACCCGCCAAAAAAGTAGTATCCTCTTTCCTCCTAGCTGCTATGTGTCACTTGAAGAGTGGAATCAAGGGCCTTCCTCGCAATACCAGTTACCACTCAGACCCTTTCCGAAATACCATCCGATCTGGTGTTATTCAATGATTTTCAGTCTAAATTGGATTTTCGCTTGTGGGACTTAATCAATGCATGGGTTAAAAACCAAGGGGCGATTCTTTCACAATTGCTCCTTTTGATGTTATAAGCGCTTCATGAAGGCAAGATTTGTGTTTTTTAAAGCATTTTATCATAATCATATAAGTATGACTAATGTTGGTTATCTCTGCAGGTGAGGACCGAGAGAAGGCAAGCGAGGTCGAAGAATGGATGCATAAGCCTCAAGTATGACTCCAGATAAAAGATGCATGAGCGAATATGAAGAGTCACCTATGCGGATATGTTTTATTTAAAGATTTGGCTTCAGTTGATGGTGGTCATCTTTCCAGATGTTGCTTATGTATTATGAAGGTGAAATTGCCCCAAGTTTCATCATGAAGAGATGACACATAGTCATCCTCTTCTAATCAACACTTATTCATTTCCCCAGGAAATGAAGCGCTCGAGTGACAGGAAACACCTTCTACGTGTAAGCAGTGACACTAATGGCTCTAACTCTGTGTATTCTAATCGGTATATTGAAAAGAATAGGGGAAGACGAAAAGTCATGGGGCCTGAGGGATAAATATTGCCTCCAGATAGGAGAGAAGGGATTTTTCTGTTTGGAGAAAAAAACTTTGATTTATTGTGAATAAAGAGGACTGTTTGGTTCAAGGAGGGGCCTGTTGTTTCAAATTTGTTTCCCTTTTCTTTGATATGTTTAGAATCAGTGTGTTGTTGCTGGTATAAAGACAAATGTGATTTGCTTTATGCATATCGGTAACTAGCAGTTCATGTCTATTCTTATTTATTTTAATGTAATTCAAAAGCATTGATAATTCGTGAAAGGTTGCTGATTCTAGACTTTGTTAAACGTCATTTGTAAGTGTTATTTGTATGGAAAGGAATGTATATTCCTGTATAAGTAATTGGATTGTGGTTAGGATTTAATAGAACCTTGTTCTTATGTGGACCAGTAATTGATTCATTTGGACATGGGATTTATATATGATGTTTAACCTCCTTTTGTTTTGCTCCTGCAGGATAGATTAGGATAGTTAGGACATAGACTAGAGTAGTTAGAAAAAGTGTAGATAGGATTCAATACATAGTGGTTAGCTATTTTATTTTGTTGATTTAATTGAAGTCTTCTTCCTAGAAGCAATCTTTCAACACATTTAACAGTTTATGGGGTCCCTTAAAACCCGTTGGAACTAGCCATTCTAAATGAAAGCAGGTCTAATTGGGGTCTATGATCGGGTTAGTTCTCCTTTTTGGTATAGCGAAAGTTCACCATGTCAACAAATTGGCACTAGAAGGAGGGCCTGAACCACTGTCCATAGCTTTTTATGATTTCATCTATAAATGTCGCGCATGGACTCGAAAAGATTAATGCATGGATCGTGAAGGTCGAAAAGACCCTTCCTCCCATTCTGAAAAGCCTCATTTCGAAGAAGAGACACTGTAGGAGTATCCTGTCACTCAGGAACAACCAGTCAGAATACTTACTTGGGATTATGCTCGTTCCCTTTCTCAACAACCCATATTTCATTCTTTACCTCCGATAACTAAAAGAAAGCCAAGGATCTGTTCCATAAACGAAGAGACATTTGCAGCCCTGTCTCTTGAAGATATTGTGCTTGAATCCTTGCAAAGTATTGACACTCCCTGGGAAGAAATTCCTGAAGATCCACTCGCTGAAGGATTTCCCTGGCCCGACTTGGGAAGTATTAATAAAGAAATCCTTAAAGAAACCTTCAACCAGAACATCCCTATCCACGATATAGCTAACATTCCTCTCCCAGGTGGGAACCAACTCCCACCTCCTTCGGGAGCACTTCCTCCCTAGTTCGCTCAGGATGTCGTAGTGATATCTGGGTAGCAACATCCCTTACCCAAGAATGCAGAAAGAGTACTCCCTAAATTTGACCTTGAGAAGGGAGACACCAATGATAACCATATTCACTCTTTCTTCTTGGTCGTGGCATGTTGGGGTAGCTGATGAAGATATAGTATGTCGACTATTCCCTTTTACCCTGATTGGTGTAGCTTCCACATGGTACTTTATCTTGAGAACGGAATCAATCACCTCATGGGCTGCCTTTCAATAGGCCTTTTTAGCCACGTATGGCGATGACAAAACCCCTGCAGCCTTAGTTCTAGAACTATCCCATTTGAAAGTGGAAACCAAAGAAAAGGTCAACGATTTTAACATTCAATTCAACACCTTGTTCAATAGAATCCTGGCCAACTCTTGCCCTGCTGAGGAGGTGCTCATGAAATTCTACATCACTGCTATCCCTGTCCTACTGCGATGTGGGTCAAAAGGAGTAATGCACAAACCTTACAGGGTGCTGTTGATGAAGCAGTAAATGTCGAGAATGAAATGCTCACCCTCATAGCATGCCATCATACAACCGGAGAAAAGAAAGCCTCTCAAGCATCCAAGAAGAATAATGGGATTGATAACAAAGGGGTTGAAACCAAAGAAAATGATACCACAGATGTGGAAGGTTTGCATCAGATCATTAAGAAACTAACGAAAACAGTCATCGATATGAAAGGAATTCTGGAGAGAGTACAAGCGAGAGTGGAGGAGAGTATAACAACAAAAAAACTTTCAGATCTTTCTATCATAAGAAGACAGAAGGTTGTCATGGTCCACTTGCACTTCCTGCTCCACCAAATGAAGGGAATTTAAATACAGAAGAGCTGGCTCTTATCAGATTGCTCCTTAACCAAGAACAACCTATAGTGGAGCTAGAGCCAGAACAAGAAGATGGGGAAGAATACCAAGTAGAAGAGCCCTTGGAAGAAGAATCTCAAATCAACGTACTGTGGGATTTCTATACAAATGAGAATGATGATGACCAAGGAGATAGTATGGCAGAGATCCACACTAATGAAATCCACACACGAAGCAAGGGGCCACTTGCAGGTGTGATGAAGCCTATAGATTAGACCAAGAAAGATGTTTGCCTTGTGAAGGCACCCGCTCCCAAAGTTCCTGTTGAGAAGGGTAGACCTAGTGGTCAGTCCAAGAATGCCCCAGTTGCAAACCATCCAAAGAAAGAAAATGCATCTCCCACTGCAACGAAGGCGACTCAAAATGGTAAACTCCCACCTAAGAATGGAAAAACTGGTATGTTTACTCTGCCCTATCTTGTTTGTAACAATGATTACAATATTGTGGATGATCTTAAGAAATCAAGGGCTAATATCACATACTCTGATTTGCTAAAATTAATGCAGCAAAGAGATTTACTGTTGAAAGCTATGAATGAGAGGAACTTTAAAACTCCCACCATTCTGAGCAGCCAAAACTAGAAGTCGGTCTCCAGACCTGTTAGTACTCCCAGTACAACCCAAAAGGCAGTAGCCATGGAAGCCACCCTATCAAAAATGAATCAAAACCCCCAAGATGTCGATGCAGCCATGATAGGAAGGAAATAAAAATCCATGACTCCCCCTTTCCTAATCACATTTGAAATCTTCAACATGAACGTACACAATTGCTTGGTAGACCCAGGTGCCTCGTCCAATGTGATGCCTTATGCTGTTGCTAGAATACTTCACGTGATACCTGAGGAAATTGGAACTTGAATCATGCAATTAGACAAGACAAATGTGAAAGTAATTAGGGAATTGAAAGATGTATTGATCCGAATGACTCCTAAACCACAATACACACAAGTCATTGATATAGTGGTAGTCGATATACCTGAGGCTTATGGAATGCTGCTTAGTAGGGATTGGTCGGCAAAACTAAATGGATATTTCTCAACTGATTGGTCCCATCTCTTGTTGCCTCAGAAAGGGAAGGGTGATATGCTGAGAGTTGATCGTGAAAGATACATGAAGTATGTAGTGACGGAGCTAAATGGTCCCAACGAACCTATAATGTTTACCAGCTCTATCCTTGGGAATTATAGTTTCAATGTTGTACCACAGAAACCTATTTTGGAGAATTCCATGTAGAAACAACTGAAGAAACTGCGATAAACACACAATTGGAAGCTCTCCCCCGTAATCCAATTGATGAACCACCTTGTAATATAGTAGATGATAGAACTAGTTTCATAAGAAGCAATTCAATTAATGTAACACTAGACTCTATATTCTGGAAACTCTATTTTGATGGCTCTAACCGCCTTGAAGGTGCAGGTGTTGGGAGCGTTCTCATTGATCCACAAGAGAACCAACATCTAATGGGAAGCCAGTTGGAATTCATGTGCACCAACAACAGGACAGAGTATGAATGCTTGTTGTAGGGCCTAAAGAAAGCCATTGATATGAAGGTGAAAAATCTTAAAGTTTTTGGTGACTCACAGATAATCATGGATCAAGTAAGGAAAAGGATACACTGCAATTTGCCACATGTGGTAAGGTACGAGCATGAGGTATGGAGCTTAATTGACAGTTTTGATTCTTTTAATATCACATACATACCTCGAGGGCAAAACCAAGATGTCGATCTGATGGCAAGTATGGCTGCTAAACTTTTGCCCAATTTTAGATTGAAGAAGAATAAATGTTATGTTGAATTGATTTTCAGACCATCCGTGCTTGATAACATCTCAAATTAGCAGGTGTTCGAAGATGAGGAGAAAATCCTTGAGTTCTTGCACTGCAAGAAGACATTTAAGAGTGCAGTCATTGATGAAAAGGAGCATGACAGTCTTATGAATGAGAGGGAAGATGAGGAAAAGGATTAGTGCAATATGATTCCCAAGTCAGCTGTCAAGATGGAGAACTTGTATGACCTGCATGGTAAATTCAAGAAGCAAACTAATTGCAAAACACATAGCTCATCCATGAAGTACGAATCGGTCAACCTTGGAACCAAATAAGACCCAAAAATTGTTAATTTGGGCTTGGGGTGCTCTCCACAAGAAACGGCTGCATTTGTCAAGCTATTTAAAGAATACAAGGACGTCTTTGCATGGACATATGGAGACCTAAAAACCTTTGATACCAGCATTATGCAGCATGTAATTCCTTTGGAAAAGGAGGCTAAGCCCTACCAACAAAAACTTCACAAGATGCATCCAAGCCTGGAACCGTTGGTGAAGAAAGAATTGAACAAAATTTTGGATGCTAAAATCATTTTCCTGGTCAGACACACCCGCTAGGTAGCCAATCTCATACCAGTGAGAAAGAAAAATGGAGACATCAGGCTGTGTATCGATTTCAAAAACCTGAACAAAGAATCGCAAAAGGATGACTACCCTATCCCTTCTATGGAACACATTCTTTAGTGCGTTTCTGGGTCTGAAATGTTGTCCCTATTAGATGGGTTTCCAGGATATAGTCAAGTGTTGGTATCTAGTGGGGATCAGCTGAAGACAACCTTCAACACTAAATGGGGCACCTACGCATATCGTAAAATGCCTTTTGGACTTATTAATGCGGGCGCCACATTCCAAAGAGCTATGGACATAGCTTTCTGAGGGTTGATTAATAGATTAGTAGTAGTTTACATGGATGACATCACTGTGTATTCACATCATAGAAGGGATCATATTTATCACCTGAGATAGATTTTCGAAAGATGTCGAAGGTATGGAATATCATTGAATCCCAAGAAGAGCGTCTTCGCAATCATAAAAGGGAAACTATTGGGTCATATCCTCTCTAAATAAGGGATTGTTATTGATCCTGAAAGAATAGAGACCATCATGAGAATACAACTCCTTGCAAATAAAAATTCCATGCAATCTTTCTTCGAGAAGATCAATTTCGTTAGAAAATTTGTCTCAGGTTTCGCGGAAATAGTGTGCCCCATGAAGCTAATGATGAAGAAAGACGTTGTATATAAGCTGAGCGATGAAGCTAAGAAATCATTTCAGGGAATCAAGGAAGCCATCGCAGAAGCTCCTGCATTGGTCAACCCTAATTTTGACAAGGGATTCTTCTTGTACACTTTTGCTTCCGATCTTTCATATGCTGCAATTCTCACTCAAAAAAATGATGATGGCAATGAAGTCCCCATTTCTTATATGAGTTCTAATCTCGAAGGAGCAGAAGTAAACTATCCAGACGTGGAGAAACAAGGCTTTGCATTTTTTAAAGCCATAAAACATTTTTGCCCTTGTTTATTAAAGGCCACGACTAAAGTAATCATTCCCCATCCTGGTGTGAGAGCCCTCTTCGTGCAGAAAGAAATGGGTGAACAGAGAGGGAATTGGATCACCACACTTCAAGAATTCGACCTCAAGATTAAGCTAGCAAAGATAGTCTGAGGTCAGGGGTTGTGCAGGCTAGTAGCAGAAGCCTTGGCGGATAGAGAAGGGGCATCTGAAGAACCAGAAGTGAAAAGCATGCAAAACGAACAAGTAGAACGCAGGGAGGAGCCCATATGGATTAATGAAGCGTTGATATATGAACGTGAAGTGTCAGAAGCCATTTTGGATCCTAAGTCATGGTATTACGACATACGATTCTATCTCACATGGGGATCATGTCCTGAACACATGGATGCATCACAGAGGAGAGCGCTTAGATTGAAATCTAATCAGTGTCACTTGGCCAATGACACATTATACAAAAAAAATTATGATGGAATCTAGCTGAGGTGTTTGGAAAAGGATAATGTCGACCATGTATTGAAAGAAATGCACGATGGCCCAGCAGGTGGTCACTATGGCAGAGAGACCACTACTCACAAAATATTAAGAGCTGGACATTATTGGCCCACAGTGTTCAGAGACTCGCATGCCTATGCTCACAAATGCAAAGTGTGTCAAACCGCCGTAGGACAAGAAAGAAAGCCAGTTGTTCCCCTCAGGCCCGTTATGATTTATCGCCCATTCTAGCAATGGGGCCTAGATATCATAGGCAAGATCACTCCAAAATCCTCACAATAGCATAAGTATATACTCACAGCGACCGACTACTTAACCAGATGGACCAAAGCCATCCCATTTCAGAAGGTAAACGAAAACGAGTTAATATCATTTATTGAGAAATTCATTATTAGCAGGTATGGCATCCTTGACGCTCTCATATTTGATAATGCTTCTTACTTTTCATCACTAAAATTGACTGGATTTGCTATTGATAAATCAATTCACGTCAGATATGCCTCAAACTATTTCCCCCAGGGAAATGGAGTTACAGAGTCCTCAAATAAGAACCTCATATGCATAATCCATAAATCTGTCATTGGCAACTAGAGGAACTGGAACAACGCTTTAACTAATGCGCTTTGCGCTGATAGGGTCACCCCTAAAGTGGCCTTAGGAAACTCCCCATACTTCCTCGTCTATGGACAGGAAGCCATCTTGCCTCCAAACGTTACCCTTCCCTCTTTACAGCTCTCCCAATCTTCAAGAGGAACCACTTCAGCCTTACTTCAAGAGAGGATCAACCAACTGGTGAGGTTGGAGGAATTGAGAGATAAAGCCAGAATTAAATGCAGAAATCACCAAATGATTGTGAAGAGTTGGTTTGATCGCCATCTGGTAGGAGATAAAGATTACCAAGTAGGAGAGCCAGTCCTGAAATGGGACAAGTTAAATGAGCCAAAAGGTAAACACACGAAATTCCAACACTTATGGCTGGGCCCATTCCAAGTTGTGGAAAAAAATGGTCAAGGAACTTAGAGGTTGAAAACTTTACAGGGAGAAACTAAAAAGCTCCCCGTTAATGGCCAACATCTGAAGAGATACTTCTAGTAGCCACCACATGGTGGTTACCCCCTGAATAGGTTAGAATTCATTTTATTTTTGTTGTTAATTTAGTTACATTTCTATTTTTCCTTTCTGGTTTTTCTGCAAAGTTTATTTTCCGTCTGTTTTGAATTGCAGTCGTTTTTAGCCAACTGATTGCGGTCCTCCAGTCTCGTTTTTACCTTTTAGATTGCCCGCATTCGCCACCTTCAACTTTCGCCTCCTTCATTAACCTGCTAATAAGTCTACTAATCATAAATCCATCATTACCTTGCAAATCAAACAAATTTTCAATCAGCCCATGAGAACTTGAAAATCAGCTATGGAATTCAAACCAAAGCCACTCATTGGCATCTGTTGGGAACTGGGTAAGATCTGTTGATGACATGGATATGTGGAGCATGTAGGGGCATCTTTCTAAAACAAAAATTGTGTAACTACAACTGGACTGGCATGGAGGGACATTGCATTTTGAATAAGTCCCACCCAGACCTAGCCTATACTTGGCTGTGAGGTTTGCAGTCATTCTCCATCAGTTCCATCCACCACACAAAATTTTCCAATACCTGTTATCTACAAGTAAATCTCCTTTCATGAGCTAAACTCACTATCATATACCATGTGGAAAATCCAATTGTGCTATAGTCCTTGTGCCTGAAACTGGAAGGACTTATTTAAAAGAAAATGAAATGTCAAGTCCTTATGTCAATCTAGAAGGACAGGTTGTTTGGGAAGACCGTTAGAGTAAGGACTGTTGCTCGGCTCAGAGTACTGGTTGACAACCTTGCTTAAGCGGTTTAAAAATATGGCATGATACATGAATGCAACCCATTCAATCATATGAAAATATAGTACTGAAATTCTCATACAAAGTGCAGATAAACATATCTACATCAAATTTGATGAGCAATAAAGAGTTGAGGTACACACCTAAGCAGGTATTGACATACCAGTGATGGCCCTGAAAGGATTTTTGAAAGTAGGAAACAGGTAAAGGAAGGTCAATAAATTCCATAATATCACCATTGGAGAATGCCTGTCAAAACCCTATCAGCGAGTAGAAGCTATTTGTCTTTATCCCACCTGAAGCAATTAATGTTGAAGTGGAACCCATGCCTGTTCATCTATACAGTTTGCATTTCGAGTTTATCTTAACACCCTGATGTTCTAGTGATCCAAGGTTTATTTGGAAACAAAGATAACTGGTTCTCCCAGTGGTTCGCCATTTGTTTTGGCCACAACCACCACCCTATCAAAACCTGCCTTGGTAGAAATTTTGAATGGGTCCCCTAAAGCTGATCTTTCACCTCTCCGAATGATCTATTTTATCCCAAAGACTTTAACTCGTTGCCGAGTCAAATCTTCAATTCCTAATGGTTGAGCCCCCCTCTTTGAATATTTGTCGCATGGTTCATCTCTAGCCCTTCCTAACCCTCCATTCATTTCCTCCATCGGAACCTTTCTAACCCTCAAGAGCCTTCTATCGCACCTTATTCTCATTATAACCCTTTACAATGGAAACATTTCACAAATATGCATAAATCACCCCTTTTTGGCCTATCGTAATCAACACTGCGCATTGCTCTCTTCTGGACCTGATGGCATTATCAACCCAAATTTATAGATTTCGGGTCTGGAGCCATATCGCACATCGCTATTGGCGGGTCCGAGGCTTATATAAAAGGTGTGCCACTATACTCTGGACCCGATGGAATTATTAACCATATTTCATATATATCGGGTCTGGAGCTATATCGCATATCGCTATCGTCTAGGTCCAACGCTTATATATATAGCGCGCCACTGTTTACCGGACCCAATGGCTTTATTAACCACAATATATATATATATATATATATATATATATATATATATATATATATATATATATATATATATATATATATATATATATATATATATATATATATATATATATATATATATATATATATATATATATATATATATATATATATATATATATATATATATATATATTATCGGGTCCGGAAGCCCCATCGCATATCGCAATCGGTGGGATCCAGGGCCTATATATAAGGAACATCACTATCACCTGGACCTGCCGATGATTATAGATCCGGGCATATAATATTTTAAGTCCGGTTGTACGGTCAGACGTGGGTTTTCCCATATATTCTTGTTTTTTTTGAAAAACATTGAAGTTAGGGTTTTTCAAAGGGAAGGCTTACATTGTGGACTCGCCAGGACTATTAAGGGCAATATATATATCTATATATATATATCTATATATATATACATCTATATATATATGTATATATATATATCTATATATATATCTCTCTCTCTCTCTCTCTCTCTCTCTCTCTCTCTCTATATATATATATATATATATATATATATATATATATATATATATATATATATATATATATATATATCTAGGGTTCCCAGCTATATTGCATCTCACAATCAGCAGAACCCAAGAGATTTATATAAGGTGCGCTATGATATTCTGGACCCGCTGATAATTATCAATTCGGGTGCATAAATTTTGAAGTCTAGCTGTACAGCCCGGCCGTAGGTTTTCCCATGTATTCCTTTGTATTTTCGATAAAATGTTTCAGACCCGATTTTCAAAGGAGAGTATTATACTACGGGCCTGCTGATGATTATAGGCTTCAGTATATAATTTTTGAAGTCCGGCTGTATGGCCCAGCTACGGGTTTTCACGTATATTCCTGTGTATTTGATAAAACATTGTGGTCGTGATTTTTAATGGAAAAACCCATATGGCGGACCTGATAGGGTATAGGTTCCCATCTATAATGTTTCAAGTCTGGCTGTATGGCCTGACCATGGGGTTTTTTGTGTTTTCTTGTGTCAAGTACCTCCACCGTTGATTTATCCTCGTGGATCCAATGGTCCACGCCGATTTTGGTGAACGAGTTGCTCGATGAATACCCGCCCGAAAAGTGGTATCCTCTTTCCTCCTAGCTGCTACGTGTCACTTGAAGAGTGGAATCGGGGGCCTTCCTCACAATATCGGTTACCACTCAAACCTTTTCCGAAATGCCATCTGGTCTGGTGTTATGCAATTATTTTTAGTGTAAATTGGATTTTTGGTTGCGGGACTTAATCAATGCATGGGTTAAAATCCAAGGGGTGATTCTTTCACAATTGCTCCTTTTGATGTTATAAGCACTTCATGAAGGCAAGATTTGTGTTATTGAAAGCATTTTATCATAATTATATAAGTATGACTAATGTTGGTTATCTCTGCAGGCGAGGACTGAGAGAAGGCAAGCGAGGTCGAAGAATGGATGCATAAGCTTCAAGTATGGCTCTAGATAAAAGATGCATGAGCGAATCCAAAGAGTCACCTATGCGGATATGTTTTATTTTAAGATACGGCTTCAAGCATTGGTGGTCATCTTTCCAGGTGTTGCCTGTGTATTCCGAAGGTGAAATTACCCCAAGTTTCATCATGAAGAGATGACACAAAGTCATCCCCTTCTAATCAACACCTATTCATTTCCCCAGGAAATGAAGCACTCTAGTGACAGGAAACACCTTCTACGTGTCAACAGTGACACCAACGGCTCTACCTCTGTGTATTCTAATCGGTATATTGAAAAGAACAGGGGAAGATGAAAGGTCATGGGGCCTGAGGAATAAATATTACCTCCAGATAGAAGAGAAGGGATTTTTCTGTTTCGAGAAAATAGCTTTGATTTATTGTGAATAAAGATGGCTGTTTAGTTTAAGAAGGAGCATGTTGTTTCAAATTTGTTTCCCTTTTCTTTGATATGTTTAGAATCAGTGTGTTGTTGTTGGTATAAAGACAAATGTGACTTGCTTTATGCATATTAGCAACTAGCAGTTCATGTTTATTCCTGGTTATTTGAATGTAATTCAATAGCATTGATAATTCATGAAAGGTTGTTGATTCCAGATTTTCTTAAACGTCAGTTGCAAGTGTTATTTGTATGGAATGGAATGTATATTCCTGTATAAGTAATTGGATTGCGATTAGGATTTAATAAAACCTTTTTCTTATGTGGACCAGTAATTGATTCATTTGGACATGGGATTTATATATGATGTTTGACCTCCTTTTGTTTTTCTCTTGTAGGATAGATTAGGATAGTTAGGACATAGACTAGAGTAGTTAGAAGAAGTGTAGATAAGATTCAATACATAGTGGTTAGTTGTTTTATTCTTTTGATTTAATTGAAGTATTCTTCCCAGAAGCAATCTTTCAACGCATTTAACAGTTTACAGGGTCCCTTAAAACCCGTTGGAACTAGCCATTCCAAACGAAAGCAGGTCTAATTAGGGCCTGTGATCGGGTTAGTTCTCCTTGCTGGTATAGCGAAAATTCACCATGTCAACACAAAGAAAGACAAACACTACATGAATTTTTTTCATGGAAAATTTTGTTATTTCTTATAAAACTTTATGTAACTCCCACTCAGCCAACACGTATAATACAAGTATCAAACAAATTTTGTTGTCTCACCTAAACCCTTACCATTTTGAGCTATTTTCTTCAAATAGTCGTTCCACTTCAACATCTGAATTGAAACTAGTTGACCTACACATATTCATGAGACCAATGTGGAAAACTTAGATTAACTTTTATCAAATATTAAATTTAATTGCATTAACAAATAATAATTAAAAGGACTTACGTTCATGAATACCTAAATGAGCTCCTATTGGTTTCAAGAATAAATTCTTGGAGTAGTTTAATCTTGGATAAAACATCCCTCCACTCGACAAAGAAACATCGAAGTCAACATTGACCTTGTT
The DNA here is from genome assembly GCA_031772625.1 of Pinus tabuliformis. Classification (NCBI taxonomy): domain Eukaryota; kingdom Viridiplantae; phylum Streptophyta; class Pinopsida; order Pinales; family Pinaceae; genus Pinus; species Pinus tabuliformis. The sequence continues at coordinate 346,699,681 of CM062812.1, forward strand.
GTTGCTTTAATGGATTGAGGATGTTTTTATTGAATATTATCCAAGTCGTAATTTATTATCTACTGAACAGGTCCAACCACATGAAGGTGGAACCTCTCATGGCCCCTCATTTCAATAAATTTTATTATAAAAAATATGTTTTACATAATATGAAACAATGTAATATACATAAAGGGACATATAGTAATTATTCATTAACATATAATATCCATTCATTAATCGTAGACACAAAATACTTCATCTCAAAAAAATTTATCATCAAAAATATGTTTACATAATATAAAACAACGTCATGCACATAAAGATACATATAGAAATTATTCATTAACATATAACATTCATTCATTCATTCATTAATCATAAACACAAAATACTTCATCTCAAAAAAAAAAATTCATCAAAAATATGTTTTCATAATATAGTACGTGATGCTTCTAATGATATAACTACTACAATCATTTCTTTTATTTATTTTTTATGGCCTGGTCGACATTGTTGGAATGACTGCTATATCTTCTACCATATTTATTGTAACCAATATATATATTGCTTGCATTTTCTAACCTATATTAGTCTAACAAAATTCTAACATATATTAGTTGTCAATTCAAAATAGTTTGTGATTAGGATGACAATTTAAGTACACATGAGTGTAATGTGCATAATGGGATGTATGAAATTTCGTCTACACATTTCCCATCAATGATTATAACCTTGAATGGGTTAGCACTGGTATGTGATCACCATCTCAAAATGACCCAATAGATGAAAATTTACCATGTTTATCTTCATCACTTCACATTGTCTCATAAATGACCCCTTCTATAGATTATATGCATAAATTTATGGCAGACTATCCCCTCTACCTAGCATATGATTTATTGTGAGAACAGGTGAAAAAAGTATAATTTATAAGTGGGGAATATTTTCAACAAAGATCCGTCAATTGTCCCTTTTTCACTTATTGTCACAATTAATCATAAGATAGGTAAAGGGGATGGCCTTCCATAAATTCATGCATATAATATGTAGAAAGGGTCATTCATGAGATAATGTGAAGTGATGATAACAAAAATTGTAAATTTTCATATGTCGGGTCATTTTGACATGACGAGATAGACTAGTGCTAGCCCATTTAAGGTTATAATCATTGACATACAATTTGGGGTCGAAAATTCATATGTCCCATCATGGACATTACACACATATGCACTTAAATGATCATCACAATCACAAATTGTTGTGATTAGGCATTGAAGCAGGAGTAGCTAACACCTAAATTAGGAGTGTGATAGTGTTTGGTGGAGTGGAATAGGTATAAAAATTAGTAGATGGTTGACTTATCATGGGCATCGATAGTGTAAAGGCTTAGTTAAATGCAAGAGTATGATTATAGGCTCTTGGTGTTTGTAACAATGTTAATTGACTTATACTAGGAATTTATCAAATATATGGTATTCTACACCATCCTTATATCACAAAAAATATGTTTACACAATATGAAACAAAATCATTCTAATTTTTTTGCAATAGAAAAATCACAACTTTTTATTAAGATAGTCTAAAATTACATGTGTACATGCCGTGAGGAATTCAACCCCTTAGTCAAAAATGTGGTACTAAAAAAAATAGGCTCTTAATAAACAAGTTAAGTCATTTTTTATCAGCTTTCTTTCTCTTTTTTAATATGTAATTATCCAGGATGTCTTGTTCTTGGCCCTCTTCAGTTGTTGTGGTCTCTAGTGTAATATGTCTTGCTACTTACCTAGTCATGCGATTATGTTGTTGCAAGCAGCGTTGATCATCAACTGCAATAAGAAATAAATGTTAAATTCAAATTTATAGTTATTATTATTGAACTTGTTTTATTAATAAAAAGACTAGTATAGTGTTCTTTACCTACTTTGGTATTGGAGGGAAGTGGAATACTTTTAGATGTGGCCATATGTTTCTCCTCTTCTCTAGCCACATCTTGTACATGCTCTGGTGTAGAAACAACAAAGGTTATAATTAATACACCACTTGAATTCAAATATTTTTAATTGCATTCCATACTAAAAGTTTTTATAACACGTGAAATACCTCCAGTACCAAGCTGAACATCACTCTAAAGATAAGGCACTCCACCGTCAGTAGGCTCATGTGTTGTACCTACATTAATTACCTGATTTTTACAATCAAGCACATCACTTTATGGCCAAAATAATAGCCAATAGATTGTACAAGTAATGATTTATAAATGTTATTCATTGCTTAAATTTTCCTAAGTGTTAGGATGGGTGGTGGAAGATGTTGAAGATGCCAATCTTGTCCTTCGTTCAACCGTAGATTGATATCTGTACTTGAAAGAAAACTTTCGGTCTTCTTCCATGGGAGCCTCTTTGAATTACGAACCAAATTTCACATTAAAACTTGAATTTTTCTTTTTCTTTGATATTAATTTAAAATTGTTAACAATTTATAATTTGCATGCAAATTATTTTTTTATATACTTACAATTTTTGCAGCAAGTTTCGAGTAACCACCCAGGCCAAGATGATATTTCCCATGTTTGGCTATTCTAGACATCATGGCTTTGGAAGTATTAGGGAACCTATATTTAAAACATTGAAAAATTTAATTAGATGTTGCAATGATGATAAAGCATCATAATTACATTATTAAAAGTGCCTCATACCTTCCTGTTCTGGGTGGTGTGTTCCCTTCTTTTTGACTCATTTGCATCTACCAAAAGCGCTCTGAACTGCATCTCTAGAATCGATGGAGGGATCTCATGCGACATGCCCCTTTCCAATTGAGACTTATACTGGTCCCTCATATATTTTAAATGAAAGCATGCCTCAGAGGTAACTATAGTTTTGTTGAAGGTACGGTCAACGAATAGGAGAACCATCCTCGTAATAAGTTCATATCTTAACATGGAAATTTGGGGTTTCCAGTTTGTATGAATGTTTGGCTAAAATATTTCCAACCTTATGTCATACAATTTCCTGTAAAATACATCATTTCCCGCAAAAAGATATCAAAGGTTTAAAATAATGACATGGTATATGTTAATTTCATTTATTTTGTAATTAATATTTTAAACAATTCTTAAATACCTGGAAGTTTCTCTATATTCATTGGTACATTGGTATCATATACCAAAAACGTGATTGGTAGTCATCTCATTCTAGTAACATGGGAAGATCCAGAAAATCTCACTTCATGTTGTGCAATCATATCATGCTTTGCATCCACAACATCATGTCTACATCTTGACATATGTTGTTCAAGGGGTGTAGATCGTATTGTGGGTGGTTGAGTGGGTATTTCAGTCTCAATGTCTAGTAAATTACTCTTAGGTGGAGCATCAACAATGCTACCAACCTTGACCCCCATAGTTGTAGCATGAGGATCATGCTCCTCCAAAAATTCCTGTAAAATAGAGATTTTTCCTATAAGGGATGAGATAACTAAATCATAAACAAAGAAATGGGATAATTAAATGAGTTTATCATCGCATACTAAAGAAATTGTTGCATCAAGGTTTTGTTTTTTCCTTTTATCTCATCAATCTAAGGCTCAATCAAAACTAAAGAATTAATTTTCCCGTTTCCCTTCATTTGAAGCTTCATTATTGCTTGGATTGGATCGAAGGACATAAAAATTGCTTCTTCAGTAACATCTTCCTCACGAGCATTTGTGGAATGCTCTAAGGTTGGTGCCTTCCCCTTATCACCCTATTTATCAAATAAGTGTAATTTATAATTCATCCACTTTTAATCGTCATTATATTAATAATAAAACCACTACTCACATATGTCTAAATTTATATAGAAGCTTCACAACATATCATGGCCAATATAAAAGTTTCTAAATTTATAAAAACTTCATCATCTTGGGAGTCTCTTTCAAGTGGCATTATGACAGGATTAGTATATATTTAATATTTTATAGAAACAATATTTTGAAAAGGATGAAGGAATGCATTTGCTCATGTTGGTCATAAGCATACTGAATCTTTCATTTAGTTATATTATGCCTAAAAATATGAATTTGACAAACTCTATAATGGATAAAATGATACTTGCATCTATATCTCGTGGTTATATTATTTTATGCACAACTAAATTGATGTTTACCTGCTGTGAGGTTGGTTTTCTTTGAGATTAGTTAACCTGACACAATATTTTAACCATGACATATTAAAATGTTTCATCAACTTACAAGATGTCTAACAATATATCGTACTAAACGAAAATCATAACACACAATTGGCATTGCTTACAAGTTGGGTAAAATTGAATACATACAAGTCCCATAACAGTAATATTTTTGTTCTATTTAAATTGTAATCAATGAGCAACTCTTCCCCTGTAGCTATTGATTTAATGACACATACGAATACACAGTTTCCTTCACATCCCTCAAATATGCAATTGGGTTTCTTATTTATGGTGATAGGTTGTGCACTATTTATAAACCCTACAATATTCTCTACTTATTTTGGCCTTCCCATAATATACATAGTTGTGCCTTTATTTTCATCATTGTCTTTGAGTTGTATATAATTTGTGGCCACTGCATATGTTTGTGTACTTTTGGTATATTGGACTAGCCATACCCAATCATTATAGTTGTAATAGGGTCTGACATACTCCAACAATTTTTTTAATCCTCTATAACATACCTTTATGCCATCCATGGAAAATAGCCCCAAACCATGTAATGATGATGGGGCAATGCGGTATATCCTTTCATTGACAGAAAAATCAGTGTTTATTTCAAGAAGATCCTTAGGTGCTCATTGTTTCACTACATGTTTATTCCTAATGGGAACCTCAATGTCATATATGCTCTCATTATCATAAGAATATGAGCCCCCTTTAGCGAGAAAAATTTCCATGCATCCATGGAATTTTCTTATAATACCTCTAGTTGATATTCGCCTACTAGACGAAGTGGCAGATATTTGGTCATTTTCTTCTATCCTACCTGAACTTTTGTCACTCGACATAGATAGATTTGATAAATACTTGTTTGGCTGAATGTCCTATAACATTCCATCAAATGAGAGAAATTGTTAGTGAGTGTCATAAGGGATGTTGAGAAACATTTTGAAGAAACCACAAGAACATTATATTACTACAAGTGAGTTATAAGGAAGTTCTTTGTGTTTAAAGTATTCAAGTAATATTTAAAAACTTGAGAACTTGAGAACCTATGGATCCTAACCAATGAGCTCACTCAATAACTTGAGAGCTCAACATAATCTGATTGCATTTAATCTTCCATTACAAAAAATTACCCACATACTTTGACATGTTGATGAATGTAACTAGTTCTGATCTTCATAATTGTCATTTGACTCATCTCATGATGTAACTCTTATGTATCTATCAAAAGAATAAAGAAAATGAATTTTTTAAAGCATGGGTTCCATGCTTAAGTCACTTTGTCACTAGGTCGAGCATCCATTGAATTCTCTTAGGGTTTTTCATGGGTCAAGAGTCCTTGTCATATTGTAAAATACCATTTTGGGAATTTCTATCAAGGAAAGAAAAAATATTTTGAAAATATAAATGTTTAGAAGGCTCCCAAAACCAATTCAACTAGCTAAGGAAAATTCGGCCTAGAGAGGGATAATGGAGCCTCTTGGAAATGCTATATAAAGATGGATACTTGACCTATGGAGAAATAGATCAAGATTTTGAAAGTTTGTAATTTGTCTTCTAATGTTCACACATGCAAATACCTTAGGGTTTATAGGGTTTCCTCAGGTTCAAAATTGCAGGAGGTGTTGTAGGTTGCCTTGGTGAGCACAAAAGGCTAGAAGAACCATCATCTTAAAGAGATCATGTTTCACTGCACTTAGAGGACTAAAAAATCTCATCATGAAACATATATCATGGACCATAGTCATCTTGTTGTCATCATGTATCAAATGAAACTTTGTCCCAAACTGAGCGAGAAACTCAAAATGACAACATAATTGGTGTTGCTCCTATGGATTAGTTGAATCAACATGCTCCTATCTGTTGGGAAATGTAACTAGTTTCGGTCTTCATAATTTTCATTTGTCTCATGTCATGATGTTATTATTATATATTGATGAAAAGAAGAAATAAAATTGTAAAAATAATTTTTTATAAAACATGGGTTTCATGTTTGAGTCTTTGGTTAATATGTTAGGCATCCTTTGCATGCCTATAGGATTGTCTTGAGTCAAAAGGTCATTGTCATTATGTAAAGACCCATTTGGGAACTTGTATCAAATAAAGAAAATCATTTTGTATTTTTGAAAAATGTATATAGTGCTCCCAAGAACAGGTCAGCTAGCTAGATGAAGTTGGCCACCAATTGGGCTTAAAGAGCCCTTAGAAGGCTATGTAATGTAGATATTAAACCTACTTTGAGAGACATCACAAATGAACTTCCTTTCAGAGAAAGTCTATGAACAAGAATAAATATGAAGTAAAAAAGGAGAGACAAGTTTATTTGATGAGAAATCTGCCCTAGAAGACATTAAAGGTATGTAACATGAAAAGTTCCTATTGAAAGTTGTAACCATCTCATACCATGTAACCTCTACCTCAAATAAAAATGTTTAGATTGAAACTCTAGAATATGACTTGGTCAAAGACATGAAGATATTAATAGCTAATATGAAGAGATCAATAGAAAAGGTGTTATGCAACCAACTCATAAAATAGAAGAAAAGATAGACGAACGCCTTCAAAATTAGCCTCTTTGAGGAGGAAACCTCCTTTACATTACACAAATGAACAATTCTTGGATGATTCAAATGAAAAAACCTCCTTTCTATATACAGGAGTCTAAGAGGTCACAATATAATCAAAGTTTACATAACAATAATAATATAAGGGCACAAAAATAACAATAGTGGGCTTCTATGGGGCACAATAATAACAATATGGGGACAATAGGCACAACAATAGCAATAAGGGCTACAATGACAATAGTAATGGGGAAATCACTAGTATAATAGGGACCTAACATGCCCCTCTCCTTCAAAAAAGTGTTGTCCTCAACACTTGAGTAGTTAAGGATGCTTCTGTATAAAATTCTCACCCTCCCATGTGGAATCTTCAGCGGGTAATTTCTTCCACTTGATGAGAACCTCTGAAATTGATCAATTTCATAGCTGTCAAGTTCTTATTTCTGTGACTGCTTCAGGTTCCAATATGATCTTTCCTTCTTCGTCAATTATGGCAGTACTGTTTGAACTAGGAGTTTGTCACCTATAACCTTCCTTAAGCATGAAACATGGAAAACTGGGTGCACTCGGGAAGCTACAGGAAGCTCCAATTTGTATGCCATAGTACCAATCTTTTGCAACACCTTGTACGAACCATAAAACTTTGGTGATAATTTATTATCCTTCTTAGCTTGCTTGAGGGAAATTTGTTTATATGGTTGTAGCCGTAGGAATACCCATTCACCTACATCAAAACTTCTTTCGATGCGATGTTGATCTGCCTGTTGTTTCATTCTATTCTGTGCCAAAGTGAGGTTATCCTTCAAGAGTTGGAGAACTTCTTGTTGATGCTCGATGTGATCTTCCACTGCTTTAATCGTAGAATTTTCTCTTAAATATGATGTGATGGATGATATCCATAAAGTGCCATAAATGGGGTCATTTTTGCTGCAGTATGGAAGGAAGTGTTATACCACCATTCAGCTAGAGGCAGCCACTTGACCCATTGTGTCTGTTTATCAGATACAAAGCAATGAAGATATCCTTCCAAACATTTGTTTACTATCTCAGTTTGCCCATCAGATTGAGGATGATAAGATGAGTTATGAGCTAACTGAGTATGAAGACAAGAAAATAATTATGTCCAAAAATCTCCAGTGAAAATGGGATCTTTGTCGCTTACAATAATCTTTAGGTCTCCATGTAGCTTTTGAATTGTTTCCATGAATGCAGTAGAAAATGTACTAGCTTTAAATGGATGCGATAATGCACAAAAGTGTGCATAATTGGTAAGTTTGTCAACTACCACCATGATGAAACTATTTCCTTCGGACTTGGGTAAGCCTGTGATAAAATCCATTGAAACCTCCTCCCAATGTTGGCTTGGAATTGATAAAGGTTGTAATAGACTTGGGGTCTTAATTGTTTCAAATTTATTTTGTTGGCAAACCAAACATTCCGCCACAAACTTTTTAATATATGATATAAGGCCATCCCAAAAAAATTCCTTCTTAACCATGTGGTAAGTGTTTAAAAATATTGAGTGCCCTCCTAAGGGAGAGGTGTGCAATTCCATAAGAATATTTTGTTTGAGTTTGGAATTCTTACATATGTATAAGCGATATTTGTACCATAATGAATCATTTTTCCAACTAGATGTATTAGATGTATTGGGATCTTGTTGTAACTTTTGAATGATTGCCCAAACTTTTTCGTCATTCTTCCATTCATCCCTTGCTTCATTTATGCAATCTAGTTGGATAATAGAAATGGCACAAAGAAATTCTTCCACATCCTCATCCTTTTTTGAGAGTGCATCTGCCGCAACATTTTTCTTCCCTTTTTTGTAGATGATTTCAAATTCATAACCCAACATCTTTGTGACCCATTTTTTTTTTCTCTTCTAAAGTTTCTTCCCATTAGGTAGGGTCGCCATTTCTAGTTGGGTCTACTGAGGTAAATGGACAGTTGCAGGACAATCATGAGAAATGTAACATGAAAAGTAATGTGAATGGATCTATAGTATCAGATTCCTTGGCTATGTTTAAGTGTCTTCCCATTAGGTAGGGTCACCAGTTCTTAAGTGTGTAGTATTCCCAACATTTCCTTCTCATAAAAAGCTTTGTGTAAATACTTTACCTTGATTGGACAAATTTTGAAAGCAATGGGTCTTTCTTCTTACATTAAAACAACACCAATTCCATTTCCTGAGGCATCACATTCCACAATAATGGTTTTTGTGAAGTCTGACGTAGTTAAGACCAGTGCTTGGCACATTGCCTCCTTAAGATGTTCAACAGTCTTCGTTGCTTCTAGAGTCCATGAAAATGCATCTTTATTCAATAATGTTGTTAGAGGTGCTATTATTCCCCCATAATTCTTAACAAACTTCCAATAATACCTTGTCAACCTGAGAAATTCTCGTAGATGCTTTATTGTTGTGGGGATTTTCCATTCCTTAATGCCTTTAATTCTTCTAGGGTCTACCTTCACACATTCATGAGATACAATATGAGCCAGATATTCCACTTCTTGTACTCCAAATAAACATTTGGAGCTTTTTGCATATAATTGTTTCTCCTCCAATAGTTTGAGCACCTTGTCAACATGTTGAACATGATCCTTCCAAGACTTGTTGTATATTAATATATCATCAAAAAATACTAACACAAATTTTCTAAGGAAGGGTTTGAAAATGGAATTCATCAAACCTTCAAATGTAGAAGGTGCATTAGTAAGGCCAAAAGGCATGGAAAAAAATTCATAATGACCCTCATGAGTTCTAACTGTTGTTTTTGGAATTTCTTCAGTCTTCATTCTGATTTGATGATATCCTGAATGAAGATCCAACTTGGTGAAGTAAATTGATCCATGCAATTCATCCAATAATTCATCAATGACAAGAATGAGAAATTTATCTTTAATAGTGAGCTTGTTAAGCTTCGTATAATCCAGAAACATGCACCATGACCCATCCTTCTTGTGCACCAATATTACTAGAGCAGAGAAAGAACTTTGACTATGTTGAATTATACCAGGTTCTAGCATTTCTGCAACCATACATTCAATTTCACTCTTTTGGGCATACAGATATCTATAAGGCTAGATGTTTGGAGGAAAAATTCCTAGAATCAAATGAATAGCATGATCATGATCACGAATAGGTGGGAGGCCTTTGGGAGTCTCAAATACCTTGGAATGATTGTCCAAGCATTTTTGAGTGTTGAGATTGCAACAAGATGATGGAGCTTAGTGAAAAGAGCCGCCTTCACTAAGTGGGCCCGCAGGCTATTTTTGGCGCAAGTCTATTTTTAGACTATGTCTATTTTTAGACATATGGATCATGTCTATGGATTGTAGGTTGTTGTTTATGGATGATTGATCAAGTTGGGAAAAAATAGATGGACTTCTATTTTTGATGAAAGTGTGAGTGATCAAAGTCTATTTTTAGACTAGCTGTCAAAAATAGAAAAGTCAAATATTATTATCTCACAATAATATTTGGACTATAAACTTAATCTTATTCTCTTGGAGCACTTCAGTTTGAGCTACAGAGGTGGCACATGCAGCTGTCAGAAGGAAATACGCTTTTCTTATGAGTCAGTTGAGTTGTTGCATGCATGACTTCAGTTAGAACTCAATCAGTTGAGTTTGGTGGAGTTGATTGTGGAGTTGATGGAGTTGTGTTCAGTTTAGCTTTGTTAAACTGGTTGTATTTAGTCTAACTGGAAAATAGACTAGAGATGAGTTGGGTGAATTAGTTATTAATTAATTCACAAGTTATTAACTCATAATACAACTAATGAATACATCAGTTAACTCAGTTGCATGTCAGTGCATGTTCAGTTCAACAGGGACAGGTGGTAGAGAATCAGATTGCTATCAGTTGTGACTATAGTTGTGCACCAGATCTTGCACAATAAAGGGATTGAGTATGCCAATGAGTTTGCTCACGTATTTGCCCACATTATAGCTTGTGCTCACGTCCAACAAAGAGTGAGTGACTATTTTGCAGGTGAAAAACGAGTTTGGTGAGCCATTCTCATCAGTTCTTGAGCAGGTATTGAGCAGTGGAGGCAGGCAAGCAGTGGAAGAGATTTGGAGATCAGATCTGAGCTGTATTGTGTGTAACAGAGGTGGAGATACTTGTGAGAAGTATTATGCTGTGTAATGTTACATGAATCAATCATTAATATACAGATAGTTGGGGTTTTTAGCGAGATGCTTTCCCCGGGATACATACTGTGTTAATGTGTGAATGCTCTTGATGTTTTATTGTTATTGATGCTGCTATATTGATGATCAACGTAGAGGAGCTTATGTATTGTGTATGTTTTCCGCAATAGTACATGATCAGGATAATCTCCATTGAATATGTGTTAAATTATTCAAAATTTCTACATGGTATCAGAGCTAGCTAGATAATTGTAGAAAAAGTTTCTACATGGTATCGGAGCTGTTGATCATCAGATCTACTATTCAGGAAGTGTTTACATTCTATTTCTTCAAGCAGAGTCTGTAATTGGGCCAGGTAGCCTCTGGATTCATCCTTCCTTTGGAAGGTGAGATATTCGGTGAATGCCCATACAGTCAATCTCTGTACGAGAAATATTGTGTTCTCACGAATCTTAGATCCGAGGCAGTTGAGTTGGTTGCTGGTGGAATTCGAATTTGCAGCAATGTTGTTGAAAATGTCTTTCAACGGATTGCAAATGTTATTCCAAAGCAAGAGCGACCTGGCGCTCAAGGATAAACTCAGAAACAATAAAGGTGAGAATGGATCTTCATCAAAGGTATCTGATGAAGAGAATTGTGCTTTGGCTGCCAAAGCAAAGAAAGGGAAGAGCAAGAAAGCTTCTCAGTCTGGTGCGAAAGGCAAGAAGCAGGATATGTCCAAGGTGAAGTGTTTTCACTGTCACCAGCATGGACACTATGCCACAAATTGTCCGCAGAAGAAGAAGAACAAGCAAGCTGCTGGATCTGCAGGGGGAGAGGCCTTAGCTTCTCAGTTTGAGCTTGATTTTTCATTGATCGCATGCTTGGTTTCAAGTGTGATGGGATCAGTGTGGTTCTTGGACAGTGGTGCGTCTTTTCACATGACGGGAGATAGAGATTTGTTCTCTGATCTGGAGGACAAAGATCTTGGAGTGCACATCGAGATGGGCGATGATGGTAGATACAGTGCGACCGGTATCGGTACCATTTCCTTTGAGAGGGAGTCTAGTAAACCCTTCGTATTGAAGGAAGTCATGCATGTTCCAGGATTGAAGAAGAATCTTATCTCAGTGGCGATGTTAGAAGACAAGGGGTATGATGTTGTTTTCAGCGAGGGAAAGGCTTTCCTGCGCAGCAAGACAACTGGTGAGACCCGGAAGATAGGGGTTCGAGTGAGGAACCTTTATCAGTTGCATGTAGATGGATGCGCAGCAATGGCGGGCAAGGCAGAAGGATTGGTGAGCCGGGATGATGGCGAGTTGTGGCACAGGAGATTGGGTCACCTTCACCATGGAGCCTTGAAGATACTGTAGCAGATCACTACAGGGCTTCCTAAAGGCACACTTGCGCAGTCAGATCAGTGCAAGGGGTGTACCTTGGGGAAGTTTGTGAAAGCCACCTTTCACGAGAAGGATAGTCGCGCCACGACGATCCTTGAGAGAATTCACACAGACGTGTGTGGACCTTTCTCAGTTGCTTCGACAGCAAAACACAGGTATTATGTGATTTTTGTTGATGATTTCTCTCGTAAGTGCTGGATCTTCTTCATGCAGAAGAAGAGCGAGACATATTCAAAGTTCTGTGAATTCAAAGCCCTGGTCGAGAAGGAGTCGGGGAAGAAGGTGAAGGCTCTTAGGAGCGATAATGGTGGTGAATACATCTCGGACGAGTTCAAGGATTTCTGCAAGACAGAAGGGATTCGTAGAGAGCTCATAGCTCCCCATAACCCACAGCAGAACGGGGTAGCTGAGCGGAAGAACAGAACGATTGTGGGTGCTGCACGGGCAATGTTGCATGATTAGGGCCTACCCCTTCACTTGTGGGCGGAAGAATGCAATACAATAGTTTATGTGCAGAACCGTTGTCCTCATAGGATACTTGGCATGAGTACACCTGAGGAGACTTATTCTGTTAAGAAGCCTGATCTTTCTCATTTGAGGATTTTTGGTGCTAACGTTTACATGCATGTGACGAAGGATGCCAGGAAGAAGTTGGAGCCGACCGCAGAGGTTGGGATATTTGTGGGGTACACTGATACGCCCCACAACTATCGTGTGTATTTGCCAGAAAGTGGTAAAACTGTTGTGCGACGGGATATAAAATTTCAGGAGGAGAAAGCCATGAAGTGTTCGCTTGAGAGGGAGCTACACTTGCATGCAGATGAGGAGCTATTAGTTCCTAAGGATGAGCTTCAGGACGTGGATCAGCCACAGGACGAGGTTCATGGAGTGGAAGAGACCACTCATGCAGCGCCAACCATCAGAGGGCGAAAGCGCTTGACAGAAGCTGAGCGACTGGCTCAAGATGCAGAGAAAGTTGTAGGACCACCTACAGCCCAACGCAGGCAGAGACAGTCACCTGATCGGTACACTGGATACATGGCTCTTATGAGCAAGTGTGTTGTGACTGAGCCATCCTCTTTCAAGGAAGCTGTGGAGGATCCCACATGGGTAGACGCCATGGTGGAAGAGTATGATTCTATTGTCAGAAACAGTGCATGGGAGATTGTTCCTAGACCGGAAGGGAAATCAGTGGTGGGTTCGAGATGGATCTACAAAGTTAAGCAGGCAGCTGACGGGAGTGTGGAGAAGTACAAGGCAAGATTTGTTGCCCGAGGCTTTTCACAGATTGAGGGGATCGATTATGAGGAGACCTTTGCACCTGTCGCAAGGTATTCTTCCATACAGACGATTCTTGCTCTCTCAGCGCAGATGGGATGGCACATTCATCAGATGGATGTGAAGACTGCGTTCCTCAACGGAGTCATTGAGGAGGAGGTGTACATTGAGCAACCCGAAGGCTTTGAAGTCTTCAGCAGCGAGTCGCATGTGTGCAGGCTCAAGAGAGCGTTGTATGGGTTGAAGCAAGCACCACGTGCTTGGTACACACGGATAGACAGCTATTTCACAGGACTTGGATTCTCCAAGAGCGAGGCGGATCCGAACCTATACCAGATTGTGGTGGAGGGTAAGTTGCTTATCATTGTACTGTATGTTGATGACTTGATTCTAACGGGTGATGAGCTGTTGATACTGTCATGCAAGAAGGATCTTGCTACAGAGTTTGAGATGAAGGATTTGGGCCTCCTTCACTATTTCCTAGGATTGGAAATATGGCAGCGCAGTGGTGGACTATTTGTTTCTCAGGGAAAGTATGCTCGGGAGATACTGGAGAAGTTCAACATGCATGGCTGCAAGCCTGTTGATACTCCTCTTCCTGGAGGTTGGAGGAAGGAGGATGCCACTTCGGGAGAAGAAGTGGATGCCACTGTTTATCGACAGTTGGTGGGGTCGCTGATGTATTTGGTCAATACACGACCTGATATATGCTATGCAGTTAACCAGCTTTCACAAGCTATGGTTAAGCCTACCAAGCTCTTCTGGAAGGCGGGCAAGCATGTATTGCGCTACTTGAGAGGCACATCGGGATATGGTTTGTGGTACAGACAGGAGGATGAGGTGAAGCTATGTGGCTTCACGGATGCAGATTGGGCAGGGAGCCCAACAGACAGAAAGAGCACATCAGGAGGGGTCTTTAGTATTGGATCGACAACAGTTTCTTGGTACAGCAGGAAACAGAGATCCGTGGCACTCAGTTCAGCGGAGGCCGAGTATATGGCAGCAAGTTTGGCTGCATGCGAGGCTATATGGATGAGGAAGATCCTAGTTGGTTTGTTCGGTTCTCATTTGGATCCTACTGTGATTTACTGTGATAAACAAAGTTGCATTAAACTCTCGGCTAATCCTGTATTTCATGATAGATCTAAACATATTGACATCAGGTACCATCATATCAGAGATTGTGTGCAGCGGAGGATCATGTTACTTTCGTACATTCCAACAGAGGATCAGGATGCTGATATTCTGACGAAGGCTCTCACCAGGAGCAAATTCGAGTACCACCGAGGCAGGATAGGGGTTGCTGATAATCCATATCTTGTCGAGAGGGAGTGTTGAGATTGCAACAAGATGATGGAGCTTAGTGAAAAGAGTCGCCTTCACTAAGTGGGCCCGCAAGCTATTTTTGGCGCAAGTCTATTTTTAGACATATGGATCATGTCTATGGATTGCAGGTTGATGTTTATGGATGATTGATCAAGTTGGGAAAAAATAGATGGACTTCTATTTTTGATGAAAGTGTGAGTGATCACAGTGTGAGTGATCAAAGTCTATTTTTAGACTGGCTGTCAAAAATAGAAAAGTCAAATATTATTATCTCACAATAATATTTGGACTATAAACTTAATCTTATTCTCTTGGAGCACTTCAGTTTGAGCTACAGAGGTGGCACATGCAGCTTTCAGAAGGAAATACGCTTTTCTTATGAGTCAGTTGAGTTGTTGCATGCATGACTTCAGTTAGAACTCAATCAGTTGAGTTTGGTGGAGTTGATGGAGTTGTGTTCAGTTTAGCTTTGTTAAACTGGTTGTATTTAGTCTAACTGGCAAATAGACTAGAGATGAGCTGGGTGAATTAGTTATTAATTAATTCACAAGTTATTAACTCATAATACAACTAATGAATACATCAGTTAACTCAGTTGCATGTCAGTGCATGTTCAGTTCAACAGGGATAGGTGGTAGAGAATCAGATTGCTATCAGTTGTGACTATAGTTGTGCACCAGATCTTGCACAATCAAGGGATTGAGTATGCCAATGAGTTTGCTCATGTATTTGCCCACATTATAGCTTGTGCTCACGTCCAACAAAGAGTGAGTGACTATTTTGCAGGTGAAAAACGAGTTTGGTGAGCCATTCTCATCAGTTCTTGAGCAGGTATTGAGCAGTGGAGGCAGGCAAGCAGTGGAAGAGATTTGGAGATCAGATCTGAGTTGTATTGTGTGTAACAGAGGTGGAGATACTTGTGAGAAGTATTATGTTGTGTAATGTTACATGACTCAATCATTAATATACAGATAGTTGGGGTTTTTAGCGAGATGCTTTCCCCGGGATACATACTGTGTTAATGTGTGAATGCTCTTGATGTTTTATTGTTATTGATGCTGCTATATTGATGATCAACGTAGAGGATCTTATGTATTGTGTATGTTTTCCGCAATAGTACATGATCAGGATAATCTCCATTGAATATGTGTTAAATTATTCAAAATTTCTACATGGAGATCTTGAGAAATAGATGATTTCGATGTGGGAACCTATAGCGAACATTGTGCAACTACGCCTCATTGTTCTTTATTTAGAATCTTTTCATTCCGTTAGAGATGATTATCTTTCCTAGTTTCCAGGTGATACCCCTTATTTCAACATCCTTTCCTTCCGAAGAAAATTTCATGAAAAGTTCTTGAAAATTAAAACTATTGTACCCAAGGATTGTAGACATTGGACTCCTAGTACAAAATTAGCACCACCCATTGGAATGGAAAAGCATTGGTCTATTCAATACATATTTTGCCATGGATATCTTGATATTATCGCACTTTCCAGAGCAATTTATGGTTCCTCCACTTGCAACCATCACTTGACACTCTGGTTCTAGATATAGGAAGCAATTCAATTCCTTGGCTATCTTACAATGAATAAAATTATGGGTATTTCCCGAATCAATCAAAACTATTACCTTTTTCTTCTTGATATATCCTTCTATCTTGATAGTTTGAGGAGTGGTAATTCCAATCAATGCATTACAAGATATGGTCAGATTCATTTCTTCTTTCTCTATGGTTTGTTCCTGGTGTATATCCTCTTCTTTTGATATTTCTTGTTCCTTTTCTTCATCCTCTTCACAATATATGTAAAATAATTTCTTCTCAGCACACTTATGACCTGTAGTGGATTTTTTATCACAACTGTAACGGAGCCATTTTTCTCTTTTTTCTTTAAATTGTTGTGGTGTCAGCCTTGTAGGTTGTGGAAGGCTAGGGGCAACAACATTTCCATCTTTATAGTTGTGAGTGGTACGCTTCCTTGTGGCCATAATTTTTCTTTCCATTTTTCTTGCCAACCTAAATGCCTTCTCCAATGAATCAGGTTCCCAAAGGAAAACCTCATGTTGGATGTTATCCTTTAAAGTCCCTATGAGCACATCAATCCTATGCTCATGTGGAATATATTTTACCCTTATATTCAATTTTTGGAAGTCCTCAGTGTGCTCCATCATTGAACCCTTTTGTTTGAGATTTATCAATTGGCTAAAATAAGTGTTGCTTTTTGTATCCTCATAATGTGTTGCAATTACTTCGTAAAAAATGCCGAAGTGACAATTTGTCTACAAGAGAAAAGCCATCAATACCATACAATCTGATTTGGTTCCAAATAAAAACTTTCAATGCGTACCTTTTGTGCGTTTTGCACATTATGGAGATCGAAATATTGCTCCATCTATAGTATCCATGTTACAGGATCCTTTCCATCAAACTTCCTCATATCGATATTTGGAACATGGTGGGTCTTCAATCCACTATTAGAGTCTATGAAATCATGATTAAAATTTATTTTGTTCTCCTCATGAGTTTCTTTACTACCCTTTCGCCATTAGTAAGAATTTATTGTAACAAATTTGTCAAATATGTCTTCAAATCATCCATGTTTCCTTTAAGTTTTTCTTCTATACCTTCCATCTTAGCGTCCATGCCTGTCTTCAAATCTTCCATGTTGCCTTTAAGTTTTTCTTATATACCATCCATCTTAGCTTCCATGCCTTTCTTTAAACAATCCATCCTAGATTCCATGCCATCTATCTTAGCTTCTGTTACTTTTTGTGAGAGTGAATTTTGTTGCACTTGGTCTCGTATTTTTTATATATCATGTTGCATTTCTTCCTTTTCTTCATGAGTAATGCTAGAGATTTCAGGTTCTTTACTAGGTGTTTCAATTTTCTTTGTTTGGGGCATCAATTAATAACGCTTCACTATGCCCTTTTAATTCCTTCAAACTAATTTTTCAAACCTGGCAAACTTATGCAAAATTTAAAACAAAACTACACACCTTTTTTCACTTTGTAGGAGACCGATATTCAATTTGTTGTATCTCTATAATTTTGGATCTCCAAGGTCTGAAATCATGTCTTGTGGTATCCCTCTAAGTCCTCTTTCCAACCCCACAAGTCTGATCAATATTGGCTTCTCCAAGGAAGAGTTATGCCAAATCTCCCACGATGACCTAATTATAGACTAGTTCAGTAGAGCAAACTTGTACGAAGTGCCACGTGTCACTTTTTCAACCTTAGAACCTGAAACTGATACACAAAACACTAAAGGATGTCCTATTTTTGTAACTTCTTATGAAATTTCAATCTAATGCTTAGAAAAAACGTTATGATTATTTTCCCCAGCTCACTTGTTTGAGATATATTTTGGGATCTTGGAAAAACCCTAACTTCCTTGGATCATTTCTCCGACAATATAGCGAGACAAGATCTTAAATTTAGATCCGAGGTTCAGTGAGATGTCATCTCAAATGGGTTTTTTTTAAGCCTATGAAACAACACATAAAAGAACATTATATCTAAAATTCCACGATGACCTATTTGGAGCAGCAAAACCCTAAAATCCGAAGCTCTGATACCAAATGTTATGCAACCAGCTCACAGAGTAAAATAAGAGATAGATGAAAACCTTCAAAATCAGCCTCTTCGAGGGGGAAACCTCCTTTACATTACACAAATGAACAATTCTTGGATGTTACAATTGACAAAACCTCCTTTCTATATATAGAAGTCTAAGGGGTCACAATATAATCAAAGCCAACATAACAATAATAATATAAGGGCACAACAATAACAATAGTGGGCTTCTATGGGGCACAATAATGAAAATATGGGGACAATAGGTGCACAACAATAACAATAACGACTACAATGACAATAGTAATGGGGAATCACTAGTATTATAGGGACCTAACACAAAGCTATAATACATACGAGGGTTTCAAATGATAGAGGTACAATACATACCCAAGGTAGGGAATTCAGACCACTATAAGAATCCATGATAAGTGAATATTCAACATTTCAAATATACTAGAAGAAAATACAATGTCCAATAGGTTTTGACGTCTATGGGTGAGGACTTTCCCACACCTTTTTTCTAGAAAACTCTGAGCCTCATCGTGATACTATCTATTATAGCATAGTACATATTAGAGTTATTTCACCAAGGTGAAAGATGTGTTTCCCATAGCTTTCGGTTAGGGCCCGTAAAAAGTAACTTTAAGCTTGACGTCAAGAGCATAAGAGATACACATAATAAATTAGTGCCTTTAGCCATACTTTACACCATTACTTGACACATCAAACATTGCAAAACAAATCGCAATAGTAGAGTTAAACCCAGACTTCATGGAATAGGCCACAACTTAATGGACATGGAGATCAAGAAAAATAGTCAGCAAAATATCCAACTGTATGAGGTTCTCAAAGCTGGTCAACTCCTACACCAAGGCAATTTTCTCACCAGGGACCAAGTTCAATAGAAGTTTCGCCATCTCATGGAGACTTTCAACGCAATGATGGCCATTGCTTTCTAAGGGGGAGGATTGAACCAGGCAGATATTGGTGGCCACCCACCTATTCCACTTGGACCCCCACCATTGTTTCTTTCAGTTTCCTTAATTACAACACAATTTACTATTTTTGGTATTTCTTAGGTCTTGAACTTCTGAAGTCGTTTTGAGGTTGTAAACAATATTTTTTATAAAATACGAAACCCCTAGCCTATGGTAGTGGTTTGTAGTCGGAATTTGTAGTGCTCAGATAGACATTTATATGGAGTTATCGTACATGTCAAATGAAGATTGTATGCCAAATTTATTACCCCGAGAAGTTGGTGTACTAATTTACTCCAACAGGGCCCACATATTTTTAACACTTCATCTTCTAGGGTTAGGGTTTTGGATTTTTAGGGTTTTCCATTTTTTTTCAATAATAAATAGGCCTTCAAGCCTCATTGTCACACAATTTAGAAGGCATGTAGCCCCCACAACTCTTCTTAGAGATAAGCTACCATTTCTTGAGCTAGTTTATTTTCATTCACCATGTAAACAATTTTAACTACTTTGTTATTAATGAATTGAAGTTTTGTTTTCATTGTATCTCTGTCTTTCTATTCATAGCTATATTCCATTTTGTTCCTTCATAAATATGGATTAAAAAAGAAACATGAAGTTTTGACAATGTTTGCATAGATATTTATACTAAATTTTCTTTAATCTTTGTCTATATAAAATTTCCCAAATAAATTATAACAGAAATTCCAAGATGGCTAGTTAGAAACTAATTTGAGGACCAAAGACAAATCCTAACATTGTGGTGAAGTAAAATTATAAGTGCGGACACAAAAACAATTCCTCTAGCTCGATAATGGGTCTAGCCACAAATGATACATTCTATGGAAGATTTCCTTAGGTTAGAACCAATTAAGAGGGCATACCTCTCAGTACGCTTATCCTGTTTCATGATGTCCTTGCTTGCTTTCTCCAGTTATCTCTCACTTCCTTCTTCAAATACCTAAAACAAGTAAACAATAGCAAACAACAACTATGATAATAGACAAATTGTAATTCAACCTACTTAACAAGTCAAGAAACATTAAGCCATGAATATGTAAGATGAAAAATCATGTAGGAAATCAATCGATAGTTGCATATATTGAATCAAGAAGAGATTACAACCATTATCTTGACGTTTCCGTTCTCTTCTGACAAGACCAGGTTCCCACACACTTCTTCTAGCATCCCATGATGGCATCAATAACAATAGTTTTAAGGCTCTTCCCTTTAGGCTTCACTCCAAACCAAATCACACTTCTCCCTCACACAAACAGAGAGCTACCGCTATGAATAGCTTGTTGTTTACTCCAAACTTAATTAGCACTAGCACACCAATACTAACACTAGCTTGTGCTGGGAAAAAGGGAGGTTTATATAAGATGAATGGGTGGGAGATGGATCCTCTTCTAATGGGAGAATGTCTTATCTCTTGAGGTAGTTCCATCCTTATAGGGGAATGGAGCCCAAACTGACATCCTCGACCCCATCCGGCCAAACCATTTACTAGACTTCCGTTATGAAGCTTCTAGAGCTGGAAGCTTTGTTTCTTTATTTAAAAAACTTTCCATAAGAGGATCGACACGACTAGAACAAAGCTCAGTCACTCCAGTCGGCGCTAGGGACAGTGTTAATCCCTGCATATCGGTGCAAGAAGGATAAAGTCCATTAGCATCGGCCTTGTAAACTGGGAAAAACAGAAGTTTCAGGGGAAATGGTGCAAAAGGGAATTGATTTGCTCATGAAGAGGGACACAATGAGAGTTTCTTCATGAAGGGAAAGCATGTAGGGTTCACTGTAGAGGTCCTCCAGAATCAAGGGATGGGGAGTATAGGGACAGTGACAAAATGCTATGTAACAAATGCCCCCTAAAGCGTGAAGGCTGAACTAGAGTGAGGGATGAAACACTTTATAAATTAGTGTGGGGAACCATATTCTACTATCGGAAAACCTGCAAGCAAGTACAAATACATATACATAACTAAGAACTATATCAAATGATACATGAATCATGGCATGGATGCAGCCATCCAGAGAATGATCATGTAAATGGATCTAGGTATGGGCACAACCATCCGTCAAAGAGGATCATAATGAAACCAAGGTATGGTCGCAGCCATCCAAAAATGAGAAGGATCACAGATGATAACTCATGGTATGGTGGCAGCCATCCATCTAAAAGAGACATGCATATCAACATAACCATGTCACATCACTTCGCAACCTATACTTTTGTGATCTGAGTGCAGGGTCTTGTGCTCCAACACGACCCGATCAAAGTACAAATTCTAACATGAAAATAGATGTGTTGACGTCGAACATGCCAGAAGGTTGCTTGATTACCAGTCAATGATGTAAACTGTTAATAAGCGTGAGAGAAACTACCAATAATGAAAATGGTCCTCAAGGTACTATCAACACAATCCATGGAATGCGAATAGAGGAACTGAAGTTGAACACCCGTGAAATCACTCGATCAAAAACCAATGATGTGAACTTATCATCGAGTGCGAAGAACTTTACATTAGGGAATGCAATCTCTAGGGTACTATAAGGGAGTCTCTCGGTCAACTTCCCAAATAATGATCTGAAGTCGACGGGAAATGACTGTTTCGAAGAAGTGCCATAATGTTTCCCACATCATCAACACAAGACAAAAATATGCAAAATGATTTTGGATGATATAGAGAATCAGAGGTAAGTGTAACTGTAGAAGGACAACTCTTGAACATATTAGTGACATGACCGGAAGTTTGGCAACTTTTGGATCCATAGGATCAGTGGTCATGATGAAATGGCAGAGATCAAATGGAAGGAAAAAATGAATAGCCCAATCCAGGAAGGTCAACGATACAAAGGAGGATATCCCAACCCAACACGAAGTAGAAAGTGTCATGTCCAAGAGTGAGCTGCTAACACAACTGATTGGATTTCCAAATTTCCCCTGTTAGGGTCCAACCCTAACCCCCTTATTTATGTAATAGGGTCAAGTCATATTTATATTTAGTTAAAGAGTCAATAAAGCCCATATTAATAATTGTAAGTGGTTGACCTGCATTTAAAGAAGGGACCATAGTTAGTTGCAAATGGGCCATAGTATTAGATAGATGGTATTAATAAGAACCATGGTACTGACCCATCGTATTGCATGTATGAATCCTATATAAAGGATAGAGACTCCCCTTGAGAAGTGTCATGTCTTATTTTGTAATCGAGCCTAGCTCTATTGGAGGTTTCCCCCTCGAAGATGGAAGTGAACATTGTTTTCCTTTCTGAATAATAAAATACATGTTGTTATTTCTCATTGTTTTGTGTTCTGGGTATATTTCTTCGCATATTTGATATTCTGGTATCCTCTCGTAGGTCAAGAGTATAATAAGTGGTACCAGAGCACTTTCCAAGGCTGGTGGGATCTCCATTTTTAGAAGATTTTTTTTGTTGGCTAGAGACATGTTCCGACGTCTTTAAAAATGAGATTTGTCATTGAGCGCATAAACCTGTCGATTTGGGGAGGCATGCATGCAGGAAATACAAGAGGTGGTCACGCTTGTTCGACCTCCTTGTAACCCTTGTGGGTACCCCTTCGAGTAGTAGCGCATTAGAAAGAACTGCGCACGGATTGTCTTCCAAGTACCCTCTAGGTATATCAGATGCTTATAGGAGACTTAGCCCATAAGAATCAGGTCGACGGGCTGAGCAAGGTGGTACCATTCACTTGTCAGCGTAAAAATTTTAGGTGGTCCCAATTTTTTTTTCACAGTAACGACAAGTGCATCGGATCTGTGCATGGTACAAACCAGAGCTCAAGCTATGGCCAATGAGAAGATAGACACCCTTGAACACAAGTTGGAGGAATTAACGAAGCAAATCCAGTCCTTAAATGACACAATCACCAAAGGCAAGTTGGGGGAACAATCAGAGTCATATGCTTTTAATGAAAACCTTGAGGGCGAATCTAGCCATTCTCTTCACTTCTATGAAACCACCAACAGTCCCAACCTCGACCACCCAAGTTGGACATGTATAAATTTGATGGCTCTCATCTGGCCATATGGCTATCACAAATGGAGCAATATTTCACATCGAATCACATTAGAGATGATGCGACTAAGCTAAGTGTGGGAAGCCTGTACTTGGGCCAAGAAAGATGGCAATGGTGGTAGTGGCATCAAAGCTGCTATGTAAGGCCAATGACTTGGAAGATATTCTCAAATGCCCTTTTTGATCGCTTTGACCATGAATCTAACTTTTTGGGTCGTCTTACTAAGCTCTGACAGATAGACACAATGCAAGAATATATTAAAGCCTTTGAAGCATTAGCCTTACACACAGGAGGTCTAGCAGATGAATTCTGGTTGGAATGTTTTATCAGCAGTCTCAAAGACGCCATACAAGCCCACCTCCGGATGCACCACCCAATCTCATGGATGGCAGCTTGAACGACAACTCGTGAAGTAGAACGCATGTTAGCGGCCCAGTCGACTCGTCCAAATTTCATAGCCAAAGGAAGCCCCACCCAAGCTCCGAGCACTTCCCAAACACTTAAGGTTCAAAAGGTGTCACCAACAGAAATGTGGGAAAGAAGAAGGCAAGGATTGTGTTACTACTGTGATGAGAAATACTCCCCGGGGCATAAATGCAAGGAACCCAAATTCTTTGAAATTGATGCTGCTGATCACAGATCATCTGAGGAAGCCCCACCATTTGAGGGACCAGAGGAGGAAGATGAGGACAGTCATCCAGACAATGAGCTCCTAGCTACACTAGAAGAAATAGTTATCTCGCTCCATGCTTTGGCAGGAATTTCTTCTCCCCAAACTCTCAAAATCAGAGATTTTATTAAACATTGCCCTGTAGTAATCTTGATTGATAGTGACAGTATGCATAACTTTATCCCTTAAAGATTCGCTGAAGTAGTGCATTGTTTTGTCAGAGCAGTCTCTAATTTCTAGGTCTAGATTGCTGATGGGGGGACAATGAAATGTGAAGGCCGCTAGGAAATGTCAAACTTCAAATGGGGGATTATCACCTAAAGACCCACATGTTTTCCATCAACAAGGGTGGGTGTGACATTGTCTTGGGTGCTGAATGGCTCTGTACACTCGGCCCAATCACAATGGATTTCTAGGAGTTATATATGAGCTTTAAGCAGAATGACCACACACATACCCTCCGCAGGCTCTAGGCAGGTGCTCCTTCTATCATCAGCTCACATAGGATGGAAAAGTTGTTAAAAAATGGCCACCATGGATTTATAGCCCAATTTAATGCCATCCAGGACTTCGAGCCCAGTTCTCTTCATACTCATCCTGAGATAAAAGAGGTCTTAAATAAGCATCTGCAGGTCTTTGACAAGCCTCATGAACTTCCACCCTCGAGAGGGGAACATGATCATAGCATTACTTTGGTCCCAGGGGCACAACCACCAAAGTTGTGCCCATATAGATATCCTTTCCCCCAAAATAATGAAATTGAAAAAATCATCAAGGAACTCCTGGAAGCCGATGTCATTTGTCCTAGCATTAGTCCTTATTAATCGTGTATGGTCATGGTGCTCAAGAAAGATGGGGAATGGCATATGTGTCCAGACTTTAGGGCCCTGAACAAGCTAACGGTCAAAGATAGATTTCCCATCCTGGTTATTGATGATTTGCTGGATGAGCTAAATGGGGCTCAATTCTTTACTAAGCTCGACCTTCACTCTTGCTATCACCAAATTTGCATGAAAGAAGTAGACATTCCAAAGACTGCTTTCTGAACTCATGAAGGCCATTATGAGTTCCTGGTGATACCATTTGTTCTATGTAATGCCCCATCCACTTTTCAGAGCCTCATGAATCACTTGCTCAAACCATATCTCAGAAAATTTCTCCTTGTTTTCTTTAATGACATCCTCATCTACATCCTCACCTGGGAAAAACATCTTTAGCATGTAGACCTACTCTTGCAACTACTCTGGAAACATAAATTATTTGTCAAATTTTCCAATTGCTCTTTTGGGATGACAGAAGTTGAGTATTTGGGCCACATTGTGGGGTGTGAAGGTGTCAGGCTGGATCCCAAAAAGATATAGGCAATGCAGGATTGACCTCAGCCAAAGACCTTGAAGAGTTTGAGAGGATTTTTGGGACTCATCGGCTACTATCGCAAATTTGTCTGCAATTATGGTCACATTGCTAGACCCCTCACTCACCTTCTCAAGAAAAATTCATTCCTTTGGAATGATGAAGCACTACAGGCATTTATAGCTCACAAACATGCCATGTGTTCCACTCCCATATTGGCACTACCTGACTTCAGCAAATCTTTTGTGATTGAGTGTGATGCTTCAAGTATGGGTATTGGTGTTGTCTTAACGCAGGAAGGTCAACCCTTGGCCTTCACTAGCCAACAACAAAGTGGGACAAATTTGGGACAATCTACCTATGAGAAGGAGATGATGGCCATCTTACATGTAGTGGATACCTGGAAACCATACTTTTTCGGGCAACGTTTCCGAATCCGCACAGACCATCAAAGCCTTAATTATTTTTTGGAGCAATGCCTATCCTCGCCACAACAAAATAAATGGCTAGCCAAAATTTTTGGATATGATTATGAGATAATTTACAAGAAAGGGCGCGAAAATGCCATAGCGGATGCTTTATCACGCCAATTTGAGGAGGAAAGCATCCTGATAGCAATCTCTCTTCCCATTCCAGAGTGGATTGAAGAGGCTCGCAAGGAATGGTTTTCACATCCTTCGCTCTCCCAACTCATTAATAAATTGTAGGCAGATCCAAATTTGACAGCGAGCTATGCTTGGCAAGATGAGATTCTTTGGTACAAGGAAAAAGTATTGATATTGCCAACATCCACCCTCAAAAGTTGCATTTTGGTACAGTTGCACTCATCTCCCACTGGAAGCCATTTAGGCTTTCAGAAGACTTATGCTCACACTTGACGTTCATTCTTTTGGATAGTCATGAAAAATGATATTCTTACTTTTTTAGCTGAGTGTGATGTGTCAGTGCCACAAAGGAGAAACAGTCAAATCCCCAGGAAACTTATAGCCATTACCCATCCCTGCCTCAATCTGGATGGAGGTTTCTATCGATTTCATTATTGGTCTTCTGAAGATAGGGAACAAGTCAATCATCATGGTGGTTGTGGAAAAACTTTCTAAGTATGCTCATTTTTGTGCTCTACCCCACCATTTTACACCTTCTTTGGTGGCTCAATCATTCATCGACTAGATCTTCAAATTGCATGTCATGCCCACTTCCATTGTGTTTGATCATGACCCAATCTTCACCAGTAACTTTTGGCAGGAACTCTTCAGGCTACAAGGTACCCAACTACAACTCAATACTTCCTATCATCCCCAAACTGACGGTCAAGATGAAGCAGTAAACAGATGTCTAGAGACCTACCTCAGCTCTTTCACTTCAGAAAAGCAACATCTATGGGTACAGTGGTTACCTCTAGCTGAATGGTGGTATAATATTAACTATCATGCCGCCACCAAGATGACTCCATATGAAGCAGTTTATGGTCAACTCCCCCCTTCACCTACTTCTTATATCCAAGGATGATCTAAGGTACAAGAAGTGGATCAACTCCTGTAGAACCATGCAACCATGCTTACCCACCTCAAACAGAATCTCCATCAAGCTCAAAATCGCATGAAGCAACAGGCAGACCAACATCATTCAGAGCGCAAATTTCAAGAAGGGGATCAGGTATTCTTGAGGCTGCAACCATATAAGCAAACATCACTCAAAGAAAATGGTTGTTAGAAATTATCTCCAAAATTCTACGGACCATATCAAATACTTCAGTGCATCGAAGAAGTAGCCTACAAGCTAACCTTGCCACCCACTGCAAAAATCCATCCCGTCTTCCATGTCTCATGCCTCAAGAAAGTGGTTGGGAACAATTGTAGAATTCAAACCAGTCTACCGGAATTGGATGAAGAAGGTTTAATCTGGCTCCAACCTGAACCGGTTCTTGACATGCGAGAACGGCACCTGCGCGGCCGCACAATAAAGGAAGTCCTCGTCAAGTGGAAAGACACCTGTCCAGAAGGTGTGACCTGGGAACCAGCCACTGTTCTTCAGTAGTTTCTGCAGCTTCAGCCTTGAGGACAAGGCTATTTTTATGGGGGAGGGCATGTTAGGGTCCAACCCTAACCCCCTTATTTATGTAATAGGTTTGAGTCATAGTTATAGTTAGTTAAAGAGTCAATAAAGCCCATATTAATAATTGTAAGTGGTTGACTCGCATTTAAAGAAGGGACCATAGTTTGTTGCAAATGGGCCATGGTATTAGATAGATGGTATTAATAAGAACCATGGTACTAACCCATCGTATTGCATGTATGAATCCTATATAAAGGATAGAGACTCCCCTTGAGGAGTGATGTGTCTTATTTTGTAATCAAGCACATCTCTATTGGAGGTTGCCCCCTCGAAGAGGCAAGTGAACATTGTTTTCCTTTCTGAATAATAAAATACATTCTGTTATTTCTGATTGTTCTGTGTTCTATGTATATTTCTTCGCATATTTGGTATTCTGGTATCTTCTCATAGGTCAAGAGTGTTGAGCCATGGAAAAGTTATGAATTTTCCATTTATTTCTTTATCTTTTTCTTTAATTATAACTCCTTTATATTCTAAGATGGTAATATATCAAAGAATTATAGTAGAATTAAGGAGATTTGTGATTCTTACAAATTAATAAATTATTGTCTTTTCTTCTATACAGAAAATAGAAGAAATGGAAAGCCACCATTTGGGAGGAAAAGACAAAGCAGAAGTAACTGTTGTCCCTTTGCTAGGAAGCCATATCCAGACAAGAATATCGAGATCAGAGCGCACAGTCAAGGAAAAGAAAGGGAAAGCGTGGCATCAACACAAGAAGACAAAAAGATAAATAGAGATAAATGATAGAGCAAATCCCTCAGGATCCTTTGATCCTGAGGGATCGCTACTTCAAAGCTCATCTATATTCTTGTTTTGCCTGCCTAGCTGTTATAAAAGGACAGTGCTTGTAGAAATCAAGAGAATGTATTATCATTTTGCAAAACTTATTGTTGTATTGCTACTTTGATCATCGACTCTCATTAATCAAAACATGGTACGATTGTTTGTAAACATTTTCACATGATCAATATATAAGTCGGTTGCTATTCCATTCCTTCCTACTGAATTAGTCTGGCGGTGCTTCAATAGCGGCTAAGGGCCCGACCTTGGTGGATCCACTTTCTATTTGTGCCATTACATTACAATTCCAGTCATGTGATGGTTTGATTTACTTTTCATTTCCTTGAATCACATTGCTCTACAGTTTCCTGTTTTTACAGTTTACTGTTTTAAAATTTTATGGAATCATTTTATTGCATAAGTTGTGATTGAATCGCATTGTTGTTCCTTTCCATCATAACAAGATTATTAACCTTTACAACTTATATTGTTATTCATTTTAGTTAGAAAGCCTCATTGTACATTACAAATTGCTATTCATTTCCATTAAGATAGCTTTGTTGTTCATTTGGATTAAGATAGGTTTGTTGTTCATTTTGACTAAGATAGCTTTGTTGTTCATTTCAATTAAGATAGATTTGCTGTCCATTTCTATTCAAATAGCTTTGTTGTTCATTTCTTTCCTGCAAGTATTTGCCGTGTTATTGTCGTGAGCATATTTTCCATTTTCTCTAGCAGCATTATTGAGTTAATTCAGTTCTCATTTCCAATCCGTGTGGAGTGTAAGATCAACAACTGTAAAGGACATTGGCTATTATTGTCTAAGTTCTCAGATTGAGGATCTTGTTTATGGTTAATTTCATTTACATCAGTTGACAGAGGAAAGAGTTACTACTACTGCATCCTTGACTGATGATTGTTGTAGTTTTCTGAGTGAATGATTTAGTTTTAGAGCATTAAGTTTCTTGTAATTGCACTTAGATTTGTTTCAAGCATCAGTTTACTTTTGTATTTGAAACACTGTACTGCAAAACATTACTCTTGGAATAAATTTCCCACCTCAGACTGAGTACACTCTTGAAATAAAAAATCGTACCTGAATTGATAATTAATGTAGGATAAATAGGAGTTAAAAAGAAACCTCTTCATCTCTCAACATTTTGGTTTCGTTGCTGCGGAGAGTGTAGCCATTTATTTTTTCAGAGAGTAGTGTGATGAGTGTCTTCTAGGAGAGAATTGGGTATTAAAAACGGAAGGTAAGAACTTGCGTACGGAGCATGTAACAACCCTGCTCCCCCGCCCGCTTTCTAGCAGATTTGTTAATTATTTTTTTGGGTAGAAATAAACATTTGCGTTGTGTGCATGACTAAGCAGAAAAAACCTGAAAAGAATCCAAAACCATTACCCAAGCCTGACAAAGCTAAGGGGCCGGTGACCCTTGGTCGATCTACCTTTATAGATGATATCATTAAGAAAGTTGAATCTCAGCCATCAGTAGGCCCTAGGAAAATTGATTCTAGACAACCTACTAGCTCCCTTCGGGCCACAGAATCACCATTTGTAGCCTTTGCTGAGGTGCATATCCAAATAGAAGAGACTGAGCAAGATTTTCAATAAATTGAGAATTCTCGCCCAATTTCCTTACAAGAAGGGAACTCTAGTAACCTCTGGGAAGGAGGGGGGAGAAACAGGAGAAATAGAAGAACCAAGATCCCCTCTTGGAGTAGTTCAAACACTAAGCAGCCCAGATAAGGGAAGTGCTGTCAAGATCATCCAAAACAAACCTGAAGAACCAAAATCCCCCCAGATAATAGTTCAGCAAGGAACACTCATTATCCTAGACCAAGGAAGTGTTGTTAAGGTCATCCCTACTCCTTCTAGTCAGCCTAGGAATAACTCCCTAGAAATCCTAGAAGGATAATGGCACATATTTGATCAAATGGCCCAGAACCAGCAAACACCCCAAACTTCCACACTACAATATCCCATTGTAGACACTGCAGTTAATGCACCTATGAATGCCATTTCTCTCCAACATATTCCTACATTCCATGGCTTAACATCGGAAGACCCAGATGCATTTCTATTTGAATTCGATGTATTATGCCAAGGGTATGACTATACCACTGATCCCCAAAAGCTAAAACTATTTCCCTCCACATTAAAAGAAGCAGCTTTACGATGGTTTATGGGGTTAGGTGGGGGTGTTATAAATGACTGAGATCAGATGAAAGGTTCTTTTCTAAAGAAATATCAGGATTATTGTAGGTCGAGAGAATTAAAGGATGAAATATTTCAAATGACAGCCAGACCTAATGAAACATTGGAGGAATATGTAGAACGCTTTCAATACAATCTTTAGAGATCACCTTATGCATCTTTACCCTTACCTAATAATGTGTTAAAAACTACATTAATTAAAGGAATGAAGGAATAATGGGTTGAAACATTAAACATTATGGGCAAAGGTGACATATATCAGGAAAATTTTGCTGACATTATTGATTTATGTATCAGGAGTTTGAGAGGCAGCACAAGACTAAAACCAGCAGAGTGTGACATGATCACAAGCGATAACAAGATCTCCGGTGGAGGGGTAACCCGCACAGAAATTGGAAATCTACTAGAAGATTTCAGAATCGATATTCTAGGGACTCTAAGAATGCAGCTCAACATTATGCAAGCTAAACAAAAGCAAGCTGAAGCGGAGCAAAATCTGGCAATATTCTGCCCAAGATGCAGAAAGAAGCACAGCCATAAAGAGTGCTCGTTGAATATAGTCCAAGTCTTTTCCATCTGCACAAAATATCACTCCACAGAAAGCTTCCCCTCACTCTCGGGATTGAAAGCAGTCTACAAGGAAGTGGAAGAAGAAACAGAACCAGTGTACCTACTCAATCACCGTCGTTAATGGCAACCACGACAAACAGGTATGCCTATTGATCCATCCTCTTCTTTTCAGTCTCCTCAGTATAATGCTTAGCAATATAATGGAATGTGGCAAAATCAACCACCTTTCCCTAGTTGGTCACAACAGCCATTTTCCACATCACCATGGCCAAATCAAACAAATCAAACCAATTAGCCAAACTTTCCTTACTGTCCACCATTTTGGCAAAACAATGCATATCCGACACAATGGTCACCCTCCACCTTGCAGAGTCAAACATGGCAGTCAAACTGGCAAAGACCAATAAATCAGCCAGCTGGAATGATTCCTCTCCCTCAACCTACACTGCCAGCACCATATACATTGCAACAAAATCCCTAGACCAACTTAAGACCGCAACTCCCATCCCAACCCAACCTAAACCCTAATAATAGACTGGTTCAATCTGTTCAAATAATTGAAGCACTAGAACTAGAAACTGAGTTAAGGGAGTGCAACAACCTTCAATTAAGGTCTGGGCGCATAGTAGAATCAGAGGGAGACAAAAATGTTCAAATTGAAAATTCGTTACCTTTAGAACAAACACCACAAGAAGAGAATTTGGTTAGACAACAAACTCATGAACAAGGAACCACCTCTTCTCCACCATTCCCAAAACGACTAATCATACCTCGCCCAATAGAACATCCTGATTTTGATCTTCTGGGAGAACTGAAATATTTGTGTGTAAAATTTTCACTCCTCCAAGTTATCCAAGATACCCCAATTTACGCAAAAACCATCAAAGGGTTATGTATAAAAAATCCAAAGAGAAGAATAACAACTAACCTAATTGTCTAAGTAGTCAGCACCCTATCTGACTTACTATTAGGAAGAGAAGCACCTGTCAAATATGAGGACCCAGGGAATCCTATAGTTATGGTGCAAATCAATGGATGCTCCTTCCCAAATGCCTTAGTTGATTTAGGAACTGTAATTAATATTTTAACAACCACCACTTGTCAAAAGCTTGGCATTACATCATTAGATCTGACCACAACCTTATTGGAGTTGGCTGACCGATCGATAGTCAGACCAGAAGGTACAGTACATGATGTAATGGTATCTGTAGACTACTGGGAATACCTTGTAGACTTTCTGATTATAAGTCCCAAAAACCGACTAGATGGACACCCTTTAATCTTAGGTAGACCTTGGCTGGCAACTGCTGAGGCTTACATTGGCTGTCGACAAGGCAGCATGACTATGGCAAGAGGGAGTAATGTCAAGAATTTAGCCTTATACCCTCTAGCCTAGCCTAGCATCACAATAATTAAAACAAAGAAACAACCTGTATCATACCTAATAGAAAACATTAGATCACCATTAACCATAGAAGATGCCCTCAAATTTAAAGACCAAACAGAGGACAACATCATTAACAGCTTCATTAACCAACCAGAAACTAGATCCCATTTGCAATGTCACATAATTGAGGCAGCATTTGATAATGAAGAAGAAGATCCCCTGAAAGGCACTCATGATCAATCAATACCTACTACCTCTATTTATAATAGCGAAACTATAGAAATTGAACCAGGAAAAACTTTGAACATTAACAAAAATTTGACTGCTGAACAAGAAGAAAAGTTGGTCTAACCACTGGGAAAATATAAGGAAGCTTTTGCATGGGATTATCCAAACATGAAAGGAATTGATCCCCAGCTATGTACACACCACAACAGAAAAGGATGGTAGACCCATTCGCCAACCCCAATGGAGATTAAACCCTCATCTTAAGGATATTGTGAAAGTTGAATTACAAAAACTTTTAGATGTAAACTTTATTTATCCAATATCTAATAGCAAGTGGGTCTCTCCACTAGTATTGGTGCCAAAGAAGAATGGAAAGTGGAGGATATGTGTAGATTACAGAGAATTGAAAAAGAAACCCATAAAGACCACTTTTCCCTTCCATTCATTGACCAGGTATTAGGCACATTAGCGGGAAAGAAATTCTTTTCTTTCCTAGATGGCTTGAGTGGATACAATCAAATTCAGATTGCCCCTGAAGATCAGGATAAAACTACGTTTACCTGTCCTTGGGGAACATTTGCTTACAGAGTCTTACCCTTTCGCCTATGTAATGCCCCTACCACATTTCAGAGGGACATCCTCAGCATCTTTTCAGATTTAATAAATGAAGGGCTCGAAGTATATATGGATGATTT
Source organism: Pinus tabuliformis (assembly GCA_031772625.1). NCBI lineage: Eukaryota > Viridiplantae > Streptophyta > Pinopsida > Pinales > Pinaceae > Pinus > Pinus tabuliformis. Next base: position 346,733,160 of record CM062812.1, read on the forward strand.
CACACCTTATGGAGATGATTTTGAGCGAGCATTAGAAACATTGGAAAAGGTGTTGCAAAGATGTATTGCCACCAGGCTCTGCTTGAGCCATGAAATGTGTCATATGATGATGACTGAAGGATTAATCCTAGGACATTATATCTCAGCAGCTGGAATACAGGTAGATCCGGCTAAGATTCAGATAATTTTGTTAATACCTACTCCTACCACACAAACAAAGGTATGCAGTTTTCTGGGTTTTTTTGGTTATTATTGAAAATTCATAGAGCATTTCTCTCAAATAGCTGCACCTCTATACGCACTAACTAGGAATCTTGATTTTTTTTGGACAAATAAGTGTGACCGTGCTTTTGAGGATATGAAAAAGCTTGTATCAATAACCCCCATGCTAAGGGGCCCAAATTGGGATTTGCCATTCCAAATCTCATCTGATGCTTTAGACATAGCTATCAGAGCAGTTGTTGGGCAGGAATAAGATAAAAAGCCATATGCAATTTATTATATTAGTAAGAATCTATCTCCTGCTGAATTAAACTATACTGTGACTGAAAAAGAATTTTTAGTTGTAATACATGTTGTAAATAAGTTTAGACATTATATAACTAGCTATCCGATAGTTTTATATATAGATCACTCTGCCATAAAATACTTAGCAAGTAAACCTGTTACAAATGGTAGAGTAACAAGATGGTTGATTTTATTGTAGGAATTTGACATCACAATAAAGGATCGACCTGGAAAAGAGAATCCTGTCGCTAATTTTCTCTCACGAATGCCAAAACCAGCGGACGCAGGAGCAGTCGAAGATCAATTCCCAAATGAACATTTGTTTGCTGTTAACGTTAGGACACCATGGTATGCTGATGTTGAAAATTATTTAGCGGTAGGTAAATTACCCAAACATTTAACGCCTAATGAACAGAAACAGATAGTGCAGCACAGTACCCGATTCTCTTGGATTGGGGGCTACCTATTTCATACAGGGGCAGATATGCACATCAAACGATGCGTCCGAGAAGGCGAAATATTTGACATTCTGAAAGCATGCCACAACGGGTCGTGTGGTAGACATTTTTCAGATTGCAGGACTAGTCACAAAGTTTTACAAATAGGCTATTACTGGCCTACAGTTTCTAAAGATGCTAAAATTTTTGTTCAAGCTTGTGATAGTTGCCAAAAGGCGGGACACCCTGGATAGTGCGAGGAAATGCCTTTGAATCCACAGTTAGTAATCGAGCCATTTGAGTGCTGGGCACTCGATTTTATTGGTCCTATTAACCCATCATCAAATTAGAAAACATACATACTAGTTGCAACAGAGTATGTTACCAAATGGGTTGAAGCAGAGGCACTTCCAAGAGCTACAGAGGACTATGTAATACATTTCCTTTTCCAAATATTTGTGCGATATGGCCTCCCGAGGGACATAATTACAGATGGAGGGTTACAATTTGTAGGTAATAAAATCGCTGCAACATTAAAGAATTACCACATTCAGCACAAAATTACAACCCCATACCACCCACAGGCAAATGGCCAAGTAGAGAGCACGAATAAGGTGATAGAGGCAATACTTACAAAAACATTCGCATCACATAGACGTGACTGGGCTTCAATATTGTCGGAAGCCTTGTGGGCATATCGAACAACGTGGAGAAATACAACCAGATATTCACGATATCAATTATTTTTTAGAAAAGAACCCATCTTTCCAATAGAATTTAAAATTCAAACATTAAGAATAGCGCAGGAGGTGGGTTTGAATTTAAATGAGGCCCAGATTAACATATTACCGAAAATCAACAAGTTAGATGAAATTAGGCTCTCAGCTCTTCAACATACTGCATTAATTCAACAACAGAGAGAAAAATGGCACAATGCCCTTATTAAAAAGAAAATCTTCCACGAAGGAGATTGGGCACTCCTATACGATTCTAGGTTTCAGGATTTCCCTGGAAAACTCTAGACACGATGGCTTGGACCTTATGAGATACAGAAAGTACATGACAATGGCACCATTACATTGACTACCATTGATGGATCTGGACATTCCTTTAAAGCAAACGGTCATCGAGTGTGACTTTACCATAAACCGCTTACTCGGGAATCCTTTTACCAGCAATTACGAGAAGATTCCACTATGCAGATTCTTGCTGAGGAAGATCACCCCTCCTCAGCATTAATTCACTAAACAATTCCTTCGTTTCTGAGTTTTGTACATAAGTTTTTTTTCCTTAATTTCACTTGTATAAACTGGTTTTTTTGTACAGGTTTTCACTGTTGTTCCATTTAAGGAACAACTGTTGTTCCTCTCAAAGGAACAATAGCCATTCCATTTAAGAAATAGCAGAAGGTTTTTATTTTTCGTGCTGTTCCTCTTAAGGAACAACAATTTTGTGTGCTTTTATTTTCCATGTTGTTCCTCTTAAGGAACAACAATTTTGCGTGCCTTTATTTTTCATGCTGTTCCTCTTAAGGAACAACAATCTTGCGTGTTTATATTTGTTTGTTGTTCCTCTTAAGGAACAACAACCGTTCCTCTTAAGGAACAACATTTTTGCATGTTTATCTTTTTGTTGTTCCTCTTAAGGAACAACAGTCGTTCCTCTTAAGGAACAACATTTTCTGCGTGTTGATCTTTTTGCTGTTCCTCTGAAGGAACAACTGCTATTCCTCTTAAGGAACAAAAGCCATTCCTCTTAAGGAACAACATCTCTGCATTTTTATTTTTCTATTCCTCTTAAGGAATAGCTGTTATTCCTCCTAAGGAACAACAGTCGTTCCTCTTAAGGAACAACGCTTTTGTGTGTTTACCTTTTTGCTGTTCCTCTTAAGGAACAGCTACTGTTCCTCTTAAGGAACAACAACCATCCCTCTTAAAGGAAAAACACTCCCGCCGATTGTTTTTGTTGTTCCTCTTAAGGAATAGCTGTTGTCCCTCTTAAGGAACAACAGCCGTTCCTCTTAAGGAACAAAACTTCCACCCGATTGCTTTTTGCTGTTCCTTTCAAAAGGAACAACCTTTCCACCATTTTTTTACTTTCTGGCATTCCTTCTAAGGAACAGTAGTTTCGATTTGGATTGTTTTTAGGTTGTTCTGCCAAAAGACCAACATTTTATTTTTCGCTTGCTTTATTTGTTGTTTCGCTTAAGGAACAACAATTTCGCGTGTATCTTTTTCTTTAGTTTGTTGTTGCTCTTAAAGGAATCGTATTTTTGTGTGTAGATGTTTTTTTGATGTTCTTCTTAAGGAACAGCAGCTGTTCCATCTAAGGAACAACACTTCTTTTAGTGCATTTTTCGTTGTTTCTCTTAAGGAACAACACTTTTTTAAGATTTTCTTGTGAATAATGTTTCACTTTTCATGATCTTTTCAAGGAAAAGATACAAATTTATGCAAGGATACAAAAATTAGAGGTTACTGAAATCAGCAAATCAAAGAAAAATTGTAATCTTTAAAGAAAATTACTTTGTATTTGATAAGAAAAAAGGAAAGGAAACAACTATATATATTACTTTGTTGTCTTTATTTTCACTAGTACTAATTTGATTGATTATTTTTATCATGTTGGTTCTTCCCCAAATCTTCATAATTCTCTTTGATTATTATTATCGAATAAGAATAAGGGCATATTTTCCTCTATTGAGATGTTCAAACTTCTTCCACCATCCCTACTCTTAAGGAGTGTTGAGCCATCCTCTATATATAAATAGGAAGTGCTATATAAAAGAAAAAGAAAAGAAAAAATATATCTATATGATTACTAACAATTCTATGATCTGTCAGATGAAGGATAGGGGGTCTCATCAAGAGCCAGCCTACCATGATCATAAGGAAGCAGTGAAGTGGCATTCCCACTATGGCCACCACACCAGGGATATGATCCAAGGGGCACATCAGAAAAATAAAAAGTCCTTGGAACAGGAGGTCTCATCACGAGCCGGCCTGCCCACCTTTCACTCCTTCCTGGTGAATGGCATTGTGATTCATCTGGTTACCAAGCCAGCACAATGACCTCCATCCTGACAGCACAAAGCACTTTCCTAGGCATACATAAAGGATTATGGTTCCAAGGGTAAAAAGCAACTTTGTCAAGGTTATAAACACCTGTGGGCAATAGAGCTCTGCTGATGGTATTGGAGTCATATTTTTCACACATCAATAGCAACTATAAACCCTTTTCTTATATCGCTATCTTGATTTCAAATGAGATTATGCTTCTAAACCCTTTTGAACCTCTTACACATGAAATATTGTTTAAAAATCAATCATAATGGTTAAAGTGAATAATGACCGCATAAGCATTTTTACTTACCTCAGTTGTCCTCTTCCCTATTTTTCACATCATTTCATAGCATTTCCATATCTATTCACGATTTTCATCATAAGCTTTGATTTCAGCAATTCGCTACTTTTTGCGATCATATCATGGATACGTACACCTTTCTTTTTTTTTTATACTGTATGATTGCCATCCAGTACGTTGCTCCTCCATTTGTCGGTCAAGGACGACCTATCATATTTAAGGGGGGCACGGGTGACTTCCAAAATACACTGGCATACGTGTCAATTCCCTATTTGGAGGTACTACGACTTCATCAGATCTTAGAAATAGCAAGTTTAACAGTAATTATATTTTCTGATATGCACAGTTTGTTGTTCCACTATCATTTCTGTGTATTGTTGTGTAGAATTAACAGTGTGCAAGAGCTTAAACAAAATGGGAGGTCGATCAGTGCACAACAAACCACAAGTACTAACAGTTTCCGACGTTGCACGAGAAATTTTGGTGAGAGCCGGATGGATTGCCTACCTTACACGATTACAGCAGCCCCATGAAACTGTGGCCATCTAATTTTTGCAAAATTTGCAGGAGGATCATTCCATGGTAAGAGGAAGGAAAATAACAGTGACAGGTATAGTAATTGCAGAAGTATCTAGACTACCAGTAGTTGGTCCCGTATGGATACATAAGAAAGTAAGACTTCAAGATGCCATGGCCATCTTTTGGGATGAGGGACAGAACCTAACTGTCAAAGGAAAAGGAGTCAAGCCCGCAACTCTGGGAGAACCATGGATAGAGCTAGCTAGGGTAGTGCAGAGCTACATCACCTGCCATGGGAGAAAGGATGTGGTAAGACCACGCCACCTCAAATTGTTATCAGTACTAAAATGGAGATGTGCTGTAAATTTACCAGCATATTTAAAATTTTAACTTCATGACGCTGCTCGGAGCATAAGGAAATCCTGTCATATAGGAATGGTAGTAAGCCGCCATTGTTTAATTTGATTAATAGTTAGTTATAGTCTTTATCAGCCGCAGACTAGTTGGGAAGAATTGGTATTTTCAGTAGATGGGGGAATGGCCCTACCTGCCCCGAAACGAAAAAGAACCACCATCACAACATCTAAACCTCAAAAACACAGACAATCCTCCAGATTAAGAAGAGGTAGGGGAATGTTTGAGAGTCTCCAGGGTAGCAGCAACCAACCCTTAGAATTACATAGTTCTGGAGATGAGCGACCCCCGCAACTCGAAGAAGGAGAAAACCAGGAAGAGGAAGAAACTAAGCACACCAGTGAAGAAGAAGGGGAGGAAGCAGAACTTCCTGTAACCTCCAGCGCAAGTCCACCATAGAACCCATTGAAGGAGGACAAATTGGCCCAAATTTTGGCCAATATGGGTGAGTATATTCAACCCCAGAGCCTACTCAACCTCAATATTGAGGTAGAGAAATCGCAGGAACACTCTACCCACAGCAAGGACACATCTGAGGAAATGCATGAGGAGGAAGAAGCAGAAGTAGAAGCCTCCCAGGAAGTGGCAGAGCAAACTAGGGATACCTCCCCTGAGGAACCTAGTCAGGATAACACGAACACTGAAGATGTGTTGCAATTAGAGAATATGGAGGCAAGCCAAGGAAAGGGCATAGTCTTGGAAGAACAAAACCCAGCTAAGCAGCCAAGTCCAGAAAAGGAAACAGTTGTTCCTCCCAAGAGGAAAAAGAAGAAGACGAATAAAATTAAGAAGTTGCGGAAGGAACAACAAAAGCTGCTAAATTTAGTGAAACAACTCAGACAGAAGATAAGGATCTTGAAAAGGGGGAAAATCTCTAAAAGAACCCCGAAAACGGGGGATGTAGCCATCTAAACTGAACTCCATAATACAAAGACCATGGAGACTCAAACTGAGCCCATGTTCATTCAAGACAGCAAGGAACAACACACAACTGTCACAGACGCAGCCGCCCAAACAGAAAATGCACAAGCTTGCAATAAAGATGTTCAGACCGAGGCATTGTCCTCTAGTTGTATGGTCAACTCGACATTTCATGATAAAGAGACACAGACTGTAGGGACTAGACATCATAATAAGAAATCCCAGGTAGTTCTTCAGCCCAAAAGAGTGTTGTTGGATAACGACCATGGCGTAGTAAAACTCCAAGAGGATCTAGCACAGGCTCAGTGGACTATAGAAAAGCTCAAAGAAGAGACTATTCCTAAGAAGAAATACCAAGAGTTACAACAATAATTAAGGGACATCAATGCAGTAGAGGAAGAAGCCTTCAATAAATGTCGGAAGGCGGAAGAAAAAGTTGAAGAGGTAAGGAATAGACTAAAAATAGTCAGGAGTCAAATGGATATTCTCTGTTCTCTATATACAGATGTCCTAGCATGTAGGGCCCCTGCCAAAAATTATGCTTTGTTTTTATTAGAAAGATATTTGTAGTTAAAAATTAAAGCTGTTAAGAACCTATAGAATTAAAAACTGTTGATGATTTTATAAATTGCTGTAAACACTATGGGGTAAAAGTTTAGTGATTTCTCTGTGAATTTTATTTGCATAATTTTATCTTGGAAGAGGAAATGGAGAAGAATCCCAGTCCTTTTGTGGGAGATGTCCAGTTTCAAGAATTCATTTCGTTTGCTGTTAACCAGTTAAAGTGGCCCAAGGCCCATAACACTTTTTAGAGACAAGAAAACGGGTTAGAAATTTGGGTTAGGGGTGAACGGAAAAACCCATTACAACTATGGAATAAGCATAAAAGCCTAATGAGAAAGGAGGGTGTGATCTAGACATTGGGACCCACCCACAAAGCAATTGTCCAGCAAGGGGTAGAATATTTCCTGCCTATCAAAGACCATGCCGTAGCAGCAACTAAACTCCGATGGAAGACTTCCAATCAGAATGTTCAGGACAGAGAGCCATTCAATTACAAAAATTTTAAGTTAGCTGCCAACTGCCTGATCACATACAATAACCTCATCTTGAGGGAGGGACTGTATTGGCTAGGCTGTAGATTTCGAAGCCCTATTATCTGGTATCCTGCAGAACAGTATAAGGCCATATATGAATTACCTGAAGGACAGACATGATGTATTTTTGAAGTTTTAACTGCAAATCATGGTTTTAGACCACTCCATGAAAATCCCTCTCCAGCCTATTCTCTAACTTCTTTGCATGCAAATTACATGGTTTTCATGAGGGCATGAAAAAGGGTAAGCAGGGGGGTGTGTTGAGCCATGGAAAAGGTATGAATTTGCCATTTATTTCTTTATCTTTTTCTTTAATCATAACTCCTTTATATTCTAAGATGGTAATATATCAAAGAATTATAGTAGAATTAAGGAGATTTGTGATTGTTACAAATTAATGAATTATTGTCTTTTCTTCTATACAGAAAATAGAAGAAATGGAAAGCCACCATTCAGGAGGAAAAGACAAAGCAGAAGTAACTATTGTCCCTTCGCCAGGAAGCCATATCCAGACAAGAAGATCGAGATCAGAGCGCACAGTCAAGGAAAAGAAAGGGAAAGCGCGACATCAGTGCAAGAAGACAAAAAGATAACTGGAGATAAAAGATAGAGCGAATCCCTCAGGATCCCTTGATCCTGAGGGATCGCTACTTCAAAGCTCATCTATATTCTTTTTTTTCCACCTGGCTGTTATAAAAGGACAACGCTTGTAGAAATCAAGAGGATGTATTATCATTTTGAAAAACTTACTGTTGTATTGCTACTTTGATCATCGACTCTCATTAATCAAAACAGAGTACAATTGTTTGTAAACATTTTCACATGATCAATATATAAGTCAGTTGTTGTTCCATTCCTTCCTACTGAATTAGTCTGGCGGTGCTTCACTAGTGGCTAAGGGCCCGACCCTGGTGGATCCACTTGCTATTTGTACCATTACTTTACAATTCTAGTCATGTGATGGTTTGATTTACTTTTCATTTCCTTGAATTGCATTGCTCTACAGTTTCTTGTTTTTACAGTTTACTGTTCTAACATTTTATGGAATCGTTTTATTGCATAAGCTGTGATTGAATCACGTTGTTGTTCCTTTCCATCATAACAAGATTATTATCCTTTACAACTTATATTGTTATTCATTTCAGTTAGAAAGCCTCGCTGTTTATTACAGATTGTTGTTCATTTCCATTAAAATAGCTTTGTTGTTCATTTGGATTAAGATAGCCTTGTTGTTCATTTTCACTAAGATGGCTTTGCTGTTCATTTCGATTAAGATAGCTTTGCTGTCCATTTCTATTCAAATAGCTTTGTTGTTCATTTCTTTTCTGCAAGTATTTGCCGTGTTATTGCCATGAGCATATTTTCCATTTTCTCTAGCAGCATTATTGAGTTAATTCAATTCTCATTTCCAATCCGTGTGGAGTGTAAGATCAACAACTACAAAGGATGTTGGCTATTATTGTCTAAGTTCTTAGATTGAGGATCTTGTTTATGGTTAACTTCATTTACATCATTTGACAGATGAAAGAGTTACTACTACTGCATCCTTGACTGATGATTGTTGTAGTTTTCTGAGTGAATGATTTAGTTTTAGAGCATTAAGTTTCTTGTAATTGCACTTAGATTTGTTTCAAGCATCTGTTTACTTTTGTATTTGAAACACTGTACTGCAAAACATTACTCTTGGAATAAATATCCTGCCTTAGACTGAGTACACTCTTGAAATAAAAAACATACCTACATTGATAATTAATGTAGGATAAATAGGAGTTAAAAAGACACCTCTTTATCACTCAACAAAGAGCATAACATCACCCCACCATTTCTGGCAGGTACCCCGATTATTTTTAATCGCAAGCTTGAAGGGGATAACATATGCTTGCACTGTAAGTTCATCCTTCGGATGAATCCCACCTAAAAAGTTTAATGAGACCTAGGAAGGAGAAGCTCATGTTCGTCATGGTGATGAATCCGATGTCATTTAACCTTTTAACGAGTCTGACAAAGGTGTAACTCGATATCTTTTTCAGTTTTAGAGAGTTTGAAAAAGGCACGGAAAAGAAAACTCCACATGGTCCCTTTTCGTACCTTTGTGTCTCTTGAGCCCGAAAAGGTAGAAAACGATACTTGAGAGAACCACTTGACCATTTCAGTCAAGGAGTACCTTTTTCGTAAATAGTACCTCCTAGCCCGGAAAAGCGGTAAACTTATACTGGGCGCACGATGTTTCACATCCATTAATGAGTTCAAAATGACAAGGGCTTGGCCATCTTTTCACTTTTAAAGGGTGGGGAGAGAGCTTGAATGTGGACCCCCCATTTTATTGTCTTTTATGAGACAAAAGGGAAAAATACTCGGCAATCTTTTCATATGAGCTTAACGATTTGAAAAAAGCGCTGAAATGCGATTCGTCATCATCATCAAACATCCATGACCTGTCGCTGTGTAAAAAGGTAAAGAGTATTATCCAGTTCTTGAGGAAAAATAGGTTAACATATTTACAAAAACCTGATATTTTCATGAAAAAAATGAATAAAAAGGAGAAAAGTAAATATAGTTTTACCATTTACCATTTTACCTTGCTGTGAAGACTTTTTACTCACTTTTACCCTAATTGTTCTAGAGCATATTGTGGGAGACCCGGGCGGTCATTCACTGAGTCACCAGCTACATGTAAGAGCCAAAGCCTTGAGCTCCATTTTCATGTGCTTATTCCTATCTTTAGCCATTTTTAGATTTTTGAGGGGGGCTTTATCAAAAAAAAATTGCTCTCGGTCAGCGTGACTTCAAGGCACGAAATCATGCCGGTCGAGGGTGATTAACAAATCTTGTCGTGCCGTTGGCGCAACTGTTTTTAAAACAGGCGCACCGGCGCTAAGAATAGGGGAAAACCCTATTTCCTCACAAAATCACCATTAACTTGAATATTATGGGCCAAGCATGATTGTTGACTCAAATTAATGGCTTTTGCAGGAAAGAATCGCCGAAAATGGTGGATTGGAAAGAATGGGAACATGAGGATGTGGACACTAAGGCATGAAATGATCCAAATTTCCTGGAAGCTTTCAGGGCTTGTGGGCTCCTCAAATTCTTTCTCACGCCAGGGATGCGAGCCCAACCTGAGTTGCTTCGGTACCTGATTAGTCTTTGGGACATAAATCAGGAAATATTTTTCATTGGTGACCAGGAGTTGTAGTTGGAAACTTCAGATATATATTTCACCACTGGAGAGTCCTGAAGAGGGGAACTAGTCAACTTGTATGGGTCACGACCGATTGGGGAAAGCATATCTTCATTTCTTGCTGAACACTGCCCTGAGGTCCCGAAATCCAAGAGTGGGAAGATTGATATTTCCAGTGTTTGGGACGTGACAGTGAGAGTGCCTCTATTGATCATCAACACAGTGGTGGGGTCCCAGGTAGAACATGAGACCAACAAGTCGAAGTTCATATATGCTATCGACTGTACAACACCTACGATCTTCAACTAGGTAGAGCGCATGAATATCAACATAAAGTGCTAGCTGACTAAAGCTAAGGTGGGGAATCTGAAGCAATTTTGCTTCGGATATGTGCTTGTGACCTTTTTCTTGGAACAGGTGCCACTTTTTTAGTATCAGCTAACTGAGGTGGATCCTCCTATACCACGCGATCCGTAGATGGCCCGCTGGAGTCGTTTGATGCCCAGGATCACTAGGCGTCAGCACATGTCGTACAGACCTGCATTCTTTTCATGGCTATGACAACAGAAGATCATCATGGAGGACAGGCCATAGAGATCCGGACATGCCCTTACCAAATGGAGAGGATTTTTATGATGAAGGTAAAAAATCAATCTTTTAATTTTGAGATTTTTTAATTGTTTTCGGTATATATGTGCTTATAACATTTCTCTTGCTAATGCAGACGCTGGACCAGAGCAGCCCATTGGGATGTCCCCAATAGCCAGGCGCATCCCCCACCCGATTGATGTTATCACTCCTTATCAAGAGGGGAGTGAGAATGAGGAGGAGATTGCGAGGAACCTTGAGGCGTTGACTCGTGGTATCCCAGAGTATGCTTCGGTAGGAGACATTCCTCGCCAGTACCAGAGACACACGGTGGGAGTCTCGGATCGGATCCACCGATTGTTGACTCGTGTTGCACAAGTTGTATCATGCTACCATGATCACCATGCTGATTAGTTCCTAGGTCCAGCAGTTACATTTTTTGAGGCCTGCATGCCACAGATATATGAGCCTGCGAGCCGCCGATGTTATTTTGGGCACACATATTATTTTTTTGGTGTTCTGATGTATCAAAAATTATCACCATATATATGTATGATGTATTTCCTTGCTTACTATGGTACAAATGGTTTGTTTCATCTTTGCACATGTTTCGTAAATGTCTATCCAACACATAATTAGCTAATGAATTTGTCAATGTATTCATGCACCTAGGAATATGGTGATATGTAATGCAATCAAAATTTATTTCTAGTAGATGAACACGGAGATACATTCTCAATATTTGAGGGTTTCTGATGGAATAATGCCCATTGAGTTGAAGGACGACAAGCTGTGAATCTAGGTTGACAACCAACTCTCTAATGTCAAGATCAATGGCTTCTGACAACAGTTCGATGACCACACTGTATTCAGCAATGTTGTTAGTTGTTCGACCTAAATAGATACCTTGGAAGTCAAGCAACTCACTATTAGGGTCATAAGTGGCCCATCCCATGGATGATAGGATCTGGCTACTACGGCAAGCACCATCAGCGAAACCGATGTGAGGAGTCACAGACATCTGCAAAGCAAGAAAAGCATAGTAAACAAGAAAGTTGTTTGAAAACTAACACACCAAACCACACTGTACAAAAATGAATGACACACTAATGTACACAAGTAACCATGCAAGATGACCTAAGAATAGTACTTCTTCAGAGAGTCCATACTGGGACTCGGGTAATCAATCAACACAGATGAACACCAGAGTTTTTCCGTTGACATGACGAGTAAGTATCGACTCAGCCAAATAATAGAATAGAACTTATATAAGGCATTTGCCCCATGCCCCTTAGGCGAGGGACGGTTACGAGTTAGAGGACAACCCCATGGGAAATCAGTGAAAAGTCACGGAGGGAGAAAAATCCTGAATCCATGAAGGGATAAAGGTGCCCTCTGTTGTAATATCTAGACCACATCAGGATAAATTGACATGTCAATAGGAGGTTGAGAAGAGAACTCTTCGAGACTGATAGACATGACCGCCAGGCGAGGCAGGAATGAGGAACGATAATGAGTATCTATCCAAGGTGGTTCCTTGAGAGACATTACTTCCATGATACCTTCATCAACAAGGAATGTCTCAGCTAAGGGATCAGGTTATTCCAAAGCGCCAATCCACGGGGATTGAAAGTATGTATCGAGAGGGGTCTTCGAACCAGGAGAATCAAAGGATGGGGAACTTGAAGCCAAAACAATTTCCATGTAATTGATTTTTGCAGGACTAAGCGGCATAACCTGGCCCCAGGTATCAACAATATCTGGTGAAGGTATGACCCAAGGGTCATATTTAACCGAGACCATGTTAAGAGAGGCAACATGTTGAGGTGGGAGTGGAAAAATTCCCATTAAGGTAGAATCTTTAAAAATACCTACCCTAAAGCTCTCATAGGGAGCACTAGTGTGCTCGACATACGGAACATTGCCATCTGAGGAGGAAGAGGCAAAGAAAGACAGATGGTCGATAGTGACAATCTTCCCTTGATAGGGAAAATGAATCACGTGAAATAGGGAGGAGGCTACAGCATCAATAGCATGGGTCCAACTCTGGCTGAGTAGAAGATTGTAATTAAGATTGGCATCAACAATCTCTACCTCGACTTGCACTGTCTTGCCTTCCAGAGTAATGGCAAGGTTAGGTAAGACACTGAAGGGTTGTGAATCGCGCCCATCGAAAGCTTCCAAAGTGTTCAGAGATTGGTTCAAAGAAGGAGAACCAATAGCCTTCCAGCATGCAGTTGACATGATGCAGGTGGAAGCACCTTCATCGATGACAGTCTTGTGGATGGTATTCTCATTGATGATTACCTAAATGAGAAAGGAAATATGATGAGGGAGGCATAGAACATGGTTCTCTAGATCAAAACATATCAAATTGGAATCGGTGGGATCGATACCCCTAATAGCTGACAACAAAGATTTCCACTGCGATGCGCAACTTTGGAGCACCTCAAGAGCCGACATAGCTGACAGCACCTGAGCCAAATCCTCAACAATATTATAGTGTTGAGTGGCTTGGGCATTAGGATTGTACAAGGATTTTCGTAGCACACCTCGAGAGGGTGGCCGTATAGCGGAATCAGGGTTAGGGCGCTCGATATGAAAATGGCCAGAACTCGGGGCAGAAGAAGAAGGGGTGGCTTCTTTCTATTTCCCAGCTGTCGAAGTAAGAGTTTGATAAACTTTCAATCTAGTAGCCACACTAATAGGTGCACTCATCATGAACACTTGAGATCCTAAGGAAGCAGATGATTGGGGTTGTTTTACCATTTGGGTCTGTTGAGACGGAAATGGCTCTTTGAGGACAATAGGGGTCCCTTTAAGCAAGAGCCTAACTTTGGATCGTCGGGGACAATCCTTAGTGTAGTGATATTCCTTGCAAATGAGGCAAGGATACTTAGGTTTTCGTTGTGAAGATTCACCAGTAGACGATTTGGGAGGACCCTATTTTGGGGCATCGAGCTTACCCTTACCTTTGCCTTTCTTCTTACCTTTCGAGGATTTGTCCGCCGTGGTAGACTGGACAGTGTGGACCTCTAAGGTTTTACCAGGGCCAAGTGGATTCTGGGAAGAACTATTAGGAACAACATTTGAGAACGATTTCTGTTTGGAAGAAGATTTAGCAGGGGTCTGGGATATTGAACCCATAACTCCATCGACAGGAGGCACAACCTATGACTTTGATGTGGCGAGATCGGATGATGGTCGTGGAGCATTAGGTAATAACTCGTACAAAGTGTTAGACTGAGAGTAAACTAGATCTAATTACTGGGCATGAGCAATGGCTTGCTCTTCAGTAACACATCCACCCATAGCTATATCGCGAGCAATTGGGGCCACAAATGATTTAGTGAACCATTCAGTGAGCAACTGATCAGAAATCTCGAATTTGATCAGGTGACATCTACGTCTCCATTCATGGATGTGATCAGAGATGTGTGTCGCAGTATCTTGCTTAAGCAATGTGAGCAAATAGGTGCCAGTTTCATAGCGAACCGACAACTGAAAATGCGTGAGGAAAGCCATGGCTAAAGAGTTAAATTCATGGTAATTACTTTGAGGAAGCTCGATGTACCACTTGGCTACAACGCATGTGAGGGTTTGTTCGAAAAGATGGATACAAATGGAATCTTCAACGTAAGAGTTCGAAGAGCACCAGAGTTGATATGTCATCACATGGGCCTGAGGATCTTCTTTCACTTTCCCATCAAACTTTGGACAATCACTTGGTATCTTGGATGGCACCAGAGGCTAGTATGGCGAATGAAGGATGGGATCATTTGTAAGGCAAGATACATCTGGCAACTCGAGTGTGGCCAAGAATGGAAATTGAGTGTTAAAAAGCATAGGTGGTCGGTAAGCAGGTTTGAACGAGGGAGCTCATCCCTGCTGGTAAGGATTTTGGCCCCATAGTGGGGGATTTTGGCCATATGGCATCTGATGTTGCCCCCATTGCAGGTTACCTTGATCATAGGGAGGATTTTGACCTTGCATACCTTGGAACTATCTGACCATAGGATGCTGATAAGAAACGTATGGGTTAAAAGACTATTGAGCCTGTTGACCCTGGACATATGGATATTGGACCTGTTGTCCTTGAACATGCGGGTGATGAACCTGTTGTCCTTGAACAAGAGGATTTTGGACCTGATGTCCTTGGGCATAAGGTTGATACACTCGTTGCCCTTGGATATAGGGATTTTGTACCTGCTGCCCTTGACCAAAAGGATTTTGAACTTGTTGACCTAGGGTGTTAGGGTTTTGTACCTGATGCCCTTGGCCAGAATGATTCTGAACCTATTGACCCAGGACATTAGGATTTTGGGCCTGCTGCTGCAGGACTTGACCTTGGCCTTGCCCTTGCAAGGGTTGACCCTACTAATATGTATACAAGGGTTGTTGCTGCCCGGGTTGGTTTTGTTGTTGCAAGGGTTGACTTTATGGTTGCAAAATTTGTCCCTGGGGATGCAGAGGTTGGCCCTGGGAGGACATGGGCTGGGAGGTGTGCGAAGCATATTGCTTCTGCTACTACATGGTTTGCTACAAGTGTTGAAAGGGTTGACCTTGCAGTTGTTGCAACTGACCTTGTTGTGGGATTATTTGCCCTTTCTATTGCACAGATAGCCCTTGCTACAACAGGGGTCTCCCTTGTCGTAATAGAGGTTTTCCTTGTTGTTGTACAGGCTCTCCTTGTGACTGTAAGGGTTCTTGAATAGTGCCCAGAAAATTTCTGAATTGAATCTTGCCATAGCCACCCTGGAAGGTGGATGAGCCAGGCTGAATGTACTACCCAGACTGAAGGGTGTAAGGTTGATTAACCATTCGTTGAGAACCATATGGAACATAAGGAGTCTGGTATTGGACTTGAGCCTCATAGGGCTGCAGATACTGGACATTTCTTGATCCAGACGGACCAATGGGATTCTAGACCTATTGGTACTGGACATTGCTTGATCCAGTAGGATCAGGAGGGTTATGAATACCACCAAAAGAAGGCTAGTTCATACCAATCATGTGAGCTTGTGAGCCACTCACATTGGTGGCACCTAACACCATAGAAACATTCAGGCTTTTCTCCCCAGGGGGTGGCACAACTTGGCCACTGACTAGATGGATGAAGGAATTGACAGAGACATTCGACAAAACTGCTGGTTGGGATTGATGAGTGACTGGGACTGATGATACAAGGGTGTTCGGAATGGTGGGTTGAACTGAGACTGAGGTAACAGCCTGTTGGGTAGTCTTGTTGGCAATGAATAGACCTAAAGTAGGCATGGTGCCTGAGGCCCAAACAGGGTTATGGTAAAGTGATGAGGCACTAGGTGTACCTGAAACAAACTGTTCCAAAGACACATAGTTAGGTGGAAAATTGGTGGGAATACCCCCTGTATAGGGGAAACCCTCAGGAGGAAAAGGTTGTTCTTCCTCCTCGATAGTGTGTGGAGTAGATATTTTTGACTCTTCCAGAGAGGTGACTGGAGCATCGCCTTCGGGTTCCATATCTGGGAACAAACGATGACGAATGGCTGAAGAAGTACGAGGGGATAGTTCCAAAGGAACACTCGGCTAGTCATACAGACTATAAGGACACTACGGTGATATCACAACAGGGTCAAACAGAGGATTCAGATGGTAGATAACCAATCCAAGCTGAACGTAAGTGGTCTGTGAGTTCTGAGGAGTTTGAATGGGATTGTCCGAAGATTCTGGGTCAAGATTAGCGGATGACCCAGTATCAAAAGTACGCGGAGGATGAGATGACAAAGGTTCAATGCTGAGAACAATGCCGAGTTCAACACCTTGGTCCTCGAGTGACTCTAATAACTCAGGAAATGGCCCCTTAGACAATCTTTTAGACGGAGGAGAGGAAGAGGAACTGGGTGAACCAGATTGTTCAGCCACGATGACCTTGTCTTAGTCGACAGAAAAATAAATTTCAAGGCTTTAAAACGTTCTTTTAAGGGAAACTCACGATTTGGTCTTAGAAAAGACTAACAGGGTGTTATCAAATTATGGGAAATCAATGATTAAGATGCATAAAACACTAGTGCTCTTTCATTTTTTAAGAGTCGAGAAAGAAACAGAGATGACTCTATCACTTTCAAATGGAAACGAGCTCAAAAGGACAAGTGCTCGAATGATCTTTTAAGTTTAATGAGTCAAAAATATCAAATGACTACTATGGATGATCTAGGTAAATAAGATTACTAGTCAACCGTGAACTGCAGAATACCTCTTGGCAAACCGAGAAGTACAAGCAGGCAATCTCCTTGAATGTTGTGTTCAGTGTATCACGTTTGCAAGGTGGCTGACTCAGCTTCCTATGGAAAAAGGATTGCATCCTAGAGGGGTCTCTCATTATATACTCGACGGTACGGGGATCACAAATCCATACTAGCATTGTCTAGTGCCGAAGAAAATGACAGCTGCTAGGTTTAAAGACACCAGAACATGTCTCTAGCCTAGACCTTCTAGATATGATCGTTAAATGTCAAATATGCCTTAGGTTAATTGAATTCATTTTAAAGTTTATCTTGATTTATGTTTCAGTTTTCAGGTCATAGTGATGCGACTCGGAAAACCTTAAATGCAACCAAATGAGACAAGACCCTTTCAATTCGATGAATTTCCTACACTAGAGAGGGTAGAAACTACACAATCAAATGAAAGCAACCAAGCAACCAAAAGAAAACTGATCTTTCACTACTTTACTTTCGAGAAAATAAACTAATGAAAAATGCATTCCAATTCCTAATTTCCTAACAAGCACATTTCTAACAGTCCTTTCAAAAGAAAAAAGAGTTCTTTTCCTTTTCCAAATGCCAATGCAATTCTAGTATTTTAGTGATGCAGGCTATCGTAGCACGATGATGCAACACACTATAATTTCATATTTTTCATGAATCAACGAAATAAATGTTTCGCATACAACACTTCAATGAAAAGGTTTTTGAGACAATCAACTCTTCATGCAAATGAAAACATGAAAAGAGAGGCTCATTCAGACTAATGAAGCACCAACTTTACCAGCAACAAGACAAGCAACATAATCCATGTCAGAAAAGAAACGTTTAGACAAGAAAACGAAAAATTTTCAAACTTGTGTAATAGAGGTCAAAGTTGCAAAAGGACTGCAAACGAAATGCAAGGAGTAAATATAGGTACAACTCGACTCACTGAGTCCACAAACAGCTGAATGGATGAAAATCTAGATGCCCTAGTGCCACTGACCACTCAATGACTCAAGAATCAAGCAGAAAGATGATAAGCCAACAAGCAAACAAAACCAAATGAAAAGAAGCTTTCTAGTTAGGGAAAAAACAGTCTAAAAGGCTTATGGGGTCAAAACCATGAGAGCAAAACACTCTGGCCAAGATTGGGGACAAATCCCAATATTCACTTACAGGCATCAACGTGACTGCCTAACTGACAAAAAGCGCCAGAGGCTGGTTGGCGCGACTGTTTCTCAGCATATCACATTGATTGACGCGACTGTCAGCGGATTAAGCACATTGATCGAGGGAGCCCAGAAAAAAATAAAAAAAAAATTGAAATACGGACCAAATCTACTACTATGAATTTTAAACTCAGGCTAGTAAGTAGGAGGAAAGAAACAGAACCAAAGGGAAAAAGTGGAACTAGAAAAGTTCACAGGAAATCATGAAATCTAAGACAAGAAAAAGGATTGGTTCCTTAGCGGAGTCGCCAATTTGTGGTGAAGTAAAATTATAAGTGCAAACACAAACAAATTCCTCTAGCTCGATAATGGGTCTAGCCACAACTGATAGATTTTATGGAAGATTTCCTTAGGTTAGAACCAATTAAGAGGGCCTTCCTCTTAGTACACTTATCCCATTTGATGATGTCCTTGCTTGCTCGCTCCAGCTATCTCTCACTTCCTTCTTCAAACACCTAAAACAAGTAAACAACAGCAAACAACAACCGTGATAATAGACAAATTGTAATTCAAACTACTTAACAAGTCAAGAAACATTAAGCCATGAATATGTAAGATGACAAATCATGTAGGAAATCAATCGATAGTTGCATATATATTGAATCAAGAAGATATTACAACCATTGTCTTGACATTGTCATTCTCCTTTGACAAGACCAGGTTCCCACACACTTCTGCTAGCATCCCATGATGGTCTCAACAACAATAGTTTTAAGGCTCTTCCCTTTCGGCTTCACTCCAAACCAAATCACACTTCTCCCTCACACAACTAGAGAGATACCACTATGAATAGCTTGTTGTTTACTCCAAACTTAATTAGCACTAGCACACCAACACTCACACTAGCTTGTGGATGGGAGATGGATCCTCTTCTGATGGGAGAAGGTCTTATCTCTTGAGGTAGTTCCATCATTATAGGGGAAAGGATCCCAAACTGACATCCTCAACCCCATCCGGCCAAACCATTTACCAGACTTCCGTTACGAATCTTCTAGAGCTGGAAGCTTTGGCTCTTTATTTAAAAAAATTCCATAAGAGGACTGGCGCGACTGGAACAAAGATTAGTCACTCCAGTCGGCACTATGGACAGTGTTAATCCCTGAATATCGGCTCAAGGAGGACAAAGGCCATTAGCGCTGGCCTTGTAAACTGGGAAAAACAGAATTTTTAGGGGAAATGGTGCAAAAGGGAATTGATCTGCTCATGAAGAGGGACACAATGGGAGTTTCTTCATGAAGGGAAAGCATGTAGGGTTCACGGTAGAGGTCCTCCCGGATGAAGGGATAGGGAGTACAGGGATAGTGACAAAATGTTATGTAACAAACATCCATCGGGTACATCTAAGAAAGTATATTGTAACATAATGTGAAATTTTTACCACCTATACATAGATATTTTTCCTTAAACTTCTAAAGATTTATATGACATAATTGGAAGTAGAAACAACAAAAAAATATTGAAAAAAAAACAGAGTGAAAATTTCAAGATGACTTAATTGAAATAGAAAAACCCTATCCTAGGACCATAGCTCTTATACCTAATGTTACGAATCATGCAATTTAATACCGATAACAAGTCAATGAATATAATGAAATATGAGGGTAATGCCTTCTTTTACATTGAATTCAATACATAAGACAATATATTATCCCTCAAGACTAGGAATCCTAGGTAAATATATAGGAGACAAGTGGTATAGTTATAATGAAAGGATAAAACGAAAGGTTCTAGCTAACCTACTACTGTAACAAATAAAATAAGAATGAGTATCTATTAGGGCCTCAATATATGATAATATCACTAAAATTAATTCAATCTCAAGCACATATTGCGTTCAATGATTGTTAACCAACACAAACAAAAATCTCACAATACTAAAAAACAATTAGAAAATAAATTAAAACCCACAACGCCTAGCACTACCACATTCCCTATTAGAGACATAGTATAATCCAAATGTGAACCCCATATACCCTAATGTTATGAATTCCTAACCCTATAAAACTCTACCCCACTATAGAATCATCAATCCCAAGCACTCGTGCAAAAGAACAATCATTGAAGGGTAACGAACATAAGTTGAATAGTGATCAAACGCCATTACAAATTCATAGTAGGCTCATTTACTTCAATTAGAGATATATATTTTTTTGCACCTCAAAACTATGCATGTGAACCATGTCTCCAATCCTAAACAAAATTTGTTGAGAAAGATGATCTACGTGTTAGAAAAAGGAACAAATGGAGTTTCCCTAGTGGTAAGATGGCAAGGAATACCATTTCAAGTGAAACTATAATGATTTTTAAGCTTCTAAAGCAATTATATGTGCTATATCACCAATCCTTTAAATGTCAAGAACTCTTACACTCTTAATGAAAGGAATCATTAAGCGTAAACCCATAGAGAGAAGATGAATAATAAAAATACAATGGAACCATAAAAGCGTATTCATATCACAACTTGAAATTAAAATTGTTGGTAAGAATTTTCAACACAGGTAGACACAAGTACATTGAAGGATGGGAAAGAAAAAATAAAAGGATGATAATCTAGTTAATTTCTTTACTATGATCAAAACACGATTTAAGGTGATATTTTAAGAGAAACACCTTGTGACGCAAAAAAAAATTGAGATCAAGAAACCCTCCACTTAAGGACCAATTATAAACCAACCCACGTGTTTATTACATCACTTCAACTCATAAACAATGTCATCTCACGACTACACTTACTATTACAGTTAAAATTTTAAGCAAAAATGAATTATAGTTTTTTGAGTATGTGGTATTGATTAACCATTATATTGGCCCATGGTAATGTAGCAAAGTCTATTAATCATCTACTAATCTATCATCTAATAACTAATCTATATTAAACCTACTATTAATTACATCGTGAGGTGTTTCCCTCTGAGACCAACTCCCCTCCATGCACTCTTGTCATCACTTTGTGTCGTTTGATCCATAAATAAGCGATTGGATTGTACAAGTCTGTTGATTTGAATTACACCAACACATACGATTTTATGTTTTCCCTTTGTGCAAATTTGGTCATCGTATACTATTCTTGTTATGTGTTTCGGCGTCAAGGGTTTTCCCACATCCTTATGGAAACTACCCTACACCTGTCTTCACTATCTTTCTTACCACCAACAAGTGAGTAAGCAAGCACGCGCTCGATCAGAGAATGGGGACTGTCATTGCTTGCCAGGCAATTCTGAGATGAAAATACAAGGAAACAAACTTGATTAGGATTTTCAGGTCGATAACATTCTGTACCTTGTTTTTGTAGAGAAAAGGGGCAAAGTTATAACCACAAAAGGTGTGGAATCATTGAAGAATATGGTGTTGAGGCTTATCCATTTACTGCAGATGTAACACATCCTCCTCCTAGGTCCATCCAAGCAGCCAAACAACTGGGTAAACATGTGATGAGAGAGGTTACTATAAGGGATTAAATCTCCTTGGTGACCTTAAGGAAATGGAATCGATGTAACCCATCAAACAAACACATCCGCATCAACAATTACACCCCCAGGGGACATGTCAGTGACTCAGACATCCTGTCTATGGGTCCCACTGATGTCTCAGGCCTCTTAACCAAAATTCTCTCACATGTTATAGGAAAGATAGTGACCAAAAACTAAAATTCGCTCTCATAGGCATCTGTGCGAGCGACTGTGGACTTTTCTCAGAAAACCTGTGCTAGCAACCCTAAGATTTCTGCCACTTTTCTAGCCCAGAATCTCGGCCTCTACGTAGAACTTGTTACAACCTTAGGAATCATTCAAATGCATGATAAAAATACTGAATACTCAAAATCAACCTCAGGATTAGGCCTAAGCATCCCCAACCAGGACTGACATTCTGTCAAACACTTGGCATCAATGCAACCTACAAGTCTAGGATACAAGATAGGGCATAAATGACTAATAGAATTTATGAAACATAACCATAAGGATCACCTCCTTCTCAATTGAACTAGTGCATCATCAATTAGGTCCTACATACATTCATTTAACAGTTATAAGTAAATACATGAAATAACCATTACATAAAACATTCATTCAACCATGCTTCGAACCAACATAAAACCATATAAATATCAGAGATATGACAACCATTATATCCACATATAAACTAGTGAAAAAGTAAGAGAAATTTGCTTTTATGATTGATAGGCAAATATGACCAGGTTCGGGACTACCACGTACCACCCGATCATCGACATGGCTGAACCAAATCTCTCTTTTAGCGAGTCGCCTGCTTGCCATATTCCAAGCATGAATGTGGGATCTCTTAGAACAACCAATCCAAGAACAACCAAGGGAATCCAGAGGGTAAACCACCTCCATGCTCATCAAACCATGATTACATGAAAATCGATCCTCCGATCACAACCAAACCAAACTTTGAATGCCATCCAGAATCCATCACCATTCTTGTGTAATTTTCCATCTCCTTGTCTCTCAGGCTTTACCACAATCCAAACCGGATAACTAGGCCCTAAACCGAGACTAGACTCTCAGGATTACCACAATTCAAACCCAGATCACTAGGCCCTAAACTGAGACATCTCCCCCAGGCTTTACCATGTATCACCCCAAAACCATTCAAGGGATTCCTATGCCTTTTGGAATGAAACTTGAGACCACCTCTGCCCCGAATTCCGAAATCCATCCATCAAACCAAAGCTCAAAAACTGAAATAAGCATACCAACATACCATGGCATCCAGAAAAGGTAAGGCTAGGATGAAAACTACTATCATAACCCGGCAAAACCATGCCACTGACAGTAAGAGAACCATACACCAACATGCAAATCCATGCAAGTCCAAACCACCTAGGAAATCACACATGCGAAAGTTTATTTACAAGTATTCTTGTGGAAGTTGCTTGATATTATTTCCTTTCCTTGATCCTTTCCTGCCTTCCTTTTCCTTTCTTGCTTTTCCTTCCCTGATATAAAGTTAGAGTGCTCCAAGAAACTCTATGTGACTAAGAGTAAGAGAGAGAGAGGAAGAGAATAATGAGAGAGAGAGGAAGAGAATAATGAGAGAGCTCCAAACTTGAAATGACCAAGAGCTTGTACTACCTAAGAGCGTAACAATGACCAAGCTTGCCAACTGATCCTTAGAAGCCTGTTTATGGATGAGGCCTCTAGTTTCTTCAATTTCCCTTATTTTCCTTCATTTTCCTCCTCACATGCAACCTATGACCTTTTATCTTCCTTTTCTCCCATTTTCCTTCATTTTCATAAATAAATGTGCCAAAAAAGGCTTTTTTCCTTTTAATGCCTTTGCCTTAGCCTTAGTCAATTTCCTTAGCCAAAAATGAACATCCAATAATGCCCAGTAGGATATCTTTTCCCAACATTGTGTTTGGAATACATGTACCTTACTGATGGTGTTATTATTATCGTTATTACTTTTATTACATTTTTCACGAGGGTTGTTACAGAACCCTCCCCGTTGGGGAAGACCATCCTCGGTGTTAAACCACACCAAGACCTAAGCAAGGCCATTGAAGAGAAAACATATTGCCTATGCAACTTTATAACTTAGCTCATTATAGAATTTACAATGAATGGCTTGCCCAAAAGTAAAACATCATGAAAAAATGACCAAATGACAACCATACTGCATATTGGAGCTTTATAACACAACTCATTATGGTATTTACAATAATAACCACATACACATATGCAAATTTGCTAAACAAGCAAATAAAAGTATACGATGCATGTATTAATCAACAAGGGAATCCATAGGATCACACCTCCACCCTCAAAGTAATACCAGGATTCACCTCCTTCCTAGGAAGTACGTAATCCACTGTCACAGTCAAAGTTGCATCGAATTTCCAGCGCTACAATCCTATGCCACTTGTCCCCTCAGCAAACAGTTACTAACTCATTGTTCCAAGACACACTCCCAATGTGTATCAGATTCCATCTGGAAATGATAATTACCAAAACCAATATATTTGTGACCTTCCATTCTCTTCTACACAGTCCCTTGGGAAATCCAGTCACCCCCTTCCATATATTAACTCACCTTCCAAGTTCCCCGACATCCCTTATCCCGGTTGATCCACCCCTTGGCAAGGATTCCTCGCATCGTAAGATAAAATACCAAGGCATATGCCTTCCTCAAAACCATCATACTGGTCATAGCATGCTCATGGAAATCAATGGAAAGTATTGGGTACTAGTGTCCCACAATGGCCCTGTTCATGAAGTGCTTTACCAACATATTGTTGCATGTTCCAATACTTTTTCACTACTGTTGCTGATTCTTGCTGTCAATTTCAACCACCCAGCTAGGCATGTTCATGCATTCCTGTTCCAAGCATATAATTTCCAATAGATTCAAAAAAATTGAAATAACCTCAAATCGTACCTCATTGGTAGTTCATCAATAAGGTACAGTTGCAATCTTGTTCGCTTCATGTCAAAACAAGTCAAACTAATTGTTTGATCAAAAAATCATGTATAAACATATCACATCTGATTAGCTCAAAACAAAACCATCATATATCAACATCATAAATCACATGTAACCATTATAAACCATAATCATAGATCACATATAATCATCATATAACATAGCCATAAGTCACATGCATGATAAAAATGAAATAAAATGTTAATACTTATCCTTTAATCAATCCTTAGCTTCTACCATTGTCTTTATTCTGTATGCACTCTGGATCGGTTGCCACACTAGACAAACACCCTGTGCTTTCTCCTCAGCCATGGGCACATACACATAGTGGGAATCACACATATACAACTACACACATCATACAACACCATGCAATACATGCATCTACACCAGTACCATATGTACCACATGTACATAGTACCACTTGTACACTGCAACCACCTTCACAACGTGTGCACAACATCATATGTAGACAACACCACCTGCACAACGTGTACACAATGCCACATGTACACTTCACCACTATACAATGTGTAAACAATACGACATGTACATGGTACCACATGCACGACATGTACGTGGCACCATATGTACACAACAACACATGCACGACATGTACACAACACCACCTGCACACAACGCCATTTGTACAACATGTACATAGCACCACATGCACACAACACCACTTGTACAATCATGCACACAACACTATATGTACATAGCGCCACATGTACAACATGCACGAAACACCACCTATACATAGAACTGCATATCCAACATGTTCGTAACATCATATGTACACAACACCATATATCCAACATCCACATTGCATCATCTATACCTAGCACTACATATGAAATATTCGCACAACACTAAATGCACAGAATGTCACATATGCAACATGTGCACAAAAATAGTACCACACATTCAAAACCATACTATCTTTGCCAAGAAACCTTGCTTCTAGTGTCTTATCCATACTTGTCTCAGCATGTCACAGACCACGTTGCTTTAATTTCGATGTTGTATCCCTTGGTATAACTTGTCCATAACATAGACATAATATAATCACATAATATCAACTCATAAATGCATGATACTGACCTCATTTATTTTTCAGGGCTACTCCTCCCCATTGATTCCTCGTAAGACCAGTAGCCTCTTCATGTCATTCGCCTACGTAAGTAATCATTCCTCCACAAGAATGATTCTTGATGACCCTGTGAGATAGTGACATAGATACATGGACACATACATACATATATATAAAAATTAGTATAAAAAAATCATGGTCCTATTAGACAATGATATGCATACATACATACATGTATTCATATAAACATCAGCGTAATCATGACCACGACAAAATTACCAGATATTATAAGGTCTAGGTTAATACAACTTCCTTATTTGTGCAAAACATGCACAACATTGAGAACAATCATTCCAAACATAGCCAAGGCATCTGACACCTCACATCGATTTACTTCACCTTCCTGTTACCTTTCTCATGACTGTACTTCCATTATCCATTTACACCAATGGACCCAACCAATCCAACTAACTATCATATTCTTACCTTCCGTTGTGCTTACTCATGCACATATCTTCATTTGAATCTTACATTATCTTTTGAGTACCACGCATATCTCCCTGAGCTCCATCAACTTTCCTCCTTCCCAACCAATTCCCAAGACTCAAAACATAAAAGGCAACCTAATAAACAACAAGAAGAAAACCATGGCCAACCAACAAAAATACGACACTATGAACAAAGTGGAATAGATATGCACTAGACACACTCAAAATCACAAATTGAGCACAAAAATCGCAAAAGAACAAAATCACAAGACTCATAACAGACACCATGATTCAATTTCCATGGTTTGCCAAGAAAAGCTCGACTTGAGCCTCCTTCAAGATTTCATGGCAATTTCTCTTGCTATACAACTCCCTACATCACGCTATCATAGACACATAACTGTCAGTGCATAAATAAACGTAGCAATACACCAATTACCTTATCTTGTTGTGCCATGCACATTGCTTGCAACTGAACACATCCACGCCATATCTTAAGGTGCTCCAATCCCTTTGATAGATCCACCTCTAGGTAATGTACCGTTCAAGTACATGTTCATGAGTCTAGCACATTTCCACATAATGTTAGACGAAATCAAGGTTAAGAATACTTCCTTATACAAAGCACTCATTCATTTTGAATTAGGGTTTCCAAACATAGCCAAAGGAATTATTTTCCAATTCCTTCCTTTTACCTTTTTACTTTGTTGCAATTGAGGCTTATTATGTACTTGTTGACAGTGTTGGCTCCACTAAAATTCAAGGGATCTCCCTAGTATGTAGTCCCAACTAGACCTCAAACCATTTGGTGTAGGAGTCTCATCTGGTATGATGGCCCGGTTGAAATTATCTTAACTATATGCCGTAACTCTTGCTTGTTAGCACCTGAGAGTGGTTTTCTTTGTCTTCGAACAACGAGGTCCGCATGCCTGGTGAGTGCTTAGTGCCACTTGTGTCAAAGTTATTTCACTGCAGAGGGAAAAGGTGGAAGTGAGTCTCAGGTTGAAATGGAATAGTCCTAACTCTGCTAGAGACAAACAACACAACAGGACATGTGCATCTTCTGGCGGAGTAGTCCACACGGCCGAGACATCATTAGCAGCTGAGACAACACATTTCCAAAAAAATATGTACTAAAACAACTGAAATAGTTCAACTTTCATAATACAAGTTAAAGCAACATGCATTACAAGTGTCCAAAGAGTAGTCTTACAAATGAATACAATACATGTGTGAAAAGGTGATGGCTTGTTAATAGGCTTTTGAATTAAGCAAAAGTTCCAAGACACAACAATACATCCCTAACCCCGATAGCGGGGCGTTGGAGCCACTGCTCGCTCCTCAAATAAAAGATTACGGACTCTCAACTCTATGTGAGAGGAGCCAAGGGTAAAACTGTCCCTTGTGACCATTTGAATTCCCTCATGACTGTTTGACTTACATGACTCTTCAACTTTACATGACTCTTTAGATTTACATGTGGGTCTCTTGGACTTCCATGTTACATTACATTGATGACAACAATGTGGCCCACAGTAGTGATGTGGCCAAGATGACTCATGATATGACTCAACACGACTAAGCTGGTGTGTTCATGCTACTGCTGGTGTGCATGTCGAGCTGCAGTGCTGCTCAGTGATGGATGTGCTCTTGGTGTAGAATAGCTTCACCTTCGCATGGCAAGGTGTGTAGAGTCTTCGATGGTCTTGGTGTTCGCTTGATGTTGCATGTGCACGTCACTCCTTCGCTTGTACTTTGGCATGCTTCATGTGTTCATCCGTTCGCAAACAAATCTCCTCCCATCTATTCCTTGTTCATCCGTTAGCAAAAAAATCTCCTCGCATGCATTCCTTGTTCATTTGTTTGCGAAACAATCTCCTTGCATGCGCTCCTTGTTCATCCCTTTCGTCGTCGCATCATGTCTCATCCATGTACCTGTATCTACAATCACTCATGACGCGACGACATCAAATCCATAAATCTCCTAGAATACCATGATGCATTGTCGCTCGCTTTCGGATGCAAGTGACCGGGAGAGAGGACAAGGCTCTGAAACTGCGGAAGGCATATTTCAAGCTGGGATGCGGACTCTGTGCACTTTTCATGAAAATTGTTCATAGGTCATTGGGAAACTAAGATGGGAAATCTTGATCGATAGCAACTATCCGCAGGATCTGACTCTGTTGGAGGGAAGATATGCATAATTTTTGTAGGGAGATATTGCACGAAACAAGGGGAGACTGGACCAAAAACTGTGCAATTTCTCTAGGGAGCTGACAACGGGTTGCGGGAGGGTGCTGGAAAAAACTACACAGAGCTGGGAGGATGGCCTGCTAGACATCCCTGCGTAGTTTCTGAGTTGAGAAAGATGTTGGAAAGTTGGGAGAATGCTCATGAAAACAACCCATTTTTTTGGGTGAGCCGCAGGCCAGCTGATTTCGTGACTGGCCCAAAAACTACACAATTTTTTAGTGCAGTACAGTGATGGACATAGGGTTTCTGTCTGGCATGTCTACGCAGTTTCTTCAGTCAGTGGAGGTGAGCATGCTTGGCAACTTCTGCGCAATTTTTTGATTGAGTGAGGCCCAGGGTCATTACTTGGTCAAACTCTCTGGTTAACTAGTTGGAGGCTTGGCTGCTGTGCTTACAGGCAGCGCGGATTTACATGGCATGTTGGGAAACTTCTACGATGTTCTGGGTGATAGTTGGTTGAGGTGATTTCATGATTGTGCATTGCAGACTTCCTAGGAGGCAACATCAATCTCTGCGCAATTATGGGTAGTAGTACATGATGACTGAGAGCTAGAACTGCACAATTTAACTTAGTGGATGTTCCGTTGTTGGAGGATGGTCTTGTCGATAGAGTTTTAATAAAATGACCAAGGTGTGAATGAGTGACTTCGTACATGCATGACCACGCGAACACACACTCAACATGACTTGACGATAAGACACCTCGAACCATCAAGACAACATAAACTCAGTGTGATTGACCAATGGTGTCAGCGACAAGCGCGACACTTGTGATAGATCGTTGGAAGACCGCGACAATGCTTGTGCAATAGTGCATGCAAATTCATGTGTGGGTGTGACAGATTTTTACATAGTAGACACAACATATACACACGAAGGCAGACCTTGTAAATGGCTAGAACATGACTGCAAGCATGACATTGTAACCAACATGCAAAGAGATGTCTAATGAACGGTCAAGTGAGGAGGGTGAAAAGACTCAACATGGGCTCACTGGATGAGCCCAAGTGCTTGCAAACATCAAGGAAAAATCCAAGGAAGGCTCTAAAATTAGATGCAGGAAAAAAATTTGGAGGGTGTTGCATCCAATACAATGCTTGGCGACACACTGGTTAAATTCCATCTTCTCTGTTTTGGTCGATTAACAGCATAGGGCCTTGGTATTTCAGGGAGTATTGAATCATTG
This sequence comes from Pinus tabuliformis, assembly GCA_031772625.1. Lineage (NCBI taxonomy): Eukaryota > Viridiplantae > Streptophyta > Pinopsida > Pinales > Pinaceae > Pinus > Pinus tabuliformis. The sequence continues at coordinate 346,763,110 of CM062812.1, forward strand.
CGCGGGTTACTTCAGCTTCCTCACTTACCCCCACAGAAATACATGGTTCAACTTTGCCAACTCAGTCAAACACAAAAACAAGTTTCAGCTTGATTAGAGTGTTTCGAAATCGAGAAGGGTAGTTTGGCTCGCGAGTTAAAAAAATTCAGAGGATATGTTTTCATGTTTGGTGTTTCTCCACTACCAATAGGCCTAGACAGTACCCTGACGGACCCAAGCTTCCCTTGCAGATGGCTCGTATCTTCCATTAAGACTTCATTGGCTGAAGGTTACAACCAAACATAGAGAAGACGGACACAAGAACGACCAAGTGCTACAGTGTCAGAAGACTCCTTGGATCTCATCCACATACTCACTCAAAAGACAAAACAAAGTAGAGGGCAGCACTTATTGACAAAACCTAAAATAGCATTATATAAGCAACAAAACAAAGTGAAACAAAAATAGAAAAGTAAAGTGAAAAGACAACAAGTAAGCAAAACAAGCAAGCAAGCAAACCAAACCAAGTCAGAAAGCAAACACACATGAAAACCCGAAAGTAAAGACAAGAAAGAAAGCAAACACTACTCCTACTCCTATGTTAAATGGTTACGGTTACATGAAATGAATTTTCCATTGGATCCATCATAGGCATACCCGGCCTACAACCACAAAGATACAAGCGATTAAATCAGATAAAAAATATTGTACAACAGAAAATACAAAAACTTGACAAACTTGCACACGAGAGAGAAGGTCTCGCCTATTGGTGGAAAGATGTGTCACAACCACCCAACACACATGCTTACCTCTTTGGTGACTACCATTTTTCAACAAACCTTAGAGGCCTCTTGCGAGTGTGTGTTCTTCTGCACTAATTTTCCTAGCGAGTGCGAGGAAGGACTGACGCTTGTTACCTGCAACATGACTTGCCATGTAAGATTCTTCCAACAATTTAGCAATTGGATCATAAAATTTGTGATGTTTGTTTTGAAAGACTCGTGATATTTGAGAAGATGGGTTCCTGATTCGAGATAGGGGATCATGTTGGGAATCTGGCATGGAAAGATTGATCTTATCATTCTCATTGGTCATGTCAAGACAGTGAGGACCTGCCATAGCCATCAGTGCAGGTTGAAGTGCTTCACCTGCTTGACAGAGGCCTGAGGAGAAAGATGTTAAACGGTGAAGAGCATAATGCGCAAAGCGATTGTCATTGGATGTACTATGGGGAAAATGATAAAATTCATGACAGTCACCCAAGATAGAAGAAAGATCAGACAAGTTGGTCGAGATGCCAGATTCCTAGTTTGACATGAACATAGAGAATTTTTGAACAATCTTGCGAACGCTATGAATGATGGAACGAAATTCGTTGTGCACTAGATATGACAGAACACCCACATGCAACTGGTGAAAAATTGCGTAGGCATCATGGTCATCACAGGAATGTAGGAAGGATACTAGCATGGTGACTGTGTGAATCTAGTTTGGGTGTGGTGAAATGAGAGGAACTTGATTTGTGTGATAGCTTGTGTGCTCCTCATAACAAAGGTTGATTTCTGGTGTGATGAGTGGGAAAATTTGAAGTGCAATATTTGCAAGAAGACCAAGGAGTCAATCACGAGAGAGAATAGCCAATAAGTATGATTCCAGACAAAGATAGTCTTTGAGATTAACAACTTCACAGTTCCATGATTGCATGAGATACTGACACTCCCAACCCGAATTGGGTGTAAGAGAAGTGCATGAAGATGAAAATCCTGTAATAGACTCGTGGATTTGGTCATTAGTAAAAATTTTAAATTTTGAAATATCACACCTGGAGTAGTAAATATTTTTTACATAGGGATCCATGTTGAGTGCAACCATGTAAATAGACAGATTGTGCATGAGAAACGAGATATGATTTGGTTCGAGGGGCATACGAGAGTCGTGAGGTCCTGAAATAACCATCAATAGATGTTGAATTGCCTCGACTCCCCAGCACATCCCGAAACTTTCCAAAATTAAAAATTTGCATTTTGAGATGTGAACCATATCATGCATGGCTTAAGAATGGTTATTGTTGCTGATTTCAAAAATTCTCTTAGGATTGCAGCCATCTCTGTCACAGACCTCATCAAATTTCCTAGCTTCATCAAGCTAACTTGATGAGTTGTCTTCATGCAACACACAAGATGATGACACGTGGGAAGAGTTTTGTACATTGAGATTGTTCTCATCATGGACAACCTCACTGCTTGGTATCGATCATGGAGATAACTCGTCAGATGAAGAAGAAATAGAATAGGGAGTATCTTCGCCTCATGTATATGTGCTGTGAATGGTAGGACACACAGGCAAGTGAGGTGCAAAGGAAGTTTCGATATGGACGTCTAATTAGTGAATTTGGAATCGATCAAGAATGGAAGCTTAATTTCTTGATGTGAACCATTTTGAAACATAGAAGAGGAATTGATTGTGTCTTCACCTTCCTCCTACCCCTCCTATATAATGAGATTTCCTTGCACATGACTAGAACTTGAGCTAGCGGCTTCAGAATCAAGAGAATGTGCATAGCTATCTTGTGAAGCATATTGATCAAGTAAGTCATGGTACAAGGAGTCATGGCTTTTAGATGATAGAGGATAGCAGAGACATAGATTAGACTCAAGACTTGGGATATGAATGGCGATGTCCTCTTGTGAAATGGAGGAATGAATCTTCACCATAGGATTTTTGAGCCATTCTAGAATTTCATCCATGGGAGCGGGAGACGGCTGAGAAGATGGGTTGGGAACATGCTACGCAAATTTCTCAATTTTGCGACCACTATGAAGGGGCAACCTCTATGCATATTTCTTAGCTTTGCGAGCACTATGAGGGGGCAACCACTTTGATACTAGAAAGGGAGGAGGACAAGGAACAAACAGGGTGTTGGGCACCTCCTCTACAAACTGAGGGGTCTCATTATCTGCAAGAGTCATGGTAGAAGGGAAATTAGGATTTTCACCATTTCAGAAGACATGAACCAAGCATTTCAACTCTTGGCTCATGAAGTCAAGGTCCAAAAACTATTCAGGAATTTCGTTACATAGGTGAAGAAAGCAGGTAGCAAAGTCCTCAACTCATTCACGAGGCTTCATTCTCAAATGAGATACTTTTTCATGGACATCTTGGTGGTTATACTTGTCGAAGGCTTGATGTAGCTCCTTGAGGAGAGTGAGAATGGAATGGATGGAAGCAGGGCGCAAGGTATGACACCACCAATTAGAACGACATCCAAGGGTGAGGAAGAAAATCATGAAAACAAGCACTTCACTATCACTTTCATGAGATTCACATAAATGAAGAAAATCAAAAATATGTTTGGTTACAGACATTCTCTCCTCACCATCAAACTTTAACAAGGACAAGTGATCGAGAAGATCATCAAGGATTGATAGCTGATTAAGGGAGAAATGAGAGAAACACCCTGGGAGCATGAATTGTGTATGATCTATTTGGTAAGAGATTCAAACGAAATTTAACGGGCTCATCTTGTCATCTAGCCCTCCTTCTAGCACCAGAAATGTTGACGGTGCTGGCTCCGCCAACATTTAGGGGATCTCCCCGGTATGAAGTCCTAACTAGGCCTTACAACATTTGGTGTAGGAATCCCATCCAGTACGATGGTCTGGTTGCCATTATCTTAAAGATATTCCTTAACTCTTACTTGTTAGAACCTGAGAGTGGTTTTCTTTGTCTTTGAACAATGAGGTTCGCGTGCCTGGTGACTGCTTAGTGCCGCTTGTGTTAAAGTTCTTTCACTGCAGAGGAAAAGGGTGGAAGTGAGTCTTGGGTTGAAAAGGAATAGTCTCAACTCTGCTAGAGACACACAACACAACAGGACATGCCCAAATTTCGATGGAGTAGTCCACATGGCCAAGAAAATGCTAGCAACTGATACAACACATTTCCAATAACATATGTAGTAAAAAAACGGAAATAGTTCAACTATCTTAATACAAGTTAAAGAAACATGCATTAGAAGTGTCAAAAGAATAGTCTTACAAATGAATACAATACATGTGTGAAAATGTGCTGGCTTGTTAACAACCTTCTAAATTAAGCGAAAGTTCCAAGACACGTCTATACACCATTACATCACTAACCCCAATAGTGGGGCGTTGGAGCCATTGCACACTCCTTAAAGAAAATATTACAGAATCTCAAGGCTATGTGGGAGGAGCAAATGTGAAAAGTCATTTGCATGTACAAATGAGGGTTATTTATAGGCAAGGGTAAAACTAGCCCTTGTGACTATTTGACTTCCCTCATGACTATTTGACTTACATGAATCTTTAACTTTACATGACTCTTCAGATTTACATGTGGGTCTCTTGGACTTCCACGTTACATTACATTGATTACAACAATGTGGCCCACAATAGTGATGTGGTCAAGATGACTCATGACATGACTCACATGACATAGTTGGTGTGTTCATGTTGTTGCTGGTGTGCATGTCGAGTTGCAGTGCGGCTGAGTGATGGATGTGCTCTTCGTGTAGCATAGCTTCACCTCTACATGGAAAGGTGTGCGAGTCTTCTATGGTCTTGGTGTTCACTTGATGTTGCATGTTCACATTGCTCCTTCGCTTGTACTTTGGCATGTTTCATGTGTTCATCCGTTTGCGAACAAATCTCCTTGCATGCATTCCTTGTTTGTCCATTCGTGAAACAATATCCTCGCATTCGTTCCTTGTTCATCATAATCATTGTCATGTCATGTCTCCTCCATCTACCGATATCTACAATCACTGATGATAAGATGACATCAAATCCAAAAATATTCTAGTCTACGATGATGCATTGTTGTTCGCTTTTAGATGCAGGTGACTGGGAGAGAGGACAAGGCTCTGAAACCACGGAAGGCATATTTCAAGCTGGGATACAGGCTCCAGGCACTATTCATGAAAATTGTGTAGAGGTCACTGGGAGACTAAGATGGGAAATCTGGATGGAGAGTGACTTTCCGTGAGATCTGACTCAGATGGAGGGAATATCTACACAATTTTTTCTGGGAGACAGTGCAGGCAACAGGGGGTGATTGGCAACAAAAACTGCATAATTTCTCCAAGGAGATGGCAGTGGATTGTGGGAGGATGCTTGAAAAAACTGCATAGAGGTGGGAGGCTGGCCTGCCAGAAAGCCTTGCATAGCTTCTAAGCTGAGCAAGATGCTGGGAAGTTGGGAGACTGCTCATGAAAACTGCACAGTTTTTTGGGTGAGTAGCAAACCAGCTCCCTAGGTGACTGGCCAGAAAAACTGTGCAATTTTTTGGGGCAGTGTAGTGATGGACACAAGGTGTTTGTATGACATGTATGTGTAGTTTCTTCAGCCAGTAGAGACAGGCATGCTTACAAGCTTGTACGCAATTTTTCAAATGAGTGAGGCCTGGGGTCACTGCCCGGTCAAACTTTCCGATTGACCAGCTGGAGGCTTGGCTGATGTGCTTGCAGGCAGCGTAGATTGAGATGGCTTGTTGGGAAACTTTTGTGCTATTCTAGGTGACAGTCGGTCGAGTTGATTCCAATATTGCACAGTGCAAACTGCCTGGGAGGCAACCTCAAGCTTTGCGCAATTCTGGGCAGCAAGACATGATCACTGAGAGCTGGAACTGCGCAATGCAGCTTAGTAGATGTTCGACTGTTGGAGGATGCTCTGGTCGATAGAGTTTCAATAAAATGACCGAGTGTGTGGATGAGTGATTTGTACATGCATGACCTCGCAAACACATACTCAACATGACTTGACGACAAGACACCTCGAACCATCAAGACAACATACACTCAGTGTGACTGACCAATGGTGTGAGCGACAAGTGTGACACTTGTGATAGATCGTTGGATGACTGCGATGACGCTTGTGTGACAATGCATACAACCTCATGTGTGAGTGTGACATATGTTTACATAGCGGGCACAACTTATACAAACGGACGTGAACCTTATGCATGGCCAGAACATGACTGCAAGCATGACATTGTTACCAACATGCAAAGAGATGTCCGATGAATGGTCAAGGGAGGAGATTGCAAAGAGTCAACATGGGCTCACGAGATGAGCCCAAGTTCTTCAAAACATCAAGGAAAAATCCGAGGAAGGCTCTAAAATTAGATGCAGGCCAAAATTTTGGAGGGTGTTGCAGCCGCTATAACAGTACTATCACATCACCCAACTGTTACCTATATAACCACATCAACTATTACCTTTTCATGCTAATACCAAGCATGATAACTTGCAATTGCTCGCACATGTCAACCACGTGTTCCAAATATTAGGACAATCATATCTATCAATTTCAAATCAACTTTACAAACAATCATGTCATAATCCATAGTCAACTCATAGTCATTAGACATAATGCTACAACTATCAACTACCATCAAGTACATATCAACTATCTTAACACGTACATGTTAGTACATTCATATTAAAACAAAATAATTTGAACACATACTCATATTATGCATTTCATCAAGCATTCAACCAACTTGCAACATACCATGTTAAATAAATTAACTAGATGACACAATCAAATAGTCAAGTACCAAATATACAACATAAGCAAATTTGTACCTTACTGTATCTCAGGGGAGGCTATCTTGTCTGCACAATCAAGCTAGTTAGCACAATATAACTTCTCAACACATCGTCTTAAACATAAATAAAATCATGATATCCATAACAATCACTAATTAACATGTTGACATCCTAACTCATAAAAAATTATCATTTATGCATAAAAATCACATATGTACGATCAGTCTAGATTAGTACAACACAATGCAACACAATAAGTTGACACGTATCTAAATGTCGTAACCCTAACCATCTACATATGCCAATCCAATTTAGCATGATACATATGATGTCAGGATCTTAGTGAAATAAACCTAATCATAAAGTTACTAGCATATGACAACCATAAGCTATATATCATGCTCATCAACAACATATAACATAATCATCAGGTTATCTAATATAAAACGACAATATCAATGCATACAATTATCGGTTACTATCATTCTTGTCTATACAACACATTTGCATATAAATACACTAATCAACTAACATTTATCATGAATGTAACCGTAACATCAAAAAGATATGTACATAAACGTAATGTATATAAACCTCATGCATATAACAATCCTTGACATACATACCTGCATGCCAAACATACAATACATGTATGACAATCTACTCTTACCCCAACGTCCAATGTTACAACCTCATTATGATGATCTGGATCTCTTGCTCTATCTCAACAAACACATTAGCATCATAACATGCCAATATCACCCTGATGACTTAAATTTCATACCATGACTTCACAAGGCATGTTTGACCTACTATTCATGCATAAATATAACCAAGACCATACATGCATAAAATTTGCATATAGACATATAACACATGACTATCAAACCATATTCACATCATTCTAGCTAGAGTCCAGCCATCAATGCATGCCCATATCAGCTTCACAAACCATGACCTCATGCATGACAACCATTACTCCATTTTATAGATTTCCATATGCAACCATTAACACACATAAGCAATGCCTAATCAACTACACATACACATGAATGCATGCAGTGGACCATAAGCGATCAATTATTGTAACCAAACCTACAAGAATGATACATGTAATCAAACCTACAAGAACGTAGCCTAAAATACAAGGATGTAAGTAGGCGACATATAAGTGACATGTAAAAATATGTAACTAGTCAAATACTCATGACGATGCATTTCACAAAATCAAGATCAAGTTCCTCATGACGACCTTACTACAACCATAATCAATCATCAAGCAAATGCAACAACCACACAGGATGCAAGTGTAAGAGACACACATGCAACTGACATTCATGCATGACCAACGCACACCACCCATCCAATCTAAGGGGTGAACCATGCTCTGACACCACTCCATAATGCCCCCTCCTCCCACATCCACCCAAGGAGACAACCATCTAGGAAAATATGTGATGAGAGAGGTTACTATAAGGGATTCAATCTCCTGGGTGACCTTAAGGAAAATGGAATTGACAGAACTCATCAAACAAACCCATCCACATTAGCAGTTACACCCCCAAGGGATATGTCACCCACTCAGATATCATGTCCCTGGGTCCCACTGGCGTTTTAAACCTCTTAACCCAAAGTCACTCTCATGCTATAGGGAAGATAGCAACCAATAACTCAAATTCACTCTCATAGGCCTCTGCGTCAGCGACTGTGGACTTTTCTTAGTAGACCTGTGTATGCAACCCCGCGATTTGAGCCACTTGTCTAGGCCAGAATCTTGGCCTCTTCCCAAAACTTCTTACAACCATTAGAATCATTTAAAGACATGATAACAATATTGAATACTCAAAATCAACCTCAATATTAGGGTTGAGAATCACCAACTGGGACTTCCATTATGTCAAACACTTGGAATCAATGCAACCTACAGGTCTAGGATACAAGACATAGCATAAATGACTGATAGAACTTATGAAACATAACTAAAAGGATCACCTCCTTCTCAATTTAACTAGTGCATCATCAATTAGGTCCTACATCCATTCATTTAAGAGTTACAAGTAAATACACGAAATAACCATGACATAAACTAATCATTAAACCATGCTTATAACTAGCATAAAACCATATAAATATTACAGATATGATAGCTATTAAATCCACATATAAACGAGTGCTAAAGTAAGAGAACTTAGCTTCTATTATTTATAGGAAAATCCGACCATATTTGGGACTTCCACTTACCACCCGACAATAAACATGGGTGAACCAAATCTCTCTTTCAGCCATTCACCCTCGTTCCATATTCCAAGAATGAATGTGGGATCTCATAGAACAACCAATCTAGGAACAACCAAGGGAATCCAGAGGTTAAACCACCTCCACTCTTATCAAACCGTGATCACACCGAAACCAGTGCTCCAATCATAACCGAGCCAAACTTGGAATGCCATCCAAAATCCATCACTACCCTTGACGAATTTTTCGTCTCCTTGTCTCTCAAGCTTTACTGCAATGCAAATTGGATCACTGAGTCCTAAAATGAGACCAGTCTCTCAGGCTTTACCGCAATCCAAACCCGGATCAATATGCCCTAAACCGAGACTTCTCCCTCAAGCTTTACCGTGTGTCCTGTCAGAACTAGTCAAGGGATTCCTAGGCCTTTGGGAATGGAACTTGAGACCACCTCCATTCTGGATTCCAAAATTCATTTAGAAAACCAAAGCTCAAAAACTGAAATAAACATCCCAACATATCATGGCATCCAAAAAATGAAAAGTTAGATTGAAAACCACTATCATAAGTCAGAAAAACCATGCCACCGATAACAAGAGAACCATACACCAACATGCAAATCCATGGATGTCCAAACCAACTAGGAAATCACACATGCAAATGGTTACTTGCAAGTATTCCTGCTGAAGTTGCTTGATCCTGATTTCATTTCCTTGATCCTTTCTTGACTTCCTTTCCCTTTTCTCGCTTTTCCTTCCTTTGATCCAAACTTAGAGTGCTCCAAGAAACTCTAAGTGACCAAGAGTGAGTGAGAGAGAGAGAGAGAATAATGGGAGAGATCCAAACTTGAACTAACAAAGAGCTTACACTGCCTAAAAGCCTAACACTAACCAAGCTTACCCACTTATCCTCAAAATCCTTTTGATGAATGAGGTCTCTAACTTCTTCATTTTCCATTATTTTCCTTCATTTTCCTCCACATGTGAAACCTGTGCCCTTTTGTCTTCATTTTCTCCTCTTTTCCTTTATTTTCATAAATAAATGTGCCAAAATATCCTTTTTTCCTTTTAATTCCTTCGCCTTAGCCTTTGCCAATTTCCTTAGCCAAAAATACACATCCAGTGACGCCCACTAGGATATCTTTGCCCAATATTTAGCTTGGAATGATGTCCCTTACCCATGGTCTTATTTTTTCCTTTATTACTTTTATTACATGAAATTTTCACCAGGGCTGTTACAACAGAGAGATTTATAAGCTAAAGGCCCATAGGGGATGCCTCAAGGGATGCATAGACTTTGGAGTTCCTTTTGTTGTTTTATGTACGATATTTTGTCCATGGCCATGGATGAAGAGAGATGGGTGTCTTCCCCTTTTCACTTGTGTTTTTTTTTGCGTGCAAATATGGATTTGGGTTCTTTATGAGAATGTATAGATGGAAGGAAGTACTGAAATGGGCTATTGATATTAAAAACATAGTGATAGATCATGCATGCTTTAAGTGTATTGAATACATGTATTGAATTGGTGAATTGATTAGGTGCTGTAAGGGTTTAGGAAAAATAGGTTCACATATTTTATTTCATGATGGTCTCACTGTCAATTTGTTTTTTTTCCAGTAGGTTCATGTAGCAGAGCTTGTGGGGAAGACTATGAGTCTCTATTTCTCAGCCCAATGGTGTGGCCCCTGTAGAAATTTCACTCGACAGCTTGTGAATATTTATAATGAGATTTTGAAGAGAGGGAATACCTTTGAGGTTGTGTTTCTCTCAAGTGACAAATAGAAGACAGACTTTCTAGTTTGCCAACATGCAATGGTTGAATTTTCCATTTGGAAACAACACAGAAAAGAAATTATTTCACCAATTCCAAGTTCAAGGTATACCAACCTTGATTATCATAGGTCTAGATGGGAAAATAATACAGACTGATGCAGTGGGCCTTATACAAGAATACCGAATCAAAGCTTACCCATTTACAGCAAATTGGTTGGATGAGCTTACATGAGAATATAGAATCATATCTTACCCATTTACAAAATATCATCTGTATGAGCTTGAGGTGAAGGAGAAAGCCAAAAGAGAAGCACAAACCATGGAGTCACTCTTGGTTTCCGATGAGAGGAACTCTATGAGCAGAAGTTGCACTAATTTGGTATGCCAATATCTTGTTCACATGAAATGACCCTGTACATCTTCCCCATCTTTTTTGGCACAAGTTCTAGCATGCCATGGATAATATATTACATAAATTAGGGAATTTGTAGCTTGTGGAAATTTTGCATCTTCTCAGTTTCTCTTGATCAAGAAATTCAAAGCTAATGAATCACATGATCGTGATGGATTTGTTATGGGAGAGGGAGCAAGAGTTCTTCTTCTGGAAGAATTGAGCATGCAAAGGTACAACATTTTTTCAGAGAGGACATAGAACAAGTAATATAGCTTGTGCTTTGAGATTTAAAGAATTTGTATTTTAATATTATCATTATATAATTTGGACTTTTCACTTTTGATGATTTTACCATAAAAGGGGACCAAAGATCTATGTAGTGTTTCTTGGAGCAAGTTCTACTTCTCATGCATATCACATGAAAAATCCCCATCCATAAGGTATATGCTGTCAAACACTTATTTCAATATTTTTCAGCCTCTTGTTAGACTTCATTCCTATTGACCTAATGGGATATTTTTAGGTACTAGAGTTATTTTGTGCATGGAAAATGATTTACATCAACTTGGGGTAAGAAGATAAATTAGACTTCCAAATTGTTAGGCCTCTATTTTTGTTGAATCAAGAAATTCACTATAGATGCACGTTGAGAGATAGAGAGAAAAATGAATTCATGTTAGACTGGATATATTCCTTGCGTATCCTTAGAGTCATGTTGAATTCCAATACCTCTCTATTTTCTATGTCTGTGCTTAGAGCCCCAAACTTTTCCAACCAAACCATGCTAAAAAAGACAATTCTAGAATGAGAGCCATAGTTCAAGAGAAATAACGATAACTCTACAGACAACTCGTGCATCCTCAATAGAGGACAAAAACCAGGAAAAGAGACCCTTCACCATGATCAAATTGATGAACATAGAGAGGTATGCTTATATTTCAAGAAAGTTGTTATTCATAGAAATGATGAATATTTAGGTAGATCCATTGTGGACATGCAAGAAGATAACTCTTCAAAATTTATGAGCATCAAGAATGTCAGTGATGGTATCTTAGAGAATCTTTAGGCATCTCTTCTGAGAAATTTTGAAATTGCAAAAATGCGGAAACATGACCTTGAGTCAAGGAAATATGTGATTATGCATGAAGCTACCAAAAATCAAGTCAAGGAAACTGATTGCCACACTATGTGTTTCCAAGATCAATTTTTTGTTGGACAAATAACTAGAAGTAATAACATGAATCTTATGTCTAAATTTAAGAAGGTTGAAGATATTACACATTGTGAAGGAAGAGGAAATGTTCAACATCAAACTGAAGGTGTGGATTATCCATCGTAACACATGCCTGGCAAAGATGCATGGGAGCATAATGTTGAACATTCTCCTGAATGTGTTACTTCAAGGGAGTTACCAAGAAAAGTAAAAACTGCCAAAGAATCAGTGTTGTAGGTGGAGGCTATCAGTTCTATAAATTTATGGAGGGATTGTTTTCACCTTAGGAGTTGTGGGAATGATTTAATGAAATTTGTGGTATATAGTACATGCAATTTAGTTACTAGTCCAGGCTCCATAGAAAAAAATGGGACCACTAATCTATGCCAAATAGGTGGTAGGAAAATTGATTAAGAGAACATCAGAAGTACCTCCAGCATCAACTTTTTAACTGGTTTGAACATTCTTTCTATTGACGAGGAGAAAAGTACATATAAAACTCTAGTTTGTAGTGAGAAGGTCCCTATTGATTACTTTCAAAACGTTTTGGAAATGCCAAGCACCGTGGAAATGAATACATTAGACCATACTACAAGAAAAATTCCACCTGACAACTTGGTGAACAGTACAGGCATCTCGATCATCTACAAAGTATCTGATTTAAATAGCCCACCTGATAGGGCACATAATCAAACAAATCAAGCAACAATTCACAATGAAAATGCAAGTGGAAATCCATGTACTAACTACTATCTAGATGTTCCTGAAATGACAAGTTATTTGAAAAAAAAGACACTAAAGCATATTGAAGCTACATCCAAAGGTCTAATTGGTGAATTAGCAGACATCATGAGTATCTCCAGCATTGACATGTTTTCTGGTTTGAATATCCCAACTGCCAAAGTGTAGAATAATTCACATCAAACTCCAAGTCATAGTGAGAATGTTAGTGATAAAGCCTTAAATGATTACTGTCCAAATGTTTTTCAAATTACATGAACTGTCAAAACCAAAACATTGGTGCATTCTGCAGCTGCATCAAAAGTGGTGAGTATCCCAACTGCCAAATTGCAGAGTAATGCACATAAAACTCTAGGTCATAGTGAGAATGTTAGTGAGAAGACCTATATTGATTATTGTCCAAATGTTTTTGAAATTACAAGAATCATAGAAACCAAGACATTGGAGCAATTTGTAGTTGCATCAAAACGTACTCAAGGTGGAGACTTACTGACCCTTCTAGAGGAAGGTTCTGTTTGTGTCACAAAGGAGGTAATTCTACCCATGCCAGAAAGAAATCTAGTTGCTGAAGTTGATGCAAAAATAAACAAGGATGTGGAGGTTGAGACCTGCAATAAAAAAGAGAACATGTTGTACACAATTGATCATTTTTTCAATTTATAATAATGGATCAAGCCATCAGTTTCTAGAAATAAGCTGCTCCAGTGACTTGGCAGGGTTTGAACTGGAGACACAATGTCATCATCAATTCATCATTCACAAAATTCCAGGAAACCTGTGCAAACTCATAATGCCATTGTTTATCTTTCGATCTTGAGATCGAAGTTAAGTGTACCGAAAACAAAATTCTCACCCTTCAATATAAGTTGCTGCCTCTGCTAGAATAATTTGGGATCTTTTATGAGTTTTTAAATTGCTAGGTTTGCATTTGTAATGGGATCTGATACTTGAAGTTCTCAACCGTATGTGTTCCCAATTCCTTTTCTTCCATATCCCATTATCCCACAGTCAACAAATTTTCTTACTGAATCTTTTAGTAAACAAGGTTGTTGTTAAGTCTTGCATGTGAGAGAGGCTCTGATCCGAATCTAATGGGGTTGGTATGTTTGAAACTGAATCATGAGGGTAGTAAATGTGGATTGATGTGTGAATTTAATTCAAAACCTTAGTGGGTGTTGCATGGTGAGTGCACCCAATTCTTTTCAAACCCACCTTTGGTTAGCTTGGTGGCCTCCTTGACCTAAAGATCAACCTCTACATTGAGTTGTTGCTTCACATGGTAGAATGATATTTTTCTTAATGTGCTTTCCTCCTTTTTAGTTGAACACATTCAAGTTATGATAACATCAAGCTTTCTATCCATTGGTGACATTTTTCGAAGCATTTAGCTAATATAATCAATGATCTTAGCTTATATTCCTTTGCTAAATAGAGACCCCTCATGAGGACATATGTTGCTCCCAGATTGTTTGGTGCTATCACAAGGCACCAAGCATATAATGCTACTTTTTACCTCTAGGGTCATAGAGTATCACCTTTCACCTACCACCGCTTTTATTTTTAATTGACATTGGGTGGGATTTGATCCACTTATGTGAGCATGGGTCATGACTTGTGTGACTATTGTGCTTAACTATGATAATCGTATTGGAATGTTTGAAGTCTACTGAATAGAATATAAGTTTGTATAATGCATGTAGCTATTGTAAGTACAAACTGTTTTTCTATATGATACTTGGGTGGAAAGGAGAATTCATAGATATTTACTTGCAAATGATTTTCCCATTGGCTTTATTTGTTGGACATAAAATATATAATCTTACTATTACTTCAGACCACAAATTGACTGACCAATATGAAAATCCCACAAGATGATAAATCAAGCTACATTTTCTTGTACTATTCCACAAGGAAGAAGAGAGGATGTACTCTTGGTTGAATGATTTATTTCTCAGGTAGAAGTTTTGCTAACAAAAATCATAGTGATAATAATGACGAGAACGACCTTGATTATAATGGGTAATGATAAGATTACCTAGATAAAACCGTGGTTGGAACAATAACCACACATTTTCCAACTACATAAAATGAATTGTGTGACCTTCAAATTTCCAAGCAAGTTAGTTTGTTTTGTGGCTTTGTTTAGAGTTTCATTGAGATTTTAGATCAACAACAAGGTTGGAAACAAATTTTGAGTCTAATGTACATTATAACTAAATGTTGTTTCATGGTACAATTATGTCAGCACTTCAAATGCATTGTGTTTCGGGTTTACATAAGGCCTCTCATCAGTATTAGCATTTGCATGGCATTGACTGGATATACATTCAAGAAAAAAATTTCATCAATCTGCATGCATATGATGACCATTTTAAGGTGTTTGTGAAATCGTCTGCAAAATAAATTAAATATATATCATTGATAAGATTTTCATTCTCAAGTTTTGAGTAGTGATTTGTAGAGTGTGATGTAAACCAATAGAGAAATTGCAAGTTGATCTGACAAAGTTTAACTTTTAATCTATGTGGAAAAGTTTCGTGAGATCTATGGGGGCATTTTTGTGGAACTCCTTGCTGTGAAGATAATAATATTATATTAATATGAACAAAACAAGTGCAAACAAGGAGGCATTACCTCATAAGTGGCAAGAAAATGCAGCTATACTCTGGAAATAAAACCAATTGTACACAGGAAAAGTACCTTTTTCATAGAGAAATAAAGACAACTAGAGGTGTTAATCTAGCCTGAGAGGCTAAAGCTCATATACTGCCTGTAGTTACCCAGTTCTTTTTTGTTTTCATGAGAGAAAGGATAAACAATTTTTTTTTTTTTTTCGTAGGGTTTATAGTTAAAAAAAGATTAATAATTATGTGATATAACTTCAACTATGCCCACTTTGGTTCAAGGGTTGGTCATATTGTGAAAGGGGCTAGAGTTGTTTTAGGTGTGGAAGGGGCATCATTTTAAAATCTCAAAACAATTAATTTGTAACCATGATAATGCATTTAACCTTTTACATTATCAATTGGATACTATTTTTAACTTTGTGAACTATTAGTGAGATAATATACTCAATTTTGTAAACTAAGAATCAGATAATGATTTTAACTTTTTTGAATTTTTTAAAAGAAGGAATTTGTGCAATGGCAAGACATTTGGATGGGGCACATTGGATGGTCACATGGGGTGCTTGTATCATAAACTATCAATTTTTTTACTAATATAAGGGTAATCATGGGGATGTGGTGTGTTACATGTTGTGATGTGTCTTAATTTTCAGGATCATTGTTATGTGTGATTTAAGCGACAACACCATTATATATTGTTCTTTTGTTAGTTTTAAAATACCATACGTGACATTTAGGTTAGGGTTTTGGTTGTGACATCATGGTTGAAGTCAAATGTGTGCATGATGCCATACATGGATTGGATATTGTACATAGCATTTAGCTTTTCTTCTTTTAAATTTTTCCTTCAATCTATATATATATATATATATATATATATATATATATATATATATATATATATATATATATATATATATATATATATATATATATATATACCAATTTTGTTTCCTATTAATATTATACATACATGCAATGTATAGCAGAGTTCGTTATTGTTAGGGGTAATAAACACTTGTATCTGTTGTAATTGTGTGATTTCATCTTAGTATTTTTGTTTTCATTGCTTTCTCACATTTCATTCTTGAACTTGCACAAGTTTCTATTAGAGTCTTGTGATTACAATTTTCAAAATTCAGATCTTTTAAATCTTCATAGATCCATTTGGTATTCTCTTTAGGCTATTGCCTTATTTTTTTCTAAGAATACTGCTTAATCCGGGCTCATCTCATTTTTTTCTGGCATTGCTTTCTAATCCTCATTTGAAGGTCATATCAATGTTTCACTATGTTTTTCGGATGCGGGGATGTGGGAGTGGGAAAATGCACTATGGGGACATGTGGAGACACCCCATAGGGAATGAGTGGATAGAGGGGTCCTTATCTCTAAGTTAAAGGCTAGAAATGATAAACATGAAATAAATACAAAAAATGTGCTAAGAAATTAAAACACAATGGTGATTTGACCCTTTTTTCACAATTATATATAGAATAAATCATTGATAAATTGCTAAAGAGTTTGTAGCTTTGATTTTTTGTCATCGAAATTCATTGTAGTGTGCATTCGAATGTCCCACTTTTTGGTGTTAGAATGTAACGCTTATATTTGTTAGGTTATAAAATTTAGGGTTTTAGTTGTTATTATCAATGTTCCACCAAGACTCCGGGACTGGGGACGCGGGTGCGAGGAGATGTATAGGCAGGACATGTGGGAGTACCTTCAAATTTTAGGAAAATTTAGGGGGGATAGAGAGACACGAGGGTATATAATTTTTTTTCAATATATATATCTATATAATTCATATTCATATTCAATAATGAAAGAATAAATATTTTGATCCATACATAATTGAATTAAATAATGAAATACATTGATCCATATTCATTATTCATCATTCTAGAATTTACATTGATTTAAAAATTAAATTTATCATTCATAATTCTAGAATGTAAATTGATTTAAAATTTAAATTCATCGTTATTCATTCTGGAATCTAATTAGTACTAAGAAAAATAGACAATAGTAGATACTAATGTTATGATGAATTTTGTGCAAATTGTTTTACCCAGTTTTAAAGTTCTTCATTATGCTTAAGAATCGTGTCTACATCATTGTATGCTCGTAAGCTCAATACTCCTTTCGCTAAGGCAATGTTGGTATTACCACAATTGATGGGATTATATAGATTTCTATTCAATAATTATGATTGTTGATGTGATTCCCATGTGATATGAGAAAAGGGCCAATGAAGGGGAAAATAGAACTTTTACATTGAAAAAAATGGTCCTCTATTGGATTCAGTCTAGGATTCTCTTCTATAATTACTAATTAGTGTTCTTTCTCCCTGGTCTAGAAACATTTTGTCCTTGATTGCCTGATATTGATTCCAGATCTGTTGCTCAAATTTATATCTGGAAGATGTGATACAATAGCTAAATCATTTCTTTCTTGTTTTAGGAGTTCTTTAATTCATTTCATGGCTTAAATAGCTTCTTTGGTTCTCTGTTTCTTCTTGGCTGCCATGAACTCCTAACATTTTGATTTCTTTAGGCTTTGGGAGGTGATACTTTATGGATATTCCCCTCACTTTCTCTTTATCTCACATTTGCTACTTGTGATGACTTTTATGCCACTCTTTCCTAGGTAATCCTCACGGGGTTTCCTTTGCAACATGTGGTGCAATTGCTAGTTTATTAACTTGTATTAGTTTATGTTACAATACTATGACTTACCAATACCACATACCCAATATGACATGTGTTGATATGACATTTTTTTAATTAGTTAATTTGAGATAAATTATTTAAAAGAAAAAAACTAACTTAGATATAAATCTTAACGCTGAATATTACGATGAATATTTCATTGTGTTAAGTGTGTAATTAAAGTAAATTTTTTGAAGATCTATTTTGAAATAAACATGTCTATCAACCTAATTAATAATAATAGTGCCAATTTAAAAATATTATTATAATTTAATTTATATATATATATATATATAAACTAAATTATAATAATACTTTTAAATTTTGGAATAAACGTGTGTATCAACCTAATTAACAATAATCATGATGCTAATTTAAAAGTATTATTATAATTTAGTTTATATATATATAGATATATGACACTATAATATGTATCCTAAAGTAATTTTATCATAGATTTTTATCATTGATTAATATCTATATAATTTTATCCACGGGTTAATTTATATAGCTAACGTACCATCTCATTTTCTAAAAGTTTCATCTGTAGACTGCAATAAGGAATCCTTTTCTCCTGTTTTACCAAAATCTTATTTCTTTCTTTCTAATCTGCATTGTTTTCGTTGTTTAGTCTTTGGTTTATTTCCTTGGTTTTTCAGTACAAATAAGATAAATGTCTACATCCGTGTAGCGTGCAGCTACTTTTCAACATTTTGATATTCGCTTGCAAAAACGTGCTTCTTGGGTCCTACCTTAGACTTCTCATATTTTTTATATTTCTAGGCTCCCAATAGTCAAATACATCGTATTAGCAAACTCTACCGATATTTATACTTCGAATAGTGTTATCCACATTTGTGTGGATGAGATTGCCGGAAATACCATTCTACCATTCATATTTATGAATTGAAGGGAGTATTGGTTATATTCACTCGTGACTCCATGATCACAAAGTTGTAACATTCACGGAAACTGTTGTTGCTCACCTCAGAGTCTTCACCGTGATGTTAATTTTCCAAAAGTATTATCCACCCTGCGCCTTGTGATGGCATCTCTTATGCCATATGTATTGATTTATGTTTTGCTAAAAACTAATTTAAAAAGTGTTGACTTGATTCGCTGCAATGTCGCTATTCTGTTGCAGTTCGGGGATCATTTTTGTGTTCCCAACGCGTATTCGATGGCTGTCATCTCGTTTTCTCCTCATGGAATTATCTGTTCACCTCAACTCCTTCTTCCTTCCCTCCCTCAATAACTCTTCTTCCTTATCGTTACTCTCGGCTGTGCCTCGCTATTCCCCTGCTCCTTAAGCTTGGACGTGCAATATATGAGTACTGCCAAAATAACAGTAAATGTGGAACTCTGAATATAGGGTATGCTTACGGCGTAGGAAGTCGTGGATGCGATGACCCTAGCTTCCAGGTCAACTGTGTGCAGAACTCAAATTTTGTTATCCCGATTGGTGGTAGGAATTACACAATACAAGCGCTTCTGCCTTCTAGTACATTAGTTATCACCAGGGGTCAGAATTGTCAATTTTTGGATCCTAGCATTAATAAATCGATACATTCTTTAGAATTTGAAGGCACGGGCTTCACATTAACGGCTACAGAGTTCCTGACTGTATATGTCTACAAATATAAGGAACGGGATCACTTACATCTGTCGAGAAGTATAATTCGACTTCGGAGTCTTTTCTGGAACTGTTGAGATTTTCTGTTTTGGAGAAAAATAGGAAAAATGTCAGCGGATGACAACAATAGAAATTCAGTTCCTAGATTAGCTCCAGGTTGTTGGGAGGGAGTTAATGCCTCCTATATTTTATGTGAGTGAGTTAATGAGGCTGTTAGATTCTCTTTGCTATATAACAGGCAACCATTCGGATGGTTTGCTGAAAGGGTCAGAGTTTTGTGAGGATTTAATTATGTAATCTCCAGTTTGAATAATAAAATTGCCAATGCCTATGTTTGGTGGACGTAGCCCAGATTGGTTGGGTGAACCACGTTAAAAATACTGTGTCATATGTGCTTGATATTCTGCTGTGTGTTTATTTTGTTTGTTGTGCCTCTGGATTCCAACAAGTGGTATCAGAGCATGTTGGAGGTGCTGTTGATGGCTGTGCGTTGAATCTGGAGTGAGACTGCGTGCTGTCTAGTGAACCTGCGTTGCTGGTGCATGGAGCCTGTGTTGCTGCTGCGTTACTCTTCTTCCCTTTGCTGCGTGGAACATATATAACCTGCGTGCGTGGTTGATTGCCAAGTTAAATCTGATATTGCTGCGTTGTTAATTAATGGAGCGGTTCAGCCTGCGTGTGGAAGATTGAAGGGAAGTCGTTGCTGAGTTATGTGGCGCGATTTTTTTTTTTCCTGCGCGCTAAGGATTAACACTGCCTGGTGTATTAACTTGCTGGTTACATTTGGATCGTGTCTGCTCGTTGAATGGCTTTGTTTGGTGCTGGTTACATTTGGTGCTGCCTGGAGTGCGTAATGCATTAATGGGAGGTATGCATATTTGTTGTTTTGGATTAAGACAATAAAATAAACTTCTCTATTACTCCCGTCCTCCAATTTTTTTGGTTGTTGAGATATAAACATATATTATACCCTTACATTACTTAAAATGTTACATGGGTTATACACTTGCATGGTGGATTAATATGTTACATGGGATATACACACATGTTACATGGTGGATTAAGATAAAAGTGGGTGAACGCATATGGTGGGGTGGAGGTATAATGTCATTAAAGTTTATGGCAATTCGGATTTTATTTGCATTTTATATTTGAGTGGAATTTGGTATATAATGGAAGTTTCATGCATTGCGAATTCTTAAAACAAAAAAAAAATCAACCAAATTCTAAATCAATAGAGACATCAAAGTAATATAAGTGCAAAGGGCAGAGTTTTTTTTTTTTTTAAGGCAAAGACGAAAGGCATAGGCAGTTTGTTTTGTTAAGTGCTGGTATTGAAACATTGGTTTGTTTTTGGAGATTATTGTTTTTTGGTTGATACAAATGGCGAAAACTCAAAGTGCCCGGTTTGAAATTGAGAAATTTAATGGCAAGAATAATTTTGAGATCTGGAAGGTAAAGATGCACGATCTGCTGGTTCAACAAGGTGTGGCAAAAGCACTGTTGGGGAAAAACAAAAGGCCTCCTTCCATGACGGAGGATGAATGGGATGAGATGGACGATAGAGCTCTGAGCGCAATTCGGTTATGTCTGGCGGACGATGTTCTGTTCAACATTGTGTCAGAGAAAACCGCCGCAGGCCTGTGGTCGAAGCTTGAGAAGCTCTATATGACGAAATCTTTGACAAATCGGATTCTCCTGAAACGGCAGCTTTACGGTTTGCGAATGAAAGAAGGTACCTCGATTGCTAATCACGTGAATGTTTTTAATACCTTACTGGTGCAATTAGATAGTCTAGATGTGAAATTTGATTCAGAGGATAAGGCAATAACTCTATTGTGTTCATTGCCTGAATCCTGGGATCACTTTGTTACTTCCATAAGCTTTAGTACATCAGACATCCTTGAGTTTGACGATGTTGTTGAAGCCTTGTTGGCTGAAGAGACGAGGAAGAGGTCGAATGCAGACACCTCTACATCAGAGGTAATGATGGCCAGAGGTCGCTCACGAGAGAGACACTTCGGGGGAAAGCATAGCGACTCTCGCTCAAAGTCCAAAGGAAAGAAGCCAGAGGTGAAGTGCTGGCATTGTGGCAAGGCTGGACATCTGAAAAAGGATTGCTGGAAGCGAAAGGAGGCTGCTAAAGAAGGCTCTTCGACAGAAAAGAAGGAAGCCAACACCACAGATATAGGTTCAGTATCTGGTTCAGGTATGAGTGATGAGGTATTGTCTGTTAATGTTTCTAAACATGATCAACATTGGTTGTTAGATTCCGGGGCATCGAACCACATGTGTATTCATAAAGATTGGTTTAAAACATATAAATCAATTGATGATGGTGTTGGGTACATGGGTAATGATGTAACATGTAATATTGTGGGAATTGGGAGCATACAACTGCAAATGTTTGATGGGACAACAAAAATATTAACTGATGTGAGGCATGTACCAGATTCAAGGAAAAATTTGATTTCATTAGGAGCACTTGATTCAAATGGATATAAAACTGTAATTCAAGGTGGAGTTATGAAAATCTATAAAGGTATCTTACTAGTGATGAAGGCTAAGAAGGTAGGAAATCTTTTTCAATTAGAAGGAAGAACTGGGTCAGATCATGTGTCGGTGTCTGAACAGGACAGAAGTTCCATTCGCCTATGGCATCAAAGGTTGGGCCATATGAGCGAACGAGGGTTGAAAATTTTGGCTGACCGCAAGTTACTTCCTAATCTAAGATCTGGAAAGTTAGATTTCTGTAAACATTGCTTGTTTGGAAAACAAAGTAAACAAAAGTTTAAAACAGGCAAACATACTAGTAAAGGCATACTTGATTATATCCATTCAGATGTGTGGGGTCCAGCTCCTACAACTTCATATGGTGGTTCGTCTTATTTTGTATCATTCATTGATGACTTTTCTAGAAAAGTGTGGGTCTACATGTTGAAACGGAAGTCTGATGTTTTTACAGTTTTCAAGCAGTTTAGAGCATTGGTAGAAAACAGCACTGGTAGAACTATAAAATGTTTAAGAACTGACAATGGTGGTGAGTTTTCCTCCAAGGAGTTTGACAGCTATTGCAAGGATGCAGGGATCGAGAGACATAAGACCACGGTTTATACTCCTCAGCAGAATGGAGTTGCTGAACGCATGAACAGGACTCTTCTAGAGAGAGCAAGGTGTATGCTGAGTAACGCCGGGTTGCAAAAGGAGTTGTGGATAGAAGCAGTGGCAACAGCTTGTTATGTGATAAACCGATCTCCATCAACGGCAATAGGCTGCAAGGTTCCGCAAGAGGTATGGAAAGGACACCCTTGTGACTATTCTAAACTCAGAGTGTTTGGTTGTGAAGCATATGCTCTAGTGCCTAAACATCAGCGAACTAAGTTAGATCCAAAGTCTAAAAGGTGTATCTTTGTTGGGTATGGTGATGGAACAAAGGGATATAGATTGTGGGATCCTACTACCCGCAAAATCATCATCAACAGAGATGTAAAGTTTGATGAATCCTCTCTTGTACAGTTAGATGTAAATAGTAGATTGAAACAGGATGATGTATCTGATTTCCAGCATATTCAGTTTGACAACATTTCTAATGATAGTCATAACGACCATAGTTCAGATTCTAGTCATGAACAGGTTTCAGAATCAGATTTTGAACAGGCTTCAGATGGAGGTCATGAACAGGTCTCAGATGGCGATCATGAAGAAGTTCCTACAGATGATAGACAGCCAATTGTGGAAGCACGAGAAATATC
Organism: Pinus tabuliformis; assembly: GCA_031772625.1. Classification (NCBI taxonomy): domain Eukaryota; kingdom Viridiplantae; phylum Streptophyta; class Pinopsida; order Pinales; family Pinaceae; genus Pinus; species Pinus tabuliformis. Next base: position 346,786,730 of record CM062812.1, read on the forward strand.
CTTAAGGAGGTCTACAAGGATCAAACGTCCTCCGAGAAGGTATGATGATCATGTTACTTCAGTTGCTTTGATCGCTAATGATGATGAACCTTTGTGTTATCAGGAAGCTGTAGAAGGTTCAAATAGTGACAAATGGAAAGCAGCCATGAAGGAAGAAATGATGGCCTTAGGTAATAATGGCACATGGGATCAGGTTGAACTTCCCAAAGGCAGGAAAACTGTGGGATGCAAGTGGGTGTTCAAGGTGAAACGGGGTGTGAATGATACGGAAGACAGGTACAAAGCGAGACTGGTTGCAAAAGGGTTTTCTCAAAAAGCTGGCATAGACTTTCATGAAATATTTTCACCAGTGGTTAAAATTGTTTCAATTAGAATTGTGTTAGCATTAGTGGCTTTGTTTGATTTAGAGTTGCAGCAATTAGATGTTAAGACTGCATTTCTACATGGTGATTTAGATGAGGAAATTTATATGAAACAACCGGAAGGGTTTGTTCAGCATCGCAATGAGAAATTTGTCTGCAGGCTCAAGAAGTCATTATATGGCCTGAAGCAGTCGCCTCGACAGTGGTATAAGAAGTTTGATTCTTTCATGTTGAGTCAGAAATATGTAAGAAGTGAATATGATCATTGTGTTTACTTTAAGCAATTAAATAATGGCATGTTCATTATCTTAGTGTTATATGTTGATGATATGCTTTTAGCAAGCAAAAGCATTGAAGAAATCAACAGGTTGAAGACTCAGATGGCAAGGACGTTTGATATGAAAGATCTAGGAGCAGCAAGACAGATTTTGGGCATGGAGATTTTCAGAGACAGGAGTAATGGTAAGCTGTGGCTATCACAACAGAAGTATGTTGAGAAAATACTTTTGAGGTTTGGTATGAACAATGTGAAGCCTGTGTCAATCCCTTTAGCTTCTCATTTCAAGCTTTCTTCGAGTTTATGTCCTAATACAGATGAAGAAAAGGATTATATGTCTCGAATTCCATATGCCAATATAGTAGGATGTTTGATGTATGTGATGGTGTGTACGCGACCAGATATTTCTCATGCAGTTAGGGTTGTCAGCAGGTACATGGCAAATCTGGGTAAAGAGCACTGGTCAGCAGTGAAATGGGTGCTTCGGTATATGAGAGGCACAAGTAGTTATTGTATTTCTTACAATAAGAGTAGTGAATTTGTTTGCGGATATGTTGATTCCGATTTTGCAGGTGATTTGGATAAGAGAAGATCAACTTCAGGGTACGTCTTTACTCTTGCAGGTGGAGCTACAAGCTGGATGTCAAAGCTACAGAATATTGTTGCTTTATCCACTACTGAAGCAGAATACATTGCTGCTTCTCATGCTTGCAAAGAGGCGGTTTGGTTGAAAGGTTTGCTTGGTGAGTTTGGTAGGTTATGTTAACACCCAGGTTGTTCCCTATGACTCCCAAGGGAATACGGCCGGGGTAACCATTAACCAATCTTTGGATCACAGTTTCTAGCCAAACTGTAATCAGAGAGGGCTCTCTCTTTATGATTTGTCTCTGTTATGATGGTGTTTTAGGCTAGGTATTATGCTCAGGTTTTGGTTTATGTTTTGGTTGAAGGATTTCTTTCAGGGCTTAAGATGTAGTGTTTAGAGAGTAATATATCATTGGGCAATGGAGTCTGGAGTTGTGAAATGCTTTGAAATGCAGGATTGGTAGTGTTCAAACTGCAGGGCCGATTGTGTATCTCAGATAAACAAATTTAACTTGAATGGTGAAGCATGTCAGCCAACAGAAAGCAATTAAGGATTCCCTATTAAGCTGATGAGGTGAAAGTGAAACACGTTGCACAGGAGCAAACTTAATTTCCTGAGACAAAGGTCACTGTAAAAGATGTATTCTGAAAGTGCAGCAATTAAGAATTACACTTATCAAGATTACAGCTGAAAAAAACATTCATTAACAACACAGATTGAACTCAGGGTATTTCTTGAATAAATCCTGAAAGTTATTCTTTTTCCTTGTTGCTAAATATTCAAAAATTAGAAACATATATGGATTTTAACAAATCAAAAACACATAACAGAGAGAGTTACAGAGACTTATTGTATAGTGTAATACACAGGAATCCAGCAGTTTTCAACAGACACCAGAATGCATTCAACACTTCAGAAATCCGAGAAATTCCATCACTTTCTTTATTAAACTTCTGAAAGGATTACAGCATAAGAACTTCTTCAGGAGAAATCAACAACAACCCTTGCAAACTCATGCGAAGGGGACTTTATAGGAATGCTTATACAAAATATCTCAGGCATTGAGTCATCTGAGAGAGAAATATCTTCATTACTTCGTACAGAAAGTAGAAAAGAAGTTATTACAGCTTTGAATGCAGCATAACTGCTCTTTAAGTCTGTCAGAGGATATTTTGACCCTTGGAGGTCAGTGAGTCGGTCGAACCACTTTGCTTTAATGCTGGAAAATGTGCCTTTAAGTTTGTTGCACTGTATTCTCTCGGCTCTGCCACCTGTGGTTTCCTACCTTTGCTTCGTTGGCTAAAATTTCTGCTGAGTTGGCTCAGCTCTAATCTTTAATGCATGCTGATTTTGTTAAACTGTGCTTTACATAACAATTCATATTTTAAAAACAAAATTTGGTGAATGACTCACTGTCTATAAAATTTTCTGTATTGTATTTGTCCACCAGTCTTGTGTAGGGAGTTGATGCCTGAGAATTGCATCCATAGTCTCCTCTGCCTCTGTATACTTGTAAAAATTGGGAGCCACCTCAAACAAGTGTTTGATCTCATTCATTATAAAAAATAGACTTTCTACCTTGTTGTAGATAGTCTGTCCTGTAGCTGGCCCTGTTTCTTGTGAGTTGCTGGGCTTCTCATTGATTTCGTTTGTGGCAAATGCATTCACTCTTTTGGCATACTGCTCATGAATGAGCAGTCTCCCTGCGCTGTTCAGTAAGCTAGGGAGTCCTCTGTTTTGCAGCACCAGGAATTTATCCATGAACCTTTTCACCTCGGTCTGCATGTCCTGGGTTCTTCTCTCCAACGTCTGCACGAAATTTCTCAATGTGAGAACCCTTTTGATCAACTGAATGGTCTCAGTTCTATTGGGAATTCCCATGTTTGCCAGCTGAGTACTTGTTCTATTATTCAGCACATTGATCATCCTGGTGGCAACTTCAGGCATGTTGCCTAGAGCAGCCCTTGATTTGTGAATTTCAGCTCGTGCTTTTGGGATGAACTCTAGCTGCTCATGGATTGTCTCTATATACTGCCATTGGTCAGTAATAGACTGGCCAATGTTGGCCCATAGCATTGCCTTAAGCCCAGCTATAACTTTATCTAATTTGAGCTCATTTTCTAGCTCTTTTATCCTGTCTTTGAGGGCTTTCACCTCCCTGCCCTTCTCTGCCACCGCTTGCTTGGATTTATCATATCTGTCATTCACCTTGGCCAATTTATCCCTGGTCTCATTCAGCTCTGCCATTTGAGCTTCCAGGGCTTGAATCTCATTTTTTAGCTTTTGCATGTCCAAGCTAGGGGCGTGCTCTGTTGGTGGAGGTGCTAAAGTAGGTGGTGCAGCTTGATCAGTCTGTTGGGGGGGGGGAACAGTAGTGGGGTAGCTTCCTCAAGGTTTATGATTTGAGGAGGAGGCTGAGAGGTCTGCCCTTCTTCTCTTTGTTTTAAGGCTACCTGTAGTGCTGTTTTTGCAGCCTCCGATTCTCCCAGCTTTTCCTGAGTTTGGATTAGCTGCTTATACAGAGATATCAACAAGGTTGTGGCCTGTTGATCATGTCTTTGCTGGGCAACATCATCTGTTTGAGGGTGAATTGTGGCTGGGAGTTTGATCTTTCTCCTCAAGGCTGCCATGTCTGCATCCCTCAATTTTAATATCTCTTGTATGCCCTTGATATCTTTGGGATCATGCCCCATCTCTATGATGATGTCCTCTAAGGACCTTATTCTGTTGTCCTTTGCCTGGGATGATGCTCTCTCCAACTCTAGCTGATAGGCTGTATTGTTAAGGCTATTTTGTAGCCTGTAGTTATCCAACGTTTGGTCTGCCAAGGAAGCATAGACCATCTCACCCGTTTGCTTATGCAGTTCTATCTTATCCATTGGGTGGATATCCTTGGCAAGGACTTCCAGGTTAGTCCTCAAGTAGTCAGAGGCAGATTGGGGCTGCACTGCTATTGGCATAAAATGGCTCATGATCATTTTGCCTTCCTGCACATCATATGCAGACATGAGTCTTTGTTGATTGGTGGGAGCCATGTTTAACAGATGGTTATACAGCTGTATCTTGATGGGCTCACTTCTCCTCTTAATGTCGATGAATTGCTGTTTAATACTGGGTCCACCTTCTCTTTGCTGATTTGAGGAACTTACTTCTCCTCCCATTGCTCTATCCTGTTCCTGTTGAAAGGAACTTGCTGATGCTTCCCCGTTGGGTGGGACCATACCAAAAGACTGTCCTATTGGCATTTCTTCCTCTGAGAAGGGATTGATTCTCTGTCTTTTCTCCCCATGACTTGCTGACGTTGTAAGGGGAGTCTCTCTGTCCCTTTTCCTGCTTGTATCCTCCTTTTGTGGAGTTTGGAGGATGGATGCCTCAGCTAAAGTTTCTTGCCTTGGAGGCACAGTTTGTTCAGTGGATTTAGGGGCTTCCACTGTTTGCTCTTGCTGGACAGGCTGTTCCTGCCTTTGTTCTTCCTGCTGTTGCTGTTCATCTTGATGCTGCCCTTCTCCCTGCTGCTCCATTTCTTCTTGTTGCTGCACTAGGGTTTCCATTTGCTCTTCAGTCATAGGAGGTGGCTGTTCCACCTGCTTTTCTTTGCCTTTGTTGGCTGTCTGTGGAGTATTCACGGCAGCTTGCTGATGTGTTGTTGAGGATGAGGCAGCTGCTCCAGGTTGTCTTTTATATGAGAGGGGGACCTGTCCACAAGTTTCTAAGTCAGCTTCTTTTTGAATATTTCTAGCCTCTCTTTCTAGCAGCTCTTCACTAGTGATTTCCTCTTCTAGGCTGCCCTCTTCCCAGCTCAATGCATTGGCATACTGCTCAATCTCAGGCTGCCTCACATGTGAATATGTACCCAATTTGTATCTTATCCTCCTGAGGGAAACAAAATGATTGGGGTCATAGGGTATCCACTCAAAGCTAGTTTGTAGTTTGAGGGCCTCTAGGATACTGTTTGCCTCTTTCCATCCCTCCTCTTTTTTGTTATATAGGAAAGGGCCTAGCTGGCTCCTTACCTTCAACTATGCTTTCTTGTTCTTGCTTTGGAAGTGGAGGTAGTCGGCATTCCCAAATTGCCTGAAGTATTCGAGGGCAAAAAGACTCATGGGGACATACCTTGGCAGCCTAAAAGGCTTCAACTCACAGCCATATACTCTGATGACTGTGTGGTCTCGGTAAAGGTACCAATTACCAATGCTGTAGGTTTTGTTTAGATGGAGAATTCTCCTCATGTCATCAGTTAACCTTGGAGGAGGAACACCATACAATAATGTCATAGCTGGATGTATGAATAAGTCTATGAACTCACAGTATGTGTATGGTGATACAGAGGTGCAATGAAAAACAGAGGTCCAAAACACAACTGACCTTGGATTCCCCTGGGCATTAACTTGTTTCAGGGGAATGAGGAAGCTGCCTGGTTGATTAAACAAGAATAGATGATAAATGTAGGAAGTATATCTGAACAGTCTTTCCCTTTGCAAATTCATCAGCTGGTCATGGATCCTATCTGCAATATATGTGGCATAGTCATAATGTACAGCTGGAGGCTTCCCAGGAGAGAATATAGACAGCATTGCCATTATAATTTCATCCACATCCTCCATTCCCTTGAACCCTAGGACATAGCTGATCAAATCCACTAGCATTCTGCCCAATTCATTTAGGTAAGCATATCCAATAGGAGAAGTTCTGATGGTTTCAGAGCCTGATTGTACAAACAGCTGGTTGATTTTGATGATCTGGTCATTTGACAACTTATTCCCCTTCTTTATCAAGTTCTGCATGTAGACGGGGGTCAATGGTTTTGCAGTGTGGAAATGCAGCATCTCATTTATGCTCTCTGGGGTGATATGGAACAGAATTGAGCCTGTAGGGCTGAGGACAGCTCTTTGGCATGGATCATAGCACTCCTGGCATCTGTGGATCAATTCAGGCATAGGATTTACCTGGGGGAGGTTGTAGATGGGCAAGTTTGAGTCCCAAATCCCTAGGATATCAGCTCCACTAAGGTGCTGGGCTTTCAACTCATTTAGCATCTGAATATTATATTTAGAGCCTAATGGAAACCAGTCTAACATTTGATAATCCATATCTCCCAGAGCTTTCCATTCTAACTCCCTGTGAGGGGCATTGAGAGGCTTGATGTTCAGTGCAATTGGAGTTTCCATGGTCTATTAAGCTTCTGACTTGTAGGTGAACTGGTTGAAGTAGGCAGAACAACACAGCGGTGATTACTTGCAATGAAAGTGTGAATTTCAGGGACCAGAGGGTGAAGTGGGCACACAGCAATTGAAATACTGTTTGAATTATGAATAAGACCAATGTCTGGTCTCACTTTGTCTTCTGTGGCAGGTTTTTTAATGGATTGACCAACTGTCTCACGATTGCGCGAGCAGTTTACTGTTTTTGATAAGAACTCGGGAAATCAGGGCTCAGCTGGTGGTTTTCGAGCTTGCAGTGGTAAATGGGGGCTAGGCACCAAAATTTCACCGGTGAATTTTGAGAGTTTTATGTCGCTTAAGCTCTTTCGATGGAATTCACAGGCAGAGTACGCACATGAAGGTTTTTAATGGAGAATACCTGGTAAAGAGCGAGCAATGGTCACGGATGACTGTGGAAATGGCGCGCTAGACGTCTCCGAGTTGGTTTCAGCAAAGGTGCGCGGTTGGACGTGGAAATTGCATGCAGGAGCAACAGTCGTTTTTTGTAGAAAAGTGCAAAAAACGCGAAATTTTGGCTATAATATTGATTTTTGGAAATTTTGGCGCGTTTTTATGATGACGTCAGCATGACGTCATAAGTGGGGTCAGGGCCGGATGACGTCAGCATGACGTCATCAGGTGACGTGGCGAGCTAGGATTGGTCCACAGGGATGATGCGGTGGCAGACACGTTGGCACAGGGGCGGACAAGAGTACTGATGCGATGGCAGGGTGGCGATAACGTGGGTCTGACGTGGGACCAGCGAACCGGGCGGTAAGTGCCATAGCGGTTCCGGTTTCTCGGAGCGGTTACGATACGGCCCTGGTTTTGTCAGAGGCCGCTCTGAGAGACCCGAGAGGGTGACGCGTGGCCGCGCAATGACGTATCCCTTCGTCATTTTCTCGGGCGCTAATCGTCTGTCGTGGGGGCCGCTCCGATATCAATGAGGGCCGTCGGATCCCACGGGTCCGATCCGACGGTGGACGGGAGGGCAATGTGATCGGTGGATACGGACGCGGGCGTAGGAATAAACAAATATTTCTTTTGGTACACGTGCTCAGCGGGAAAGGTTTAGATATGGTATTTTTCAATGTTTTGCAATATATTTCGAAAATCAAATATATGCGCCAACTTTGGTTAAGCGGCAAAAGTGGGTTTTTGGGTTTTTTTCATAATTTCAAAGGGGTTATGGGTAGGAGGGGTTTTTATAGGGTTTTTCTTTGCAAATGAAGGTTTAATGAGCGGAATGACTTGGAACAAGGGAGAGAGATGAGGTATAGGTTCATCAAAGTGACCAGATGTCATTTTGATTCCTTTTTAGAGAACATATGGCTATAATGCCAAGGGGAGGGATATTTATACAAAATTTGGGGTTTATACACCATGGTGTTAATACTAGTAGGGGAAAGGTAATATAGGGGATTTACATAGTAAAGTTAGAGTTAATATGGGGGGAAAGATGTGAAAGAGGGGGGAAAATCACTAAGTTTATTTGAAACTTACTTAGTTTAGGGAGTAGATCAAAATGAAAAGAGTTTAGACAAGAAATGTGGCTTCTAAAAAGATTAAGAACCACCATGAAACCATAATCTCTTCCATGAATCTCAGCCGATGAGGGAGTGTTAGTAATGAAATGGAGAGGGGAGGAAGGGAGGTTAGACATGCTTCCTGCTTGCTGCAACTTGATGAAGAATGACACCTTCTCAATTCATTGATTTTGCTTTGGTAAACAAAGTTAGCACACATGCAACTGATAAGAAATGGCCCCTCTGCAACCCCAACTGCCTACCCATCTATTTTCCTAGCATTTTTTTATTTCTTCTTGGAGGGTGCACTTGGACTTGCAGACCCTTACTTGCCTTTTCTTTTCTTTGGCTTTTCTTTTGTTTTTCTATCTACTTCTACCCTTATTTCTTCCAAGGTCCCAGATTAAGCTGTTGGGAGCCTTTTTTCTCTACCTAAACTACTTGTCTGCCAAGATTAAACAGTTTGGACAGACTCCTTTCTCTATTCTACAACTGAAAATTTAAAACATGACATGGTCCAGATTAGACTGTTGGACCATCCATCAAAATTTGAGTCCATACCAAGCTATAAACACAGCTTGGATTCTCTTGGAAATATGTGATCTTTGAATCATCAAAGCAGAGCATATTTGGTCCTTTTCATAGCCAGTCATGAAATATGAAACCTATTGGTATAGGTAGCTAACAGGTTACAGGACAACATCAGGTTACTTTGTGATAGTCAAAGTGCAATACATTTGGCTAAGAATCCGGCCTATCATAGTAAATCAAAGCATATTCCAATTAAGTACCATTTTGTAAGACAGGTTATCACTGAAAGGGGAGTCTCTCTTGAAAAGGTGCATACAAAGGAGAACTGTGCAGACATGTTCACGAAACCAGTTTTGTTGGAGAAGCTACGCTGGTGTTTGGCTTCTCTTGGCTTGCAGAAAAGATAAAATAATAATAACAGGGCATCAGGCTAATTGTTGTCAAGGTGGAGATTGTTGAGATTTTCTGTTTTGGAGCAAAATAGGAAAAATCTCAGCTGATGACAACAATAGAAATTCAGTTCCTAGATTAGCTCCAGGTTGTTGGGAGGGAGTTAATGCCTCCTATATTTGATGTGAGTGAGTTAATGAGGCTGTTAGATTCTCTATGCTATATAACAGGCAACCATTCGGATGGTTTGCTGAGAGGGTCAGAGTTTTGTGAGGATTTAATTATGTAATCTCCAGTTTGAATAATAAAATTGTCGATGCCTATGTTTGGTGGACGTACCCCAGATTGGTTGGGTGAACCACGTTAAAAATACTGTGTCATATGTGCTTGATATTCTGCTGTGTGTTTATTTTGTTTGCTGTGCCTCTGGATTCCAACAGGAACAATTACCAGTTCATGCGGCATTAATAGTTCCAGTTCTCAAAGATGATGAAAGTTGTAGGTCATGTGAAGGAGATGATGCGATATGTGGTTACAACACTTTGGTTTCAACTACGGCTGCGCCATTCGTTTGCTATTGCAAGGATGGACCATGTACTGACAAATTCCCTGGCCATGGTATGTTTTATTTTAAATTTACGCAAAACCGCTAGGAACGGCTGGTATAGTTAAGATGTTATTAAATTTAAATCCTGAAATAAGAAATAAAAAATGTTTTAAAAGTATAATTTATATTTAGATTAGGTTAAGTATTTGAAAATTAAGGTTCAAGAATTTGAGTAGAATTCTTAATTTTTTCATATTATTATTATTATTATTTAAAAAAAATGGTATATTTCTATTGAATAAGTTGGAAACTCGATGGAACTAATATATTCAATATCAGTTCTATTTTTATATTTTTCTAAATAGTTTTTACCGGCGGCAAAGAGTTTTTAGAGGTTTCCAACTCAACATTTTTATAACATTTAGCTTATATGTTTGCCAAAAAACACCATTAAGCTTTACATATTTTCATAACACAAAAGACCTATATATAGTCTAACTACTATAAATAAAGTTTAACTAATGTCTTATTCAATAAAGACTAACTAATGTCTTATTCCGCTTTGACCTCTTCTTGCTGGCCTGCATCCTCGGGATAACTCTGCACAACCACATGTGGAATCTCTGGAGAAAGAACTCCCTGGTCATCCTTGGCTTTCTCATTGTCGTCGCCTTCACCGATACCAAACGCTTGCTTGTGGACTCACTACCGCAATCCCATTTTCTCTTATGAGTTCTCCGCCTTTGAGACCAAGTTCTCAATATTCATCATGATTACCTGCAAAGCTGTCTGGAAAATCTCCATGTCCTTCCTTAAGCCTTCTAACTCACCTAACACAAGGGAAAAATGTGACCTGTCTTTAGCTAAATTTTTCCCTCCAATCCGCGAGATCATCGCTTCCACTTCATTCCTGAATGCACAAGAATTCTCAGGCGAGTCTCCCGCTCCATTCCGAGATGGAGAAAACATGACTTTATCATAGAGAGAGTGAGTTGCAATCCACAATGTGTATGCTCTCCCTAACCATATCCTTATAGTTAGGATCAATTCCAAATTAACAGGGATAGAGGTCGCTTTTGTTTCAATTCTCTTCATTAATGCTCTTCCTGTAATTAGATTTAACTCCATTGCTTCTTGCCTCAAGAAAAATTCCCATATGAATAGCCTTCTTCCTGTAATTAGATTTAACTCCATTGCTTCTTGCTTCAAGAAAAATTCCCATATGAATAGCCTGGAATAATCCTCCTCGAATTGAGAAGGTGTCATTCCTTCGCTGCCTCTCTACATTAAATCCTGGCTCACGACCTTCCAACTATCCTTGGTCTTGTCATGTTTGTTCATAAATGTCCATATGGAGTATGAAGGGTACAACAAATCTCTGGTCCTTCCTCTACATAATAGATGTACCAGTATATACATTAAGTATTTAATCATCATGTTAGTTAATTCACTCTTCTCTGAGTTCTTCCTGTCGATCAAGGATCTTCATTTAAATAACTTCATAGGATGTGACATTTATTTAGTGCACCCTCATCCACCCTAAGGTCAGCGTGCTACAATGTGACAACCTGATTTGGTTAATCATCTGCCTCGTGCGGCTTATTGTTTTCCCTCCTTATATGGAAGAATTCTATGAATTGAAACTTATCAAATATTAAAAAATTTCTCTACAATATTGGATTTAGATCTTCATCCTTGTTTTTTGCCGAATATATATATTTTTAAATTGTAATAAGGGAGTCCCCAAAAATAGATAATTGGGTTATTCCTTCGACGGTTGCCAATCTCAAACTTTTCCATAATCTATATGCTTTTGCTTGATTGTTTGTAGTTATTCCCAATCTAGAGGCAAACATTTTCCATACTTTTCCATCGGGAAAAAAAAGACCTGTCCCCCTCCTTTTATTTTTTTTAATAGTGGTTATACTAAGCATTATGTTAGAATCACAGAACATTGAGAGAAGTGGTGGTATGAATATGAACACGATGAATGAAGATGGAGTGTTTAGAATGAAGGAGCCAATGTGTATGATGTGTGCACACCTTAAGGGTTTTGGTCCAAGTTGTGAAATCCCGTCATATGGAGGTATATTTCCCAAGGAAGTTGTAAGACCTGATGTTCAGACATACATGTTGCGCAAGAGCACACATTGTTGTAAGCCCTTAAGAGTTTTCGTTGCCATACATGCAGTGCAATGGCCCATGGAGTCTTCAAGTTGTGGAATGGAGCACTTGGAGAGATACTAGGGTTGCGGTTGTACTAGTATCGTACCTTGAGGGAGGGAATGTGAGATTTCACTGAGATGATTGTTGAACCATGTACATCAAAAAGTGGTCCTAGATAACTAGCAGATGTATTCTTGGAGTGTTTAGGCTCACCCACAACCGTCATTCGAATCATAATTGTCGTTATTATATTCCACTTCATTGAGGGTTTTATTCAAAATAGTCAAGCAAGTCATCAGGTATGGATTGGGTAAGAGTTGTTAGGATCATAAAGCATTGAGAGATGTGGTCGTATCGATATGAAAAAAATGAAGATGGAGTTGTATAGAATGGAGGAGCTAGTGTGTGTGATATGTGCACACCCTAACTATCTCCCCCTTAAACTTGACTCGGGTATATTTACTTGGTCCCAATAATTTTCTATTGAAGTCCATATAAAAAAAGTTTCCATTTACTGGATGTGAGTTACCATGGAGTTAGATGCATCTCTCGAGAGTCAAAACAAGTGTAGTGGCAATTGGCGCAATAACATAGAGTAAGAGAAAGAGGAATTTAAAGGAGGCTTTGAATTAGATTGTTGTTGGGAGCGGGATCCCCCAAGGATAGTTTTGGGGCTAAAATCCCATGTTTTGGTTAAATTTTGTAATAAACTTGTAAAGACTCCGCATTTTGTGGTCGCAGAGCATGAAGGTGTAATAAGTCATAAAGGGTTGTTCGCCCTTGGTTTTGTTAAGTAAAGTCAGTTGTAAGAGATCTACCCATGGTCCGTGGACCATGGGATTGTATAAAAGGAGCTAAGCTCTAAGTAGTTAGAATAATCAATTGTGTGGAAGAGAGTTGTAGCTCTGAGGTAGAAATCTAAGTTTTGGGTCATAGCGTAGATAGAGGCTTTGCAGCTAAGTGCGCAGAGGCCTGGGGTAGAAGTTTGCAGTTGAGTGCGCAGAGCCCTGCAGTTGTGTGCGCAGGGTGGATAGAGTCTGTAATCACTTAGAAGACATTAATAAAGAGAAGTATTCTGCAATTCCTGGGTCTTGTTCTGATTAATACATCTTGTCATTTTATGTATGAATTTCTTTTATAATGCTTATGTTATGCGCAATTGTATATAATTATGTTGGACAAATGAACACAATTAAGAATATCTGTTTACATGGTGCTAACTGTGAGTATCTAATAAGACATGTAAGACTCTTAAGATAACTTAACAATCTCTGCAAGACGTTGCCTCAGCAGCGCGAAAGTATCTAGATCAAGGGTTAGGGTTGCGCGAAGGTCAGTCGTACCCTTTCATGGAGGTATTGAAGGACGAAATAGAGGGCTCCTCTAGCAAGCCCTCGAATGAAGCGACCTACGCGAAGGAAGGAATAAGAGGAATAAATCGACATCACAACCATCTCAAGGTGCGGAAACTTGGTTCCAGCATCCCCCCAAACTGCTTCGGGTGAGACTTCGGCCGCGCTCCGCAGGCTGATGTTGAAAGGGCCAGTAGTGTAGGGATTTGTTTGGCTAATTAACACTGAACCTGGGTTAGGCCCACTCAAGCCAACAAATGGTTCCATTGCTGAGACTGGAATCTACATAAGCGATGTGTGATGTCGTATCACTGAAATCCAACTACGAAGGAGATCAAAGACTGGTTGGATAGAAAGATCCATGAATTCTTGGCACAGGAGAAGAGAAACCTACGACTAACAAAGGAACAGTGGTTGGAAAAATACCTATATACAGAGATCCACGAAATATTTTTTTGCTCTTTTCCAATTGAGCTATACGAGTTTATCACGAAGCTAGTAGATAGTCAAGGAAGGTGGAAACTTGACGGTCCTATTATCTAGACCCCGGAGTTGGTACAGAAATTGGAAGCATTTGAGGATAGGATCGGTCGCACTGCCAATCATTGGCCTGATCACATCATAGGAGGATTCGTGACTGAATTTGCGGTCGACGCCTCAGTCAACTATAGTGAGGCGGAGTGACACTTTTTTAAAGTACCGCGAGATAAGTACGTGAAATCTTTGAATACCTGGATTAAAATGCTATTGTGCGAAAAATGGGTTATGCAAGTACCTTGTTGTTCGGAACTACGTGAAGCAGAAAAACTTACAGGAACGAAGGAAACAATTGTCCTGAATATAGTCCATTAATTTCACCTCCACGAGGTGACGAAGAAGGGATAGTGCAGGTTTCTTCGTGAAATGCTTTTCAGTTAATAAGACAAGGATTCCCGTGAATACCACCTCCACCCACACCACATCCAACTTCACCACCATCACCTACCACTTCACCCATACCACCTCCATATCCACTGCAGTTTAGTATGGCAAATTTAGTGAAGCTGCCTTTGTTCAAAGGCTTGGGAAATGAGGACCCGGACCAATTCTGGTTCGTCATGAAATCCATGTGGGAAGCTCAAGGCGTTACAAATCATCACATAAATAAGGCGACATTGGTTAGTGCTCTGCAAGATCGCGCGCTAACCTGGTATATCAAGTGCTCTAATGATAACCCGAATGCTGGAGTGGCAAACATCTAGACAACATTGAATAGAGAATTCAGTAGGCCTAAATCTGAGGCACAGTCGATTATGGGATTCAAAGAAATCATGATGCAACCAGGAAAGACGCCTTGGGAACTAGATCAGAGGTTGACGGGGTTAAAACCTACATGTACCCTTTGTGGACAAGTAAAAAAAACATGTTCTTTATTTTATGCAATAGTCAGATTCTAATTAAAATTCAACTCATCCTTTCCCATGTATTTCATTTTCTGCAATTAGTATTTTAGCATTCCTTTAATGAGGTTGTCTTTGCTAGTTTAATGATCATTTTGTTTATAGATGAGATATATTGGTTTGTAGGGTAGAGTAGCATCACTTGTAATGCATAAATATCATCTCCTTCAACACTCTTCCTCCCATTTTCATTTGTTTCTCCAAATTGTTTGCGCACAGAAAATTACATTACAAAGCTACATGAGACTGTTAGTTTTCTTTGCCCTTTTTGCAAGTTGAGATACTAATTAGATCCGAGCTTGTCACAATGGTTTACACTCTTTCAAAAATTCCTACCACCTTATCCCACCTTCATACCACTATTAGAATCCTTAGATCACTCTCGGATGCAATCTTGTAGCGATACAAGGCATCCTGCAGCAATCCTATGGAAATATTGTAGCATTTCACCGAATTCATTAGAAAGCACTGAAAATTTCCTCTAAAGCTTAAATTTTTATTATCATCACTCCAAGACATCCTCTAAGCCTTGGAATCAAACTTGAGAAGAAAAATACACTTTGTACATCTTCCTTCCAACACTGTAGTTTTAATTTTGCAACTAGGATTTTGTAACAACCCTAGGTTAAAAATCCACATAATAAAGTTAATAAAGGAAAAATAACAACCAAGGTCATGTGACATGTATTCAAAGCTGAATTTTGGGCAAAAACATAGTGATGTTGGTCACTTATGATTAATTATTGGCTATGGAAATAGGCAAAGGCAATGGAAAAGGATTTAAAAAGGCATGAGGCATTTATTAGTATTTTATTTATTAAAATAACATAAAATAGGAGAAAAGGAAGGTGAAAGGTCATAGGTTGCATGTCAGGAGGAAATTGAAGGAAAATAATGGAATTGAAGAAAATAGAGGCCTCATTAATAAAAAGGAATCTGACGATCAGTTCACAGCTTTTGTCAGTTCAGTCTTTGGCACCCTAATTCTATTCTCTCTCTCTCTCATACTCTTAGACACTTAGAGCTTTATTGAGCAATCTTGGAGGAGTGTGGCTTACTTAGAATTTGGATCAAGAAGGCAAAGGAAGAGCAGGAAAGCACAAGAGGGCATCAGGATCATCAACTACAACGAGTTTTTCTTGTAGGTGCCACGTTGCATGTATGGTTTCCTAGCTAGTTTTGACATCTATGGAATATGCATGTGGTTATTTGGTTATGATATGTCATTGGCATGGAGGATTGCCTAGATTGAAAGTGGTTTTTCCTAGCCTTTCTATTTCCTAGATAGCCATGGTGTTGTGGGTTTTACCTTTTGTTTTATGGTTGGTGCTCAGGTTCCTTATGGCTAAGGGTTGAATTATTAGTTCATGGAGCCTTTGTTGCAAAAACACTATCGAAGCGCTGTAACAGATTGGGTTGAGTTACTAGTCCTTGAAGCCCTAGTTAGAAAAACGCTTTGGAGCCCGATGACAACTCTGGGTTGAATTACTAGTCCTAGAAGTCAGGTTGGAACAAATGCTCTAGAGCCCTGGACAACTTGGATAGAGACTGATCTGGTGATGGTTAGTGATTTTAGACTGTGAGATGGAATCATTAGTTGAGGGTTGAGGTGGTTTTGCCTTTGGAATCCCTAGATTGGTTTTCTTTGTTTTTTCCATGAGATCCCATATTCATGCTTGGAATATGGCATGGGGGTGATTAGCTTAAAAGAATATTCGGTTTGACCCAATCTATGGTCAAGTGGTACGTGGAAGTCCCTAACTTGGTTGGATTTGCATATGTTAATAAGAGATTTTCTCCTTTTGTGTATTGTTCATAAATGTACTTTTTATTATGTGTCTTTAATGGTTGTTCTATCATTGTTATTGTGTTGGTTATATGTTGGTTATAAGCATGGTTTATGACAGAGTTGAGTTATGGATCTCATCATGTTTTGATTTGTAGATGAATAGATAATGAATGAATGACCTAATAGATGATAATATAGCTATTGTGAGAGGGCATCATACCATCTTGACAAATATTAGATAAGTATGTGGTCCCTATGTTCATATGTCTTTTTATAACCTATACGTTACAGGTTAATGATGTGTTTGACGAAATTCATATCATGGTTAGGATGAGTTAGATCAGGTCCTTTTTCAAGTTTTTCATTAGAGGCATTGTCTCCTTCTTCCTTATAATTTATAAGAATTTCATCAAGTTTTGGGCAGAGGCCTGATTTCCAGCCCTGAAAAGGTGGCTTAGAATTCGGGGTCACTAGCATAGAATTTCCGGAAAAATACTATAGTCGCATGGAGACCTTGATGTGGTAGAAACTGAAGGGTTACAATATCATGGAGGGCTTGTCATGGGAGTGACTGAGAGTCTAGTTCAATTAAAAGGAAATCTAACTTAGAGGTTGGGCACCTAGAGTGGTTGGTCAGTCCCTGGGGGTCCAGTAGCTCCCGAGGAAGGTCAATTTGGTATTTCTTTTGTGAATTCCACTTCCTTAACTTTACTTGGAGAGCTTAATGATGTCATAATAAGTCTTCATGACATATTAACCCCATTGGACTGGTAATATTGGGTAAGTGTGGAAGGAGGGTGCTATAGAGTGGTATCAGAGCGGGTTTCATTCTCTTTGTGTGGTGTCTAATTTCTGTTCCCTTTGGGTGGTGTCTAGTTTCCATTCTCTTTAGGTGATTTCCGTTTTCCATTCGCTTTAGGTTATGTGTGGTTTATGTTTTCCTTGGGTGATTTTTAGTTTCCATTCTCTTTAGGTGATATTTAATACCATAGAGTGGTATCAGAGCATGGTTCAACCCTTCGACTGGATGGGCGAAATGTGCTTTTTGTGCATACATGTCGGTTGCATATGTGTTCATTATTCTTGTGGTGTATGTTTTTGTTATCTATGCATGGTGGTAGTCATTGTTACAGTTGTGTTGTCATATAGAAGTTGATGATGTTGTTCAGGGGATCTGTTTGTCATGAATGCATATCAGTTCTATATGCATTGGTTAGGCATGTCAGTGTCTATATGTTGGTTAGCATGCATTGTGTATAGTTGGTGTTATATTTTGTGGCATCATGCATGGTAACCGAGATGATGATCGAAATGATGTCTATATAATGTTATGACTATGATTATACATGTATTGTGCTAATTTGGTTGATCTTGTAGACGAGATATCCTCCACTGAACTATACTAAGGTATGGTGGTTATGCTTATGTTTTGGTTCAGCTCACATGATATAGTTACAAGAAGAAAAATATCAAAGATGACTAGCAAAATGGTGGATTATAGTTCATGAGATTCTCCCTATAGATCATATGAGAAACATGGTGATGAGTACTCCCCTCACACAATATACACTTTGAGATTTTTGAAGGTATAAATAAGGATTTTCAAAGCAGATAATGAACAAATCATTCAGTCATAAGAGAGACTTGTTAGTGCACAGGAGAAAAAAGCGGAGGTTAATGTAGTCATCCTTTAGAGTTTGTCAGAATTGCAAAGATAAGGACCAGTTAGGATCAGCCATGCAGAAGAGGACAAGACTAATGGAGCATGTTGTAGTAGGTCTCATGGTGGGCATAGGTCAGACAAACATGATACCATTTGAGATGGAAGGTTCTTGGATACACCTAATAGGTGAGGAAGCAGACATGGGCTTTATTCTAGTTTTGGTTCTGACAGGTATCATGGTCATCATCATTATCATCCTTATAGGAGGAGTGACAGGGTATATTTACCAGAAGAGTTTAAGAAAAAAATCCACCTATACTTGATGGAGAAATGAAGAAGTCACAAGTTGCAGAAGCCTAGTTTCTTGGGATGAATAAGTTCTTCGGATTGCATGACTATTCATAAAACATGAAAGCTAGGATAATACCTCGAGTCTTAAAGGTAAATAAAACATTTGGTGGGAAGACATGAAGAATGTCAGAGGCATTTGGGAAGAGGATTTGACTTTGAGGGAGTTTGAAAAACTTTTTAGGAAGAATTGTCTATCTTAGAGATACTATGGTGATAAGGAAAAATAATTCTATGAGTTGAAGATGAGATCCATGAGGAGTACATTAGTATATTCTTCGAGTTATTGAGATACATGCCTTATCTTAAGGAGGAGAAAATAAGATTCAAATATTCATCAATGGTTTTTCAGTAGCATTCAAGGACAAAATCGAGTTTGACGAGCCTAGATCACTAGAGGAATCTATCAAAAAGAAAAAGCATTGTTATGAGAAATCAAAGTGAAAATTTGAGACTAGGAAATATTGGAAAGGTAATGAGAAGAATAAAGGAAAATGGTGTAAGAGGAAAAAAAGGCCTTGAGACATAGGTAACAAATATAATACAACATTTCCTAAGAAGTTAAATGCTTATGATAGAGGACAGAGATTTCAGATTGAGAAGCAAAACAAGGGTGATGGTAGGAAGCCTTTACAATGTTGGATTTGTGCCAAAGATCATTGGAGGAGAGATTGCCCATAGTATGAGGGCGACAGACCTCAGATCTACAGTGCTCAAGAGGCATAGATAGTTGGGGATGTTGAGCAAATAATTCCTTGGATCTATGCAGCACTACATAACAGTCAAGAGCATCACTATGCATCCATTATCAAAATGGACGGTAAGCTTTATGGTCAAGTTGTTAGTCTTTTGATTGACCCTCGATCTAATTATATTTATGTTAATCCTGAATTGGTAGAAAAGTGTTGTTTTAATAAAGAAGTACATGAAGAATCTTGGTTAGTGTAGTTGGCTATAGGTACTAATAAAATAGTTCATCACTGGGCAATAGCTTTTTCATTTGAGTTGAATGGTATGCCTACATCAGTGCATTTAAAAGTTCTTCCGTTGGGATCATATAATATATTGTTGGGTATGGATTGGTCGTAGCTTCACATGACTAATGTAGACTGTTATGATAAGGCTATTGAATGCTTGGATGACAATGCAAAACAAAGGATATTGTAGGGTAAGAAGAAGGAAACATCAGTTAGAAAGGTGACAACTAAGCAGGAAAAGTGCAGTCGCAGAAAAGGATGTGTGTTATTTGCAGCACATATATCCATTGATAAAGGTAAGGATATTGAAGATGTAAAATTATTGAACAGGTACCCAGTTATACAATAGTTTCAGGATGTATTTCCTGCAAAGATTTCGAAGTTACCGCCTCACAGGGAAGTGGAAATTTCTATTGAGTTGGTACCATGTGCATCACCAACATCAAAGGAACCTTACAGGATGAGCACACCAAAGTTAGTAGAGTTGAAGCTGCAATTGAAGAAAATGCTTAGCAATGGATACATTAGACCAAGTATGTCACCTTGGGGTGTACCAGTGTTGTTTTTGAAGAAGAAGGATGGTAATCTTAGGTTGTGCATTGATTATGGGAAGTTGAACAAGGTAACCATCAAGAATAGATATCCATTGCCAAGGATTTATGACTTCTTTGACGAGTTGAAGGGAGAAATAGTGTTCTCGAATATTGATTTGAGATTAGGATACCATCGAGTATGTATTAAAGAAGAGGACATCTACAATACTTCTTTTTGTACCAAGTATTAGAATTATGATTTTGTTCTATTTCCTTTCAGTTTGACTAATGCTCCAACTACTTTTATGTGCTTGATGAATAGTGTGTTGCATCCTTATCTGGAGAAGTTTTTTATGGTGTTCATTGATGATATATTGGTATATTGTAAGAATGAAGAAGAGCATGTCGAATGCTTAGTAGTGGTATTGAGATTGCTAAGAGAGCATCAGTTGTATGCCAAGCTTAGTAAATGCAGTTTCTTTTAGACATGGGTACATTACTTGGAGCATGTTGTCTCCAAGGAAGGCATAACATTGTATCTAGAAAAAGATCAAGGCTATTATAGAATGGGAAACTCCTAGGAATGAGGATGAGGTAAGGTCATTTATGGGGTTAGCAAGTTATTACTAGAGGTTCATCAGGAACGTCTTGCAGATTTCTTATCCTATCACACAATTGCAAAGAAAAGGTAAAAAATTTAAATCGATAGAACAATGTGTAGCAAGTTTCGAGTAATTGAAACAGTTGCTTACAAATGCTCTAGTTCTAAATATCACAAGTCCAAACAAAGAGTTTTTGGTGTGTACATATGCTTTCAAGAGAAGACTTGATGCAGGAAGGATAGGTAGTGTGTTATGAATCAAGGAAACTGAATGAGCACGAGCATAATTATGTTACACATGATCTTGAGTTGGCAGTGATCATCTATGATTTGAAGATATGGAGGCACTATATTCTTGGTAGGAGATTTGTATTGATGAGTGATAATAGTGGATTGTGATACTTGTTTGACAAACCGAATTCGAATGACAGACAAGCTAGATGGTTGGCCACGATTAGTGAGTTTGACTTTGAGATTAGGTATATTAAAGGGAAAGAGAATAGGGTTACAAATTATCTTAGAAGAAGGGTATAGGTAAATCACATTGCAGCTATGATTTCACATGGGAAATATCTACAAGATCGGATCTTGCAGGAAGGTCAGTAGGATTACCAATATAAGGAGCTTAGGAATAGGTTATAACAGGATATAGGCGATCAGGATGTGGACTATAGTCTCAACGGATGGTTTGGTCAGATTTAGGGACAGGATCTACATGTCGAATAATAGTGAGCTCAAGAAGCTTATCTTGAGTTTATTTCATTCTAAGTCATATTCATTTCACCCACGATATCAAAAGACATTGACAGCAGTGAAGAAGTTCTATTATTTGCCGAATTTGAAGAGGGAAGTGGCATAGTTTGTGGCTAGATGCTTGGATTGTCAACAAGTAAAAGAAAAGTGTAAGCATCTAGGTGGTCTACTACAACCAATTATGATTCTATAGTGGGAATGGGAAGCCATTTCCACTCATTTCATTACAGGTTTTTCGAGGAAATCTAGAAAACATGATTCGATTATGGTTGTGGTTGACAGGTTGACAAATCTAGCACACTTCATTCCAGTGAAGTGTACTTATTCAGCTAATGATGTAGTACATGTATTCATTAGAGATATAGTGGCCTTTCTTGGTGTTCCAAAGAATATTGTGTCAGACAGGGATGCATAATTCACTTCCAAGTTCTGGAAAGAGTTATTTGGAGGTTTGGGTATAGAGTTGGTCTTCAGCACAACTTATCATCTCCAGAAAACAAAGAGGGTTAACAAGATTTTGGAGGACAATTTGAGGATGTACGTGATGAATCATAAGCGAAATTAGGAAGAGTATCTTCCACTAGTTGAATTTTCATACAACAATGTTTATCAGGAGTCACTAAGGATGAGTCTGTTTAAGGCACTGTATGGGTGAAGTTGTAATACTTCGATCAGTTGGAGTGATCTAGTCAATAGGGTATTGATAGCACTAGACATGTTGGTTGAGATGGAATAGGAAATGCAGGTTATCAAGAAGAATCTAGAGACATCGGGAGATAGGAAGAAAATCTATGCAGATCAACAGAAGGAATTTAAGGAGTTTCAGGTTGGGGAACATGTGTGTTTTCGCATCAATCCCAAGAAGAGATCCTTGACGATTGGGTCATGTGCAAAGATAACACCTCATTATTATGGGCCTTTCGAGATCCTTAAGATGATTGAACTAATGGCCTATAGACTTACACTACCTTTGATGTTTTCCATGCGTCATTACTTAAGAAGTATGTTAAAGATGTTGAACATGTGATTGAATGGTCTGTATTGGAGGTGGAACTAGAAGGAGAATTCCATCTAAAACCTCATTTCATATTGTAGAGAAATATGCTAATGCTCTGGAATAGAGAAATCGAGCAGGTTAAAGTGTAGTGGAAGCACTTTGGGCTCGATGAAGCTACATGGGAGATGGATAATCAGATGTGGGATATTTAACCTTCATTGTTTTTTAGTTGAGCCAAAGTCATTTTTGTATATGTACATTTCATATATGGTTGTCATTGTCAATATTGCATCGAGTTATGTTATAAAGCTCCAATAAGCAGTATGTGTGTCATGTCGTCATGTTTGTCATATTGATTTTCTTTTTAGTAGGTTCTTCATTATAAATATTGCAACGAGCTAAGTTATAAATATCCATTGGTAGTATGTTTGGTTCTCAGTGGTCTTGCTGGTTGTAGGTGTCGTTGAACACCAAGGATGGTGTTCCCCAAGGGGGAGGATTTTGTAACAACCCTGGGTTAAAAATCCATGTAATAAACTTAATAAAGGAAACATAATAACCAAGGTCATGGGACATATATTCCAAGATTAATCTTGGGCAAAAACATAGTGATAGGGATCACTTGCGATTAATTGATGGCTATGGAAGTAGGCAAAGGTAATGTCTAAGGCTTTAAAATATTCATGAGGCATTTATTGGAATTTTATTTATGAAAATAATGGACAATAGGAGCAAAGGAAGGTGAAAGGTCACAATTTACATGTGAGGAGGAAATTGAAGTAAAATAATGGAAAATGAAGAAAATAGAGACCTCGTTGACAAAAAGGCTTATGAGGATTAGTTCATAGGTTTTGTCAGTTCAGTCTTTGGCACTCTCATTCAATTCTCTTTCTATCATACTCTTGGACACTTAAATTGTTTTTGGAGAACTCTTGGAAAATTGTGGCTTACTTGGGATTTGGAGCAACAAGGCAAAGGATGAGTGGGAGAGTGTAAAGGGCATCGGGATCAACAACTACATTGGATTTTTCTTGCAGGTACCAAGTTGCATGTATGATTTTCTTGCTAGTTTTGACATGCATGGAATACGCATGTGGTTATTTGGTTATGATATGTTAATGGCATGGAGGGTTTCCTAGTTGATAGTGGTTTTTCCTAGCCTTGACATTTCTTGGATAACCATGGTGTTGTGGGTTTTACCTCTTCATTTCTGGTTTGTTCTCATGTTCCTTATGGTTGTGGGTTGAGCTATTAGTTCCTGGAGCCTTGGTTGGACAAACGCTCTGGAAGCCCTGTAACAACTTGGGTTGAGTTACTAGTCCTAGAAGCTTTGGTTGGAAAAATGATATGGAGCCCTTAGTTTTGAGTTACTAGTCTTTGAATCCTTGGTTGGAAAAATGCTCTAGAGCCTGACGACAATTGTGGGTTGAATTACTAGTCTTAGAAGCATGGTTGGAACAAACACTCTAGATCCGTGGACAACTTAGATAGAGACTCATCTCGTGATGGTTAGTGATGTATGAACATGAGGTGGTTTGGCCTATGGAAGCCCTATTTTAGTTTTTTTGGTTTATGTAGGTTTTAACCTTGTACAGAAATTACTTGCAAACAAATTCTTAAAATAGAAAAGTATACAATCTCGAGAACATAAAACAAATATACACAAATATTTTCCCCTAGATCCCAAAATCAGAACTACGAGATTGTTTTTCCATTATGTTAATTTTAGTTTTACAATACATATATATACATCCCAAAGCATTCATAAACCCAGATCCATTAACCCTAGATTAGGACATAATCGTAGTTCCCTTAACCGAATCTACAAAATACAATAGGTAGAAAACGATTATCTCCAAAACCATGTGAAAAACCCATGGACAAAACCATGGGTAGGACCGCCCACCGTCTTGGCATCCAGCCCACATCCTTGCATCCACCCAACTGTTATTATGTAACAACCTCCAAGGTAAATGTGCATATAAATAACATAATAGGAAAAAAAATACAATAAACATATCAGCCGTCAAAATCCATATATACATCAGTACATTTGCACATGAAAATGAAGGGAATGAATTTTTTTCATTAATAAATGCAATGAACCAACTAGAGATGGGAATTCCACGTTCCACCTGACCATAGATTGGCTAAGCCAAGTCTCTATTTAGCCAATCACCCCTGTGCCATATTACAAGCATGAATATGGGATCTCATAGAAATCATCAATCAAAACTCATCCAGGGCTTCTAGAGGCCACCCACCTCAACCCATCAAACAATGATTCCACCTCACGGTTGGACATCACCAAAAAACCATCATCAGATTGGTCTCCATCCAAGCCTTCCAGGGCTTCCAGAGTATTTGTCTAACCAAGGCTTCCAAAACTAGTAACTCAACCCATAGCTTATACAGGACTTCCAAAGCATTTATCCAACCAAGGCTTCCAAGACAAGTAACTCAACCCTCCAAGGGCTTCCAGAGCATTTTCCCAACCAGGGCTTCCAAGACTAGTAACTAAACCCAGGCTGTTACAGGTCTTCCAGAGCATTTGTTCAACCAGGGCTTCCAGGACTAGTAACTCAACCCAAGCTATGGAAAAATGAGAACCAACCAAAACAAAGCAATGAAAGTAAACCCACAATCACCATGGCTATCCAGGAAATGGCAAGGCTAGGCAATCCACTATCGATCTAGGCAATCCTCCATGCCAATGATAGATCACAACCAAGAAACCACATGCATGTGCCATGCATGCTAAAACTAGTGAATAAATCATACATGCAACTTGATACCTGCAAGTAAATCTGATGTAGTTGTTGATGTCGATTCGTTCTTGCTCTTTCTCGCTCTTCCTTTTCCTTCTTGCTCCAAGAATCCAAGTATGCACACCCTCCAAGAGTCTTCCAAGAAAACTCTAAGTCTCCAAGAGTATGAGAGAGAGAGAGAGAATAATGAGAGAGCTCCAAAGCTAAACTGACCAAGTCTTGCCCACTGATCCTCATAAGCCTTTTTATTAATGAGGCCTCTATTTTCTTCACTTTCCATTATTTTCCTTCAATTTCCTCCTCACATGCAAAATGTGACCTTTCACCTTCCTTTTCTCCTAATTTCCATTATTTTCATAATTAAATGTGCCAAAATACCTTTTTGCCTCTTTAATGCCTTAGCCATTTCCTTTGCCAATTTCCTTAGCCATAAACAACCAAATGAACACCCCCTAGGATGTCTTTCTGACCATTCAGCTTAGAATATTTGTCCCATCATTCGTGGTATTTATATATTTTTACATGGAACCTTCACCAGGGCTGTTACAGAACCCTCCCCCTTGGGGGAACGCCTATAACCAAAAGACTCATGAAAATAAAACATACTGCCCATGGGGCTTTATAACGCAACTCATTGTAGTATTTACAATGAAAAACCTGCTCAAAAACAAAACATCATGATAACATACCGCATACCGCATACTAGAGCTTTATACCATAGCTCATTACGATATTTACAATAACCACATATACACATATTCACATATGCACATTTTCTCAACCAACAAATAAAATAAAACGATGCCTACATCCACAACAAGGTTATCCAGAGGCTCACACCTCCATCCTCAAAGTAATACCACGATTCACCTCTTTCCTAGGAAGTCCAAAATCCACTGCAAAGTCAAATCTGCGTCCAATATCTAGCGCTATAATCCTGCGCCACTTTTCCTCTCAGCGAATAGTTATTGACTCATTGTGCCAGGGCGCAATCCCAATGTGCATCTGATTCCATATGGAAATGCTAATGACCAAAACAAATCCATCAGTGACCTTCCCTTCTCTTCTACATAGTCCCTGTGGAATCTAGTCACCCCTTCTGTGCAGTCACTCACCTTCCAAGTTCCACTGGCACCCCCATCCCGAGCATTCCATCCCTTGGCAAGCCTTCCTCACATTAGAAGATAAAAACCAAGGCATATACATGCCTCAGCACATCATACCGGTCATAGCATGCTCATGGAAATCAATGGACACTATTAGGTACCAATGTCCCACAATGGCCCTGCCCCTCAAGTGCTTTACCAACACACTACTGCATGTTCCAATTCCTTTTGTTGTTGCTGCTAATTCTTGCAGTCGATTTCGTCCACTCAACTGGGCATGTTCAAGCATTCCTGTACCAATCACATAACTTCAATCAGATTTAAAACAAATTGAAATAAATTCACATAATACCTCATTGGTAGCTTGTCAATAAGGTATATTTGCAATCTTGTTCGCTTCCTGTGACAACAAGTCAAACTAGCATTTTAGAACAAATGAACATGTATAAAAATATCACATCAGGTTAGCTCAAAACATAACCATCAAAATCTTAAATGACATGTAACCATCATAAACCAAAATCATAGATCACATATAGTCATCATATATCATAATCATAAATCACATGCGTAGTAAAACTGAAATAATATACCGATACTTATCTTTTAATCAATCCTTAGGTTCTTCCTTTGTCTGTATCCAGTATGCACTTTGGATCGGTTTCCACACCATACAGGAACCCAGTTCCTTCTCCTCAACCATACACTTATACCCATAGTGTGCATTACACATATACAACCACACCTGACACACAACACCATGCAATACATGCACCTACACCTGATGTACAACTCATACATCTACACCCAGTGTATACAATATAATGAATTCATCTACACCTGATGTGAAATACCACCCAATACATGTACCTACAACGAGTACACACGCCACAATACCATGACTACATGATGCACATAGATAATACTACATTCCCATAACACAAAATCAATGACATGCACACAATACCACACATACACTAGTACCATATGTACAACATGTACACAGTACCACTAGTACACTGCACCACCTACACAACGTGTGCACAACATCACAGGTACACGGTGTTACCTGCACAACATTTACACAATGCCACGTGTACACTACACCATTGTACAATGCATACACAATACCACATGCACGATGTGTACGTGACACCACATGTACACAACAACACATTTAAGACATGTGCATAGCACCACATGCTCATAGCACCCTATGGGCAACATGTACATGACACCACATGCTCACAACACCACTTGTACAATCATGCACACAACACCATATGTACATAGCACCATATGTACAACATGCACACAACACCATGTGTACATAGCACTGTATACGCAACAGGTACATAGCATCATCTATACACAACACTGCATATCCAACATGCACAGAGCACCATATGCACACACACTACATATACATCATGAAGACAATACAATATGTACACAACACCCTATATGAAATATTCGCAAAACCCTATTTGTACCATCCTGTACATAACATTGCATAAATAACATGTACACATGCTATGCATACACAACACCACAAGTGCACCCATCATAGATGCAACATGCACAAGATATACAACATATGCACAATGATAGTACCACAGATCCAGAACCAGACTGACTCTACCAAGCAACCCTGCTTCCAGTGTCTTATCCATGCCTGTCTTAGCATGCCGCAAACCACATTGCTTTCACTTTGTTGATGTATCCTTCAACATTACCTATCATAACATAAACATAGGCGTAATACAAGTATAAAATATCAATTAATATCCACATGATACTGAACTCATATATTTGTCGTGAATACTCTTCCCAATTGATTCCTCGTAAGACCAGGAACCTCTTCATGTTGTTCTCCTGCATAAGCAATTAGTTCTCCACAAGAATGATCCCTGACAACCCTATGAAACAGTAACATATATACATGGATACATACATACATATATAAATGTTAGCATAAAATAATCACGATGCTATCATATAATGACATACCTACATACATACATGTATACACATATAAATATCAACATAATCATGATCATAACAAAATTGCCAGATAACATAAGGTCAAGGTTAAGAGAAATTCCTTTATTCATGCATGACATGCCTGATATTAAGAGAAATAGTTCCCAACATAGCCAAGGCATCTAACGCCTCAGATCCATTTACTCTACCTTTTCTAGTTACCTTTCTTGTGTCTGCACTGCTACTGTCCATTTACCATAATGGACCCAGCCAGTCCAATCGATTGTCATAGTCTTACCTTCCGCTGCACGTACTCATGCACATAGTTGCATCTGGGTCTTATATCATCGGTTGGGTACCACACTTATCTCCTAATTTCCATCAACTTTCCTCTTTCCCAACCAATTCCCAAGACTCAAAACATAAAAGGCAAGAAAGAAAATAACAACAAGAAGAAAATCATGAAAACCAATCACAACACGACTCCGCAAACAAAGTGGTATGGCCATACTATAGACATAAACAAATATGCAAATCAAGCACAAGAAAATCACAAAATACCAAAAAGCACAAGACTAACAACAAACACCATGACTCAATCCCCATGGTTCCCAATGCATCCAAGGGAAATCTCATCTTAATCCTTCTTCATGATTCATGGCAATCTCTCTTGACACACAACTCCATGCATTATACTATCATTAACACATAACGTTTAGTGCGTAAATAAACATAACAATAAACCAGTTACCTCATCTTTTTGTGCCAAGAATGTTGCTTGCAACTGAACACATACACATCATCTCTCAAGGGACTCAAATCCTTTAACAGATCCACCTGTAGCTAAAGGCTAGCTAATATACATATCAAGTACATGTTCATGAATATAACACATATCCACATAATGTCAGACAAAATCAAGTTTAAGAAGAATTCCTTTGTGCAAAGCACTCATTTGTTCGAAATTAGGGTTTCCAAACATAGCCAAAGGAATTATTGCCCAATTCCTTTCTTTTACCTTTTTACCTTACTGGAATCGAGGCTTACTATATGATGTCACATCACCCAACTGTTAGTGATATAAACACATCAACTACTACCTTGTCATTCTAATACCGACATGTTTCCTAAAACTTCTCACACATGTCAACCACATCTTCCAAATATCTAGACAATCATATTTATCAATTTGAAATCAACTTTAACAAACAATCATGTCATAATCCATAGTCATTAGACATAATTCTACAACTATCAACTACATTTAAGTACATATCAACTATCTCAACTCATACATGTTAGTACAATCATCTTAAGACAAGATCATTGGAACACATATTCATATTAAGCAATTCATCAATCATTCAACCACTTGCAAGCATACCATGTTAAATAAATCAACTAGGCACCAAACACTCAAACACCAAATAGACATCATAATCAAACAACCAAGCACCAAATATACGACATAAGAAAACTCATACCTTAATGTATATCACGGGAGGCTATCTTGTCTACACAATAAAGCTAGGTTAGCATGATACAAATTTACAACACATCAGCTCAAACACTCATAAGATCATGATATCCATAACAATATCTAACTAACATGTTCACATCGTAAACTCATACACAATTATCATTCACACATATGCAAAGTCAATCTAGATTAGTATGACACCATCTCACAAATATGTCGGTTCATACCTAAATATCGCAACCATAACCATCTGCATAGGTCAAACCAGGTTAACACAATACATATAACATCAATATCTTTAGGGAAATGAACATAACCATCACGCATATGACCAATCCAAATTATAACATCAATATCTCAATGAAATAACCCTAATCATCAAGTTAATAACATATAACAAAAATAAGCTATATATCATTCTCATCAACAACATAAAACTGAATCATCAAAATAACTATCATATAAAAATTAACAAGTTAATCTATAACATACTCATAAGTAACATATAGCATAATCATTAGGTTATCTAATATAAGAAAACTATAGCAATGCATACAACTACAAGTTACTATCATTCTTGACTATCTGATGCATGTGCATATAACCACACTAATCATCTAACATCTATCATGAATGTAACCATAACATCAAATACATGTTCCTAAATCTAATGTATATAACCCTAATGCATATAATAATCCTTAACTTACATACCTGCATGCCGAACATACACTACCTGTATGACGATCTTGTCTTACCCCAACATCCAATGCTGCAACCTCATTATGATGATCTGCATCTCTTGCTATATCTCAGCCAACACATTAGCATCATAACATCCAATAGCACTATGATGACCTAACTTGCATACCATGACTTAACAAGGCATGTTTGACCTACTATTCATGCATACTATAACCAACACCACACATGCATAACAATTGTATATAGACGCATAACAAATGAGTACCAAACCATACACACATCATTCTAGCTAGAGTCCATTCATCAATGCATGACCATATCAACTACACAAACCATGACCTTATGCATGACAACAACCATTACTCCATTGTACACATTTCCACATGAAACCAACAGTATGCATACGCAATGCCAAACCAACTACCAATACGCATAGCCGCATGTAGTCGAACATAAGCGAACAATTCTTGTAATCAACCTACAATAATGATACATGTAATCAAAATATTCAAAAATGTAACCTAACATACAAGGTTAGGTATCATGAAATCAACATGTAAGTGACATATAATTCATACACAATTAGTGACATGTTCTAAAAATGAAGACATTGTGTCTATTAATTTGAAATCATCATTCACCAATATAACAACCTATAAGCATACCCCCTTACTGTCCATGGTCCACACTAAGGTAGAAGGAGGAAGCTACTATAAAGCTCTACTAAATTTAGCCACACTTGGAAAGAAATTGATTTTTATTTCTTGTACATTTTGTATGAGATTAAGTCAAAACATTACACTTATTCCACTTGTAACATCATAACTAAAAACATGCCACTTTTCCATTTCCTTACATGCAACTTTTCAATTTCCTTCCATGCAACCTTTCAAATTCCCTACATGCAACTCTTCAAATTACTTGCATGCAAATAGGCATATATCAGCTACATCCATATTATCATACTACAATACTATCCCATCCAAGAAAAATTAACATTTTCTTCATACAATTACTATACTTTTACATTTTCCACAAACAACTACTATACTATTACATTTGCATGTAAGCATTTATTCAGACACTTTACATGCAAACTAATATAGAAAACTATTTGAATACAAGTAAGAATATATCAACTATAGAAATACTATTGCACATCAATACTATCCCCAACGACAAACAACATACTCATTGGGGCATTCTATCAGAAAGTTTGTATGCAATTAATCATTGAATCATTTAAGCATTTCATCAAACACTTTTCATGAAAACTAATATAGTGAATGATTCAATGCATATGTCCTAAACTATAGTAGTAGAAGCTATGGAAACTGAACCATATTATCAGTGTTATTATCCCTCACTATGGTTCAAGTTTCAACTTCTGAGATTTCATGTATGAAAAGTTATAAAATAAATACCAACACAATCCTATTTGGCACACAATTCTAGGAGTATCCAGAAATCTTGATTTACACTGGTCATATCTCCTAAAATATAGAGAATAAATGTCTGAAATATGTATCACAATATAAGTTGGATTTCCTCTCATTGTGGAAAAAAATTTAGCTCCTGAGAGTGCTCGGAATAAAATTTATAATAAACATGTTCTCGTGACCTGTTTGAGGCCTGATTTTAGGAGCATTTAGAAGGCTCGACTCCCTCTACTCATATCTCCTAAAATATTGTGACCCAATATTTGAAATTTCTACCACAAAATCATTGATATTTCCCCTCACTATGGACGATTTTTCAGCTTCTAAAAGCCTACGAAGAAAAGTTTTTGCAGAAATGCCAACGTGACCTGTTTAAAGGTGCGTTCAGGAA
This sequence comes from Pinus tabuliformis, assembly GCA_031772625.1. Lineage (NCBI taxonomy): Eukaryota > Viridiplantae > Streptophyta > Pinopsida > Pinales > Pinaceae > Pinus > Pinus tabuliformis. Next base: position 346,818,640 of record CM062812.1, read on the forward strand.
GGTCGTCTTCCTTAGATCATAATTCCTAAAGTAGTGTGAACCAATATCTGAAATTTTGATCTCATTATCAGTGGGATTTACCTACAGTATGGACAAATTTTCGACTTCTAATATTCCACTGAAGAAAATTTATAACAGATATGACAGAAAGGTCTAAAATTTAGCCTTTGTTCTTCATTTTACCTATGATAGAGCCTGTCCAGTCCAAATGTTTGAACCGTGCTCTGATACCACTCTATAACAACCTCCAAGGTAAATGTGCATATAAATAACATAATAGGAATAGAAATACAATAAACATATCAGCCATCAAAATCCATATATACATCAATACATTTGCACATCAAAATCAAGGGAATGAATTTTTTTCATTAATAAATGCAATGAACCAACCGAATATGGGACTACCACGTTCCACCTGACCATAGATTGGCTGAGATAAGTCTCCCTTCATCCAATCACCCCTGTGTCGTATTCCAAGCATGAATGTGGGATCTCATTTAACACATCAATCAAAACTCATCTAGGGCTTCTAGAGGCCACCCACCTCAACCCATCAAACAATGATTCCACCCCACGGTCGGACATCACCAAAAAACCATCATCATATTGGTCTCCATCCAAGCCTTCTAGGGCTTCCAGAGCATTTGTCCAACCAAGGCTTCTAGAACTAGTAACTCAACCCACAGCTTATACAGGGCTTCCAGAGTGTTTGTCCAACCAAGGCTTCCAGGACTAGTAACTCAACCCGCCAAGGGCTTCCAAAGCATTTATCCAACCAGGGCTTCCAAGACTAGTAACTCAACCCAAGCTATGGAAAAATGAGAACCAACCAAAACAAAGCAATGAAAGTAAACCCATAATCACCATGGCTATCCAGGAAATGTCAAGGTTAGGCAATCCATTGTCGATCTAGGCAATCCTCCATGCCAATGATAGATCACAACCAAGAAACCACATGCATGCCAAAACTAGTGAATAAATCATACATGCAACTCGATACCTGTAAGTAAATATGATGTAGTTGTTGATGTCGATGCCTTCTTGCTCTTTCCCATTCTTCCTTTGCCTTCTTGCTCCAAGAATCCAAGTATGCCACACCCTACAAGAGTGTTTCAAGAAAACTCTAAGTCTCCAAGTGTATGAGAGAGAGAGAGAGAATAATGAGAGAGCTCCAAAGCTAAACTGACCAAGTCTTTCCCACTAATCCTCATAAGCCTTTTTATTAATGAGACCTCTATTTTTTTCATTTTCCATTATTTTCCTTCAATTTACTCCTCACATGCAAAATGTGACCTTTCACCTTCCTTTTCTCCTAATTTCCATTATTCTCATAAAGAAATCTGCGAAAATACCTTTTGGCCTCTTTAATGCCTTAGCCATTACCTTTGCCAATTTCCTTAGCCATAAACAACCAAATGAACACCCCCTAGGATGTCTTTCCCACCAGTCAGCTTGGAATATGTGTCCCATCATTTGTGGTATTTATATATTTCTACATGGAATTTTCACTAGGGTTGTTACATATTGGGTCCACATAAAAAAAATATCCCCGAGCACTGCACCCAGCACAACGTACAACACGTGGAGCTACTCAAGGAAAGAGTGTAACACAAACCCAACAATTTATTCCATGAGATCCCACACTCATGCTTGGAATATGGCATGGGGGTTATTAGCTGAAAGAAAGATTTGGTTCAACCCAATCTATGCTCGGGTGGTACGTGGAAGTCCTTAACTTGGTTGGAATTACATATGTTAATGAGAGCTCTTTTCCTTTTGTGCATTATGTGTAAATTTACTTGTTATTATGTGTCTTTAATGGTTGTTCTATCATTATTCTTTTGTTGGTTATATGTTGGTTATAAGCATGGTTTATGATAGACTTGAGTTATGGCTCTCATCCTATTTTGATTAGTAGATGAATATATAATGAATGAATGACCTAACAGATGATAATAAAACTATTGTGAGAGGGCATCAAACCTTCTTGACGAATCCCAGATAAGTATGAGGTCCCTATGTCCAGATGTGTTTTTATGACCAGTATATTACATGTTCATGATGGATTTGACGAAATGCTTGTCATGGCTAGGATGAGTCAGGTTAGGTCCTTCTTCAAGGTTTTCATTAGAGGCATTGTCTGCTTGTTACTTATCATTTATGAGAATTTCATCAATTTCTGGCGAGAAGCCTGAGTCCTAGCCCTGAAAAGGTGGCTTAGGATTTAGGGTCACTGGCACAGAAGTGTTTGAAAAATATTGCAGTTCCATAGAGGCTTTGTTGTGGGAGTGACTGGAGGGTTATAGTCATATGGAGGGATTTTCATGGAAGAGAAATGAGGGTCTAGTTCAGTTAAAAGGAAAGTTAACTCAAGGGTTTGGTACCTAGAGTGTTTGGTTAGTCCCTAGGGGTCCTGTTGCTCCTAAGAAAGGCTAGTTTGGTATTTGTTTTCTTGATTCCACTTCCTTAACTATAATTGGGTATTTGAATCATATCATAGTAACTCTTTGTGACATATTCACCTTGTTGGACCGGTTAGATTGGGTAAGTGTGGGAGGAGGGTGTTACAGGTTTACTATTTTGGTTACGAGTTGGGTAGCATAAAGTAGTTTTTATTGATCACTTCTAAGAATTTGATGGTTTCTACAAGTAGAATAGAATTGATCTTGATTTCAATTTTATATATTTTATTTCATGCAAGATAGACTAGAGTCACTGTCATGGCTTTTACATTCATGTTACTAGCCTAGGTTTAATTTCCTATTAATCTTCTCCAAAACAGATTATGATTTATTTTCCATCATCTCTTCCCAAGAAAATAGAGCAATGTTTCCTTTATGAAGTATGACAAGTAATTCTTAAGTTTGCTATCTTCTTGCAAACCTAAGTTCAATTGTTTTCCTTCTTTGGAATTTTACAAAATGGTCTCTGAATATTTCAATTCAATTCATTACTTCAGAGAAACTTAGGTAGAATATTTCTTACTGTGCATATAGCCCTCTCACCTGTTAATTTTGCACAAACTCTGGATTGATAAATTAAAGCTGGTATCCTTGAGATTTGCAACATTCTTTTCGCAATGCTAGGACTCTATTCTATGTAGACATGTGCATAATGCACAAATTTGACCATAGTCTAGTTGTGTTTAATATGACCTTTGTAATGATTAAATTGAGTCATGTGGGTGTTAAGGTGAGCACAAAGGGGGATATTAGATGAGAGTGGATCTGATTTAATTGATGATAAAGCCACATAGTACAATCATCCTCGATTAATTCTTATTCTTCTACCATTGATTGTCAAAATCATATAGGAGTTGGAAAATTGATGGAAATTAAAGGTTTATTTATTTTGTTGCATTAGTGGAGGAAATACAATAGATCAAAGGAAGTATTAATAAACTTCCTGATTTCAAATGGTAGTGAAGGTTTTAGTAGTTGTTACACTCCCTACCTAGTGTGACCTATGTTTTTGGGTTTGTCGACTATACTCAGACCAAGTCCTAGTACTTGGCGTGGGGTGGCACTGAAGTTGTTCATATTTGGAAAAATGATTCATTATTCTTATAGATAACAATAATTACATGTGGTTGAAAAAATAGAGGGAAAGCTTCTCCTAGCCTGAATTTTATGACAAGGATGGAGAGGTGGAAAACAAAGATGAGAATAAACTCATAAAATGGAAATGGAGCAAAGTCTATATTAACATTACTCAGTAACAATTAAATAGATTACATATGAGACAAGCAATAATAAATAACTGAAGTAAACTGAACTAGAACTCAACTAATTACACTGAATTAAAGTGGTGGTTGGAATTATTTCATCCAAGGCTCCCCATTAATTACAACCAAAAAAATTAAAACTAAGATGCATGGATTTATTTTTCTCTCTTTTCTTCCAGATGCTGCATACTCTAAATTGCTTTAACTTTGTGTCTTTTTTGTAGGCTCCAAATTTTAGTTTCTTCATTTGTTGGTGAAACTCTTCCATTTTTTTAATATAGAAAATTATTTCAGGCTATCCATGCATGTCCCATACTTCTTCAAAAATATTCTTGTATGCATACTACTTCCACATGTCATCTTCTATAGTTTGTTCTTAATCATCAATCTTTTGAGGTGAAAAATAGAGATGAGAATAAAATAAAAAATAGAAATGGAGCAAACTCTATCTTCACATAACTCAGTAACAGTTGAATATATTACATAGGAGACAAGCAATAATAAATGACTGAAGTAAACTAAACTAGAACTCAACTAACTAAACTAAACTAAAACTAATTATGATGTCTAGTAGACAAGAAGTTGTGGTTGGAATTATTTCCTCTAGCATTTTAGAATGTAATTGGGCACGAAGGGAAACAACAAAGAAATTGCTTCACTATATATATATATATATATATATATATATATATATATATATATATATATATATATATATATATATATATATATATATATATATATATCACAACCCCTCATGTCATATGTGGACTTGATGGAATGTCTGATCAACAAAGCCGAGGAAATTCATGTGTTGAGAAAGGTGGTATATATATATATATATATATATATATATCACAACCCCTCATGTCATATGTGGACTTGATGGAATGTCTGATCAACAAAGCCGAGGAAATTCATGTGTTGAGAAAGGTGGTATAATATAAAATATGAGCCAATCGATGATGCCAGTAATGGATTTAAGTTTTTTCTATACAAGAAAATGTATAACCATGTGTATTTATGTTTATGTTGGTGGCAAACTCATCTTGTGTGGGAGCAAGTCCACCTTCAACAAGAAAGTATCCATAAACCATAATCACATATCATTTTGAATGGAAACATGGGAGAAAGTCTCCCTTCAACAAGAAATTATGGAGAAATCATAATTGCATAATATTTGGAATGGAAATATTATGATTTTTTTAATTCTTTCGACATCATGGAGAATGAGTAATTTTTTAAGGACATGAAATTTGGGCCTGCAGATGGACACTTATTTATTATCTCTACATTTTCAAAGATGCCCTTAAACCCTCTCAATTAGGATTGTTTCATTTATAGTGAAAAATATTTTCGAATACGAAAAAACTTCAAAATATATGCCTTTGAAGCAGATTCTCCATTAATGCAACTGGCTTAGTAAAAATCAGAAGTGCAACACAAAGAGGCCAATTTATTTGAAAATATGTGCATTATTGAAGTATATGGGTGTCAATAGAAATAGAAGAAATTTTGTAATATAATTTGTTTGTAAAATTGATGAGGATGTACTTCCAAAATTATATAGAGAGGTCATGTTGAACATTGACTAGCGTACATTGAATATTTAGACACTTTCGTAGATAATTGGTGAGTACAACGGTTGACATCCATGTATCTCGGTAGATGGAAGAATATTAATAGAATGAATAGTAGTTTAGTGATTGAAAAAAAAAAGTTGATTATGGTCTTAAGCAACTATATATTCAAGAGATCATGCAGAAATAAATGTTGGCATGGATGATTGTCCAGTTAGTTTGGAAGTCATGGATCTAGGGAAGGATCACTCATTAGTTGTTGAATACATTAGAGTTGTATGCTAGTGAGGTTATGCAATAGCTTTCAGATTTTGTTAAGGAATTAAGTTCAGGAGATACGTAATTCGGGAGTTCGGGGGTGGAACTCACAAATCCAACTTGCCAACTAGACCTTTACAAAATTTATGAGACAACTTGATGTTGTTCACACCACATGTTTTTAAAAAATGTTTAGAGAGGAAAAACTTGTGAGCCAAGAAGATTAAAGACAAGTACTCATTAAGATAGTGTGTTTGGGATTAAACTCCTACTTGTCTTATGCATATTGAATAATATTCCTTATCGTAAATGTTATTGTTGTGTGAGCTGTTTGGTTGCAAATTAGTTGGATTTAAGATATTTAGTCCAAATAAAATAGCTCCCAATTTAGTGTTTGGCTGAAATATTTTATCAACAATTGGATTGTGTGGTTAATATAGTATTTCTATATTAAACAGTTATTGATATATTTATATGAGTGATTAATATTATACAAAATAGTTTTTTGGTGTGCAATTATTTTTCTAAATCAACTAAGGTCATATCTCTTTACATACTAATTTGGAACTTTCGTCTATCATTAAAGAAAAACTCTTTTGTTGGATATAATATGAAACAACTTTTTTAACGAGTGGATTAACTGTTATATATCTGATTAAAATATAAATAATTTATAACAATTAAATAAAAAAATAAATTATAAATATATAATTAAAATAAGTATAAATAATATAGCAATTAAATTATTTTTGTTTTCTTATATACAACTAATATTAAATATTTTTTGTAAATTTATTGGGAATTTAGCATAATATCTATAATAATAATACTTTTCCTTTCATCAAATATATATATTTTTAATTACTATTAATATTAAACATTTCTTATATACTCTTACTATAGATATGTTTTAACTCTAGGTTTGTTATAGAGGCATCAAATCCTTGAAAGTGAAAACCTCCATTTAGAGTGAAAAAACGTAGAAAAGATTTGTACCTCAAGTAGTTTGATCCCTCTCAAAGCATGATATATTTGGAGTTAAGATGGATCTACATTGAGTGCAATTAGGATGACATTTTTATGACACAACGAATTAGGTTTAGCCCATATTTCCTCGACTTAATTATGCTTTGGAACCTTTCCTCTTGATTCTTAGTGGCAATAGAGCTTCTTTAACTATCCCACGGTGTTACAGGTCTATTTGGGCACATCACTGCCGACATTCAGATCAATACAATTAGGGCTCATCAAACCCTAATTCAATTGTTACATGCCCTACACAAGTCATCACATTGAATGCTTCCATCCATATAAGTTTCCTGGCCTGAAGCCCTGCTAAAATGCCTCCTTGGGACACCAGCGCAACCTTGGTCATGGGTAACTACGCTGCAGAGAAGGTAGGCCCATTCAAGCCTTCTTCGTAGAGCACTTATGCCCACTTACACTTGCGCTGGGCGAGAATGAGTGAAATTTGCATAGGGTTATGGGAATATTCCTTGATTCTAGATCATTCTAGAAGGATCCCGGCTCTCATCCCATCCTACGAGCTTTAATTTGGATAGGTTATGGATCAATTAACCTTCTACCCTCTCATCCCTTGCTCCATGGAAGCTAACTCCAATTTTGGAAAACCATTCAATGCCCAATTTATGACAAAACCACCTTCATTTCCTTATAAATTGACCACTCATCATAGTGATCAAGGAAGCTGGAATTTGAAGATTGTAGAGAAATATTGTTGGTTTGAGATTTGAGTTCATGTCAAGTAATGTTATGCTACTAGATTGATGTACTTTTTTTGTGACGAGGGTTTGGACTGAAGCTAGATGAGTGACAAAGGATCGAACTTCATTGGTTGTAGTTCCTCCTTCTACGTCAATAAAGTTGTTTGTTCCTTTTCCCATATTCTTGTTCATATCTATGATGCATATATGTTTCAATGTTGTCGATTCCATTGGTTTATAGTAGATAGATCATGTACTTTGATCGTTGTCATCTTTTGTTTCTATTGATAGGTACCAATTGAGCAGATTCAGTTCAAGTGGGAGCGACGGGAGCAATTCAAAGGAGATCAAGGAAGCAAAATATCATAAGTAAGTTCCTTCATCTCATCTATCTATTATAGGAAAAGGTTAAACCACTTTATTTCTATTGTTCTAAGTGTAACTACCCACTTAGGGAAAATGTGTTTATCCGTAGATACAAATTCCATATAACAAATTGGCGACCATACTAGGGAACGAATGTCATTCTTGGTAGTTTACCCTCATCATATTACAACCTAGTAGACTTTACTTGACTTCATTGATCTCTTTTCAATCATTTTGAAGTGCTTTTGGTCAAAAAAGTGTGTTTAAATGTCTCTTGATTGTGCTCTCTGGCACTAGTGCAATGTTGGTCTTGACACAGTACGCTACAGAGCAGCGTTATCTTAGAGACAGTGCTCTACAGCACACTGTCTCCCACTCTAGCTTGTGCTGATCCCTGCTAGGCCAAAAAACCCACCTTTTTTCTTGATTTTTCCAAATTTGCTTCTGATGTTGTTTGCTGAAAGATCAATGTTTTCTATGGTTCTAAAATCAATTTTAATTTCCTCTCCTAGCCATACTTTGAACTTGATTGTTTAGTGTTTCTTAAGGGATTTCTTTATCATTATCAATTCATTGTCAAATTTAGTTTATATCGATTAGTATTTTATGAAAAGGAAGTGTTGTAAATTCTTCATTTCTTTGAAAAAGAAACTGTCATAAAGTCTTCGTTTCTTGTGAAAAACATTGATTGATTGTTTGTGCATTTAGTTTCTTTATGTTCATCTAAACATTAAAGAAATGAAAAGAAAAACATGCATCGTGCATTTAGAAGTTTGTGTGTGCTTGTAGGAATGGTTTAGGGAAAGTTGCATTAGATGTGCTCTATGCTCTTTGTTTAAAGATTATGATTTCTTTGTCCTTTTTTAGTTACAGTTTTCATTGTTCAAATAAAATGAAAAGAATGTTTCTCAACTTAGCTGCATTTTAGGAGTTTTAGAAACATCACGCAGTGAACCTAAAAGGAAAATTATTAAACAATATCAACTTAAAATTTATCTCAATTAACCTAATGGAGCATTGTAACTTAACACATAACATTTAGAGGTTCTAGGCTAGAGACTTGTTCCGACATCGTTAAACATAGAAGCTATCATTAATTTTCTGCGATACATTTCAAGTGTGATACCTCATTCCACATACGTAAGTATATCGTAGCTCGTCCACGTACCTTCGAGTATATAGGGCGATGTTATAGTACGAAAAGTATAAAGGAATGCTCTCACTATGTAGTTTTGCATTAGATAGCGCTAATATAGATTGGGCCTCCATGTACTTTCGGGTATATATGGGAGGACTACATTAGGTATCTATCCATCCATAGGTAACTGAGTCGGCTACCTTGTACACTGTGATACACCGAACACAACATTCTGGGAGATTTCCTGCACGTATGTTAAGTCCTTGGTTTACTGAGGCAGTATATTGCAGTTCGCAGTTACTTGGTAATCCTTTTGCCTAGATTATTCCTCTTTGTTTTTGTTATGCTATTTTTATTAAAATAAATTAATTGACCGTGTATAACATCCTCCACGTCACTCCTTAGTTTATCTTAGGTTGAAACATATGGCAACAACTCCGGAGTCCACCGATCAAGGAATTCTTCTTGACGGGAATCCTAGTAATTTTCCTTCTTTCAGAAATATTGGTGCTCCTTGTGTGGCTACATTTTCCCTTCCGGGACTTACCATTGGCTTGCCAGTATGGTTCTTCTCAACCTCCTTGGCCCCGCAAGTGAATATTCCTACAACTAGATGAAATCAACATCTAGTTGATCCTAAATTTGACCCTTTACCTTCTTCGTCAGTTGTTTCTTCCTCCCTTTCTTCCTCTTTTCCTGGTGAAAGTATTGACACTAGTAACCAAGTGGATAAGAAGAAGAAGAAAGGGAAGAAGAAGAAGAATAAGAAAATTCAGCGGGGTGTCAACCAAGTAACCATTGTTTCGAATGCAACTTCTAATGAGAAACCATCCCATAATCCTCAGAAATTTCGATATCCTTGCAAAATTTGTACGGGAGACCATCTTCTTCGAAATTATTTTTGTATTCCTTATATCTTAGAAAAATGGTCTTCTCGTTCACGTCATCCTATGTCATCAATTTCTGGAGATCATGATGGTGACACACCATCAACTAGTGGTAGTAAAGTTCATGGAAAGACGGGTAAAGTTAAGTTTCCCTATAGGTTATGAAAAGGGAATCACCCCATTCACCTTTGTCCCTATCTGGATGAAGCCCAAAAAGTGTTGGATAACTGTCTTGCTTCTCAGAAGCGACTTCCATCTGGTTACAGGAGACTCTCCCTTAATTCTTCACTAATTGATGAAGTGATTGCCCCAAATCAACGCCAGTCAAACCCACTCTCTCTGAATGTTAATCCCACGAGTCTATACCTAACCAATCACAGGTCGAGGAAACAATTCACCTGATCTCACCTTCAGTTAATCGTACCTTTCCCATAGAGAGTGAGTATGATCTCACTCAGGTTCTTTTCGTTTCTTCAAATTCCAATGAGCTTGGAGGCAATCCTCTTGTTCCATCAATACAGGATGAAAAATCCTCCCATTCTCGTAACTTAAGGGGATGATTCTCCCCTTCCTACGGTACCCCCTCTAAGTACTCTAGTCACTTCCTTTGATTGGAATCGACTGGCAGGTTGTTGTCTTCCTTCTTATGTTCCTTTCCATATCATAGTACAGGTTTATAATATGATTGTATTTGGAACTATTATAGATGAAGGTGCATCTGTGAGTATCCTTTCCCCCACGGCTTGGCAAGTACTTGGTTCGCCGCCACTTGTGCCTGTTACCCAGAATCTGTAGGCTTTTAATAGATGAACCAGTCAACCATTAGGGATCCTTTCTTAGTTGACTATTACTTTGGGAGGAATTTTTTTTTTATCTCAATGTGATGATGGTCCCAGGGCCTTTAGATTACAATTTACTTCTTGGGTGCGACTATGTTTATGACATGGGAGCTATTGTTTCAACACTCTTTCGAGTGATGTGTTTCCCGCATGAAGGTTGAATTGTCATCATTGACCAACTTTCATTTCTCAGTCCAAATATGTTTTCCATTCAACCATATTCCGTAAATGATCCTTTTGTCCCAATGGTATCTTCCCTGCCACGGGTCAATTATGTGGCAACCCGCTCCATGCCTACATCAACTGACGATCAATTATGTGATGTTGTGTGGCATGTACTGGGGGAATTGGAACCAAATATCTCTAATTGATTCCTTGCTACGTATCCCTTCTAGAGCATTTTTCTCCCATCTGATGAGAACCTCTTGGAAGTCATGACCTCTTATGGGTCGTGATCAAGGAATCATGAGGATAGTTTATGGTCTTGTCTCAACCTCGTTAAAAAATGAAACAAGGAATATGAGGATAGTTCTTTTACTGTGTCAACCTCATTAAAAATGAAACAGGTTCCATGAGGATAGTTCCTGGTCTTGTGTCAACCTCCTTAAAAAAATGAAACAAGGAATATGAGGATAGTTCTTGGTCTTTTGTCAACCTCATTAAAAAATGAAACAAAGGGTATGAGCATAGTTACTTGTCTTGTGTCAAGCTCATTAAAAAATGAAACAAGGAATATGAGGATAGTTCTTTTACTGTGTCAACCTCATTAAAAAAGGAAACAGGTCCCAGAGCATAGTTACTTGTCTTATGTCAGGCTCGTTAAAAAATGAAACAAGGAATCTGAGTAGAGTTCCTTGTCTTGTGTCAAGCTCATTAAAAAATGAAATACGCTCCCCTGAAGAAAAGTTTCAATTAGAGTCTTTGATTAGATATCGTACAATCCCAGTTGAGTCTTTCACTTGATCTCGTAAATGAACCTTCATTCCATCCACTTGATAGCCACGAGTAGTCTACTTAGATGAATGCAATGAAGCTTGGGGGGCATGCACCTAGAATCAAGTCATCATGATGGGAGCATGTAAACCAATCTCAAGCATAGTTTTTTCATGGTTCAAGCTTGTGTAAAAATTAACCCATATCCAAAAAAATGAAACAAGTTGTAGTATACCTAAGGGGGATAATATGGGGTATAGAGGGAGGTACCCAAGGGAATAATGTAATAATGGGATGTGCAATAGTGATGAATAAGGTGGTTAACCCGTATCATGTAAGGGGCCACAAGTAGTTAGCAATAATGTAATAAGCCCATGGTATTAGATAGATGGTATTGAGGGAACCATGGTAATGACCCATGGTATTGTATGTATGAGGCCTAAATAGAAGCTAGAGACTCCCCATTGAGAGATGTGAAGGAATATTATATGAATAGGCACATGGCTTGTGGAGTGTTCTCCTTCCTTAAGGAGTGAATGTATGGTGTTGCCCTACCTTAAGGGTTTGATCGATAAAGAAGCATTTCTATCTATTTCTATCTTATTATTTTGGGTATATTTGTATTTTCATATATTTTTGGATAATATCTATAACAAGTGGTATCAGAGCTATAACACAAGGAATATGAGGATAGTTCTTTTACTGTGGCAACCTCATTAAAAAATGAAATAGGTCTCAGAGCATAGTTACTTGTCTTGTGTCAAGATCATTAAAAAATGAAACAAGGAATTTGAGTAGAGTTCCTTTTCTTGTTTCAAACTCATTAAAAAATGAAACAAGGTCCCCTGAAGAAAAGTTCCAATTCGAGTCTTTGATTAGATCTCATAAAATACCAGTCGAGTCTTTCACTTGATCTCGTAAATGAACCTTCATTCCATCAACCTGATAGCCATGAGTAGTCTACTTAGGTGAATGAAATGAAGCTTGGGTGGCATGCACCTAGAATCGAGTCATCATGCTGGAAGCATGTAAACCAATCTCAAGCATAGTTTTTTCATGGTTTAAGCTTGTGTAAAAATGAAACTGAATCCAAGCAAAGTTTTTCATTTCAAGCTTGTGTAAAAATGAATCTGAATCCAAGCATAGTTCCCTATGGTTCAAGCTTGTGTAAAAAAAAACCCATATCCATTTTAACCCTCGTTATTTCCATTCCATCAGCCTCTTTCATCAGATGAACCTTGGTTTTTCTCCTTCCATCATCACTATCTGCTTGGCCGATCATACACTTTCACTTGTTTGTTTTACCCTTTTTGAGGAATAGTTGAAATGAGTGGTCTTATTAGCCAGCCTCTTCCCATAAATCAATATGTTTTGAGGAGTTCCACCATTTCTAGAACTAGTTGCTACCCTTTATACCACTCGTTCCTCCAGGATGAGTCACCTTTAAGATATTTTCTGACTCGTAAAAAATGAAAAGATCATCGAGCATTTTAATTTTTTGATTCGTTAAAAGAAAATAAAAATAGCGGGTCTGCTTTCAAGCTCTTTTCCAACCCTTTAAACATGGAAATATTTCCAGCTGCTTGTCCTTTTCATCTCGTAAATGGATTCGAAACGACATCTACTCAGTATAAGTTTAACCCTTTTCCGGACTGAGATAGATTATTTACGAAAAAGGAATATGTTGATCGAACATGGTCGATTCAATAGGTTCTCTCTTGTATTATTTTATGCTTTTTTGGACTTGAGAGACAAATTTACAAAAAAGAACTTGTGAATTTTTCTTTTTGTCCCTTTTCAAACTCTCTAAACATGAAAAGGACCAAGTTCTCATTGTCTTTAAACTCATTAAAACATCAAATAGAGAGAAAGTTGTCCATCGTGACAAGACTGAGTTTCACCTTCGCTACTCATTAAAACATCACATAGCAATGGATTCACCCAAAGGGTGGAATTATACAACAAGCATATGTTATCCTCCTCAAAGTTGGTAAAAAATAAAGAGGTACTAGTTAGCAATGACTGGGGAAAATGGGAAAAGGGATAAATCACTTTATGGTAGCAGGTCGCTCCTGAACATGACACTTTCATTTCATCTTTGTGACTATTTGGGTTGGCTTATCTATTTGATGGTTATCATACCTATCGTCTATCACACCATCCATCACTTTGGTTGCCAATTCATTCAGTGTCACCGACATGTTCAAGAGAAGTCACTCAGTAAACTTCATCCTTTGCAATACTCATAAGCCTTCATTTTCATGACCGCCATTCCTGAACCTTGTGTCCTCAGTCACATTCTGTATTCAAAAACATTACAATTTATTCGTTTCATTAATGGGGAATACATCAAGGCCCTCCTATGACAAGTCGCTGCATTTAGACATCAGCACATTATCCAAGAAGTTGACTTAAAAACACCCTTTCAATACCTTGAGGCTTGCATACATCAATGGAAAGTTTCTCACTTCCAGTGATAGGTTGACATCACATGCCTTTGACCAAAAGACTTTGTATGGTGCTTGACATCAAAACATCTATTCACACCATGCAGAATGTACTGTAGTACCTTGAGGATCATTATCATTATTGGTGATTTCTATCACGTCTGTTAACAACTTACATAATTTGTTGGTAATCAGACGGTGTCTTCCCATGTTCGACTTCAGATCATATATTCACATGGTTAGACTCGTACTTGAGTGAACGATTGAACAAGATAGGAGACCTCAGATATAGTTTCATCCATCTGGGTTGCGATTTCAGGAGAGTACTAAATCATCTGTAGGATGGCTTTACACAGATGATCATCCTATCATGGGTCTATATTTGTAGACGACTATCTGATTTATTTACATGTAATGACAAGTTTATATGCTGAGCATGGGTATGCCTTCCCTTAGCAATTCATGAAAAATTCAAAGATATCATGAAATTATGTATTGTAATTGATGCAGGTCACCGTCCGCTTCAGATCCTCCTCATCATATCATAAAGCATATCACTCGACATTATCATTTTCGACTTCATGCTTTAGGGGGTAGTTGTTATAGGTCTATTTGGGCACATCAATCCTGACATTCATATCAGTACAATTAGGGCTCATCAAACCCTAATTCAGTTTCTACATGCCCTAGACAAGTGATCACATTGAATGCTTCCATCCATGAAAGTTTCCTGGCCTAAAGCCTTGTTGAATGCCTTCTTGGGACACCATCACAGTCTTGGTTAGGGGTAACTGCGCTGCAGGGCAGGTAGGCCCATTCAAACCTAGTCTGCAGAGCACATAGGCCCAATTACACCTGCATTGGGCAAGAATGAGTGAAATTTGCATAGGGTTATGGGAATATTCCTTGATTCTAGATCATTCTAGAAGGATCCCAGCTCTCATCCCATCCTATGAGCTCAAATTTGGATAGGCTATGGATCAATTAACCTCCTATCCTCTCATCCCTTTCTCCATGCAAAGTAACTCCAATTTTGGAAAACCATTCAATGCCAAATTTATGACAAAAACACCTCCATTTCCCTATAAATTGACCACTCATCATAGTGATCAAGGAGGCTGGAGTTTGAAGATTGTAGAGAAATATTGTTGGTTTGAGATTTGAGTTCATGTCAAGTAATTTTATGTTGCTGGATTGATGTGCTTTTGGTGTGACAAGGGTTTTGACTGAAGCTAGATGAGTGACAAAGGATTGAACTTCATTGGTTGTAACTCCTCCTTCTACATCAATAAAGTTGTTTGCTCCTTTTCCCATATTATTGTTCATATCTATGATGCATATATGTTTCAATGTTTTCGATTCCACTTGTTTATAGTAGATAGATCATGTACTTCGATCATTGTCATCTTTTGTTTCTGTTGACAGGTACCTATTGAGCGGATTCAGTTCGAGTGGGAGCAACAAGAGAAATTCAAAGGAGATAAAGGAAGCGAAAGATCACAAGTAAGTTCCTTCATCTCATCTATCTATTATAGGAAAATGTTAAACCTCTTTCTTTTTGTTGTTCTAAGTGTAACTACCCACTTAGGGAAAATATGTTTATCCATAGATACAAATTCCATATAACACGGTCATTTTGTTTTCCACATGACCCAACTTCAAACACTTTGTTTCATGTGATTGTCACGATAATATTCAATCAATAGTGGTCCCTAATGAAATAAACCAATAGTTGAGGATAGATGGTGTATATTGACGGTTGGTGTCTATTGTGGGGGTCACCCTATGATGTCAGCTCGAAACGGGGAGGTGATTCGAATGGAAATTCACCCATGGTGTTTAACCATGGTAATGTAACTAAAGGCGATAAAAAAGTCACCCATGGTATTATCCAACCACGGTATTTTCCCACCCATGGTATTTACCCATGGTAATGTAACTAAAAAAGACTATAAATAACAAGCCTCATTTTGTTAGAGGGAAGATTACCCAGCACAATGTAGTGACAACCATCATTTTTTGATCTAGTGGCAACCGTCATTTTTTGATCTAAATAAAAGTTAGTTCCTTATTTCTTTTATGGATTGGTTTACTTTTTCTATTTTCTTGGTGCAAAAATTACTCAGATCGTGAGACCCCACAAGATCCGGATCAATGGTATTAAAACCAAGTTATGACTCCATGGAAATTAGGGTTTCAAGGGTCCGTGTTGGAAGTTATCAGTTGGTTGTCGCGTTCTCTCCTTACTATTTATGTGAGTTCACAAGGGAAATCATGGAACAATATCATGAGCACATTTCTTTGATTATTATTGTCATATCTTGGTACGTTGAATTGCTTGAAGTTAGATCACTTAAGAAGCCTTTTTCTTTCTTGGATATTTGAACAAATATTTGTAGGGTTTATCCTTCTTTTATTTCACCAACATCTCTCCCATGGTCTTCAAAAGTACATTATTTTCAAAAATCATGTCTAGCGATTGTTTCCACAATGTCGCATGCCTTAGGGTTTTGTTATCATAGTTTGGATTATGATTCCATTCTTGCATTTATATTCTCGAAGGGTGCCTTCTAATCGAACTCGTCTGGACTCTCTTTCGATATCTGTGATTTCAAAACAAGGTGTCATTGCCACCTCGTCTAATGGTCTTCCATTTTTCTTTTTCCTCCTGCAAAAAACAAGAAGAGTGGGTTAAAGTGGATAGTTGATCTTCTCTTCATTGACTGCATTGAAAATTGGCTCAGTTTTAATAGTAGTGGCAACTGCAGCTCCAACATAATTGACCTTGAGCTTAAGAAGTAAGAATTAGCAGCACCAATGTCCAAGCGAGCGATGATGAAATTGTAGCCATTGTCCGAATCGTTTTTAGCATTAGGTTATAGCATTGTATCCCATGATAGTAAGGCCGACTAAAATTCATCACTCCCCCTTCGTTATTTAGCAGAGGTGGTCGCAGTCACAATGTCAATGTCAAAGAGCTCAAAGAAGATGCAATACATAAACTACAGAATGCGGGTGACGATCTAGGACGAGAGTCACCTAATTGGAAATTTCATGGTATTTGATCACGACATGAATTTGGTGTTGGTAGAATGTGTAGAGTTCATAATGCTTACTCCCAAGAAGGGCACGAAAATATTCATGAAAGAAAAGCATCACTAGAGACGTACCCTCAACCTGATCCTCCTCCATGGAGAAGAAGTGGTTACCATGACTATCGAAGGTCTTATCCTACTTGTGAATCACGGGTAAAGATTTTCGCCACAACTCATGCAGAGAGATGGCTAGAGGAATCCCAATGGTTCCCCTTGTCAAGCACAACCAAGCTTAGCTGGTCCTATCAAAGGTATCGGAGGTCCTTCTCCAGACATGATGCAACCTTAGATCTCATGGCCTCCCATTCTGTAGGTTTTGGCATACCCCATGACTTACTCTACCCCAATGCCACTACATCCTCCTCGGCCTCCTCCACTACCATTCTCATCGCAGACACCATGGTGGAGAGCAATGCCCTAGAGCTCCTTTTCCAATACATTGCACAACTCGGTGAAGGCCACCCCAACAAGCCAACTACCATCTATAACACCCCTTCTCAAAGAATTACATGGCGATGTTAGAATCCATCTCTGTGAAGACAAAGCTCTTCGATGGCCCTTTCCAACAGTGAAGACCCATGATTTTGACAACAATAAGAAGTCCTATTTGATTTGGGATGACACAAATTTTTGCATTACAACCACTGCAGTGGATATCTATTCAATTTATTATGGCTTCAGCAGGTTGGGGGTTCGATCCCCGCGATACATTCTTATTTCTATATACACTAGAAATAATTCATGCATGAGCTGAAATGAACACATCGATGCCACCTGCAAGAAATTTCTATGTGGGAATGCCAAGAGACTATGAGATTTATGAGGTTGTGCATGTAATGATTCGATCCCTCGGCCATCTCAATGTCGATTCAAATATTGTTCTCATTGCTTCCAAATACATTCCACAACCATGGATCAACAAATTTTATGGGGATAATGTCAAAGCAATCATGATAGACAACATGGAGAATCCATATAGACACCAATCAGATTTCTACAAACACCTTACTCTCACCCTCAACAAATTATATGCATGGAATCTAGTTGAGTATAAGTGTGTTATGATGTTGGATTTGTTTCTACATAAAACTAGTGGTGAACTTTTCCAATTTGAGAAGTTTTATGCTTTCTTCATCTTCTGCAGAGGACTCTTCATTTTACAATCATCACAGGTGGTATGCAAGGATATGTTTCTCATTGATGCTACTATAGAAACGACAAAATCATAAATTAAGAATTGGGAGTTTGATAAGAAGTTATGAAATGTTTATAAAAATAATGAAATTTCTATGCAGGGGTACATGGTATTTGTGCGGTGTTAGGATCATAAATTAATAAAATTTCACATTCCTCGTAATCATCCTCTTTAAGCTGGCCAGTAAGATTTGACGTCCTTCATGCATCCTAATTTTTAATACATTATTTGTTTGCAAGCCATATCAGGAACATTGGAGCTTTGTAATATGCCTTTCTAGCTATGCATTTGGAAGCTACTAGTTCCCATGTTGATTGTGCTATCTTTGTTTCCTATCTTGAAGTATACTTCTGAGTGCAACAAAATATCCCTTGCAATGCCAAAATCATGTCATGGTGGGACTATCAAATCGCAATAATGGGAATCACAAATGTGAAACTTGAGTACTTTAAGGACTCCTTTACAAAATTTCATTGTATATTGATAATTTAAAAATATAAGCCACCATATTTCTACCACGAAAACCAACATGCGATATCTCGAGGTCCATTTTCTAGCCCATGCATTGGTACTCTCATATTTGGCCCATAACAACTACAGGGTATCTCTATCCTCATACCCTCATTATGGTTATGGGTCAACCACACAAAACCTTTTGCCAACGAAGTCCATTTTCTCGACTACACACTGTCCTCATCACAGTTGACCTACTGTTGAAGCCCCAAAAATTGGGTCGACAACAAGGGGGATACCCACCCGGTCCGGACCTTGGTTGGCAGCTCCTTATCCGTTTGGTATAGCGGGTCCGACTGGGGATAATGTGACCAATTTTCCAATCTATGTGTGTGTGTGTAGAATTTTGATGTCGTTGATCTAACATTTCCTAACTAAGATATTCTAATTCAAACTTTTAATCTAATTCTATGCTATTGTAATCTACTAAATAGCACATCTAAATCTATACTAACCCGGGATGTAATTCTTCTATTATGCGATCTGAAGAGATTTCAAATAACAACTGGTAATAAAGATCATTCAGCGATTATAAGAAAGGAAATCAATCAAGATGAACCACTTCGCATAAAACGTTAGATGAAATAGTTGTGAACAGCATATCGCATAATGAGCTATTCATACATTAGGCATAAATAAATAGCTATCACCGTACAAAAGTGCCAAATGATAACTCAAGCATTCATGCAATAATACATAAACAACTAAAAACTGTATATCACTTTAACATATAAGCAGAAATGGTCAAGAGATAAAAGTACCATTTATGACTAGTCCTACTCATAAGCTTCAAGCAACAATGATTTATCTCTCCTTGCTCTAACATCTACTAAGAGTACAGAAGTGCAACATCAGTAGCAGATATCAAATGCAAACATCAACAAATCTTGATCCATTCATTCACCAAAACCTCCTCTGAGGGTGCAAAAGTGCATGTTCTGAGGACAAGTTTTTGATAAATTTCTAGACCCTTCTCTAAATGCACGAGAAGGGTTTAAATACTACTAACTAAATAACATAATTACATAGATTCAGGATACAGTTTAAATGACCGCCCTTTTCTAAGCAAAACTATTTCTAAAAATTAAATCTAATATCTAACTATTTCTTCATTTGCTCCTTGATGTTGCGAGCATTCAATATTTGCCTGGGTAGAGTCGGCTGACTATCTTCCGCTTTTGGTTGAGCTAAGTAAACAGAAATGGTAAGATCTGGCACCATATTTTCGGCAAAATCAATGATATACTCGAGAGTCAACCTCTGGCTTTGTGGATTTACTGTGTATGCCCAGTAATAATCCAAGTTCCACTTGGTTAATCCTCGAATTGCTTCTTCTTTCAGTTTTATGTTTCCAGTTTGTTCTTTACCATTGCTTTCTTGCGTTTTCCGGGCTTACAAGTGACTGAGCAGTTAGAGGCTTTGCTTTTTGAGCAATTTTCTCAGTGATGCGTGATTAGTGCTAGGCGCTAATCGCGCATCGGAAACTGCCTCCGTTCTTTGATCCGGGCCTCTCTGATGCGTTTTTCGCCTTTAACGCCTTTTCCTTCACCGGGTATAAGCTTCAAAATTTGTAAACATACTGCTTTCGTGAGCTTCTGACCTTGAGCGTTAAACCGCCTGTTAATATCAGCATTGTTCAACTACTCATTCAACCATGGATCTGAATGAAAGATCTGTAATGGATACCTCAGTAGTGCTCTGTGAATCTGCGGCTCTATTGTATGCAGTGCCCATTTATGATGGCATCTTTTCTCTGTCTCTGAGCATTGGAGCTTTACCCTTTTCCTTCATGGCTTCCTGCACATTGCTTTGTGTTACTTCTGTTTTTCATTCCTGCAGTTCACACATGAGGAGAGAGTAATGATAATAAAAATATCGACAGGAAAGCTTTACACTCTTTGGATGTACAAAAACATGCCACCTGACGTGAACTGACTCTTCGAAAAACACACAACCATCTTTCATTAACAACTGGCGTATCATTCATTAATTATGATTAAAGTGCGTATCCAGTTCTTGGTTTATGGAAAGCTTTTCTTGAATGTTGAGCCGGGGAAAATCTGCGATGGAATGTTTCTGCGATTCGCATCGCAGCATCGCAGTATCGCATTATCGCATTACCACATTACTGCAAATTTCATTAAGACGTGTTATCGTAGGGTTTCTCGATCGCGCTATCGCAAGATCGCGGATCGTAGTATCGCGCTATCGCAAGATCGCGGATCGCAGTATCGCGTTATCGCAATATCGCAGATCGTTACAATCATTAAATGGTTATGTATCTTCCATGCGACATTGCGATATGCGACATGCGATATCGCATATCGGATATCGGCGATTTTTTAAGGTTTTCCAATGTGAGCGTTTCTTAATGCATGCGATGTGATGGAATTCGCGTCGCACTTTCGCAGTTTATCATTTTTACTCATAAGGAAATGTCCTATCATTCCTTGCGCGATGCGATATTTTCTTAAGGAGTAACATACATAAGCCTTAATTGAATTTTTTGAATTTTTACTAAGGGTCCCCACTTACCTAGTGTTATTGCTAATACTAAATAAGGAGGGGGGTTGTTGGTGGCCACAACAATTGGCGATTCACTTGGAAGAACCAGTTATCTCTGTTTATCTATTGAATTTTTTCAAACTTCCAAAATAGAAAATTTTTCAGAAAATTAAACTTTATTATGGAAAGATAGAGCACATTATGCTCTAAACTGTCAATGATATTTTGTTTCAACCTTTTTCTACTTTGACTATTCGCTTCCTTAAGCTAGTCCTTGTATTTACATCAGCCATTACTTGGTCTTGTAAAGATAAAACAAAGTCTCCTCTGTAAACTAGTTTTAAATATGCTCATTTATCGTAGGTAGAGCCTCTGCTGCCAGCAGGCGTTTATAGCCTCGACAGGGTTACCTGTTACCCAGCAATGATCCTGTATCCTACTTAAGGTGGCCTAAAAATTTCAAAGAAGAATCCATATCCACACTTATTGCTTTGATTTTCTTTTTATTCTTAAAGAACAATGTCTTGGTTTGGTAGCCAAATTATGACACAGTCATTCACTTGATTTATAACTTTGGTGAACAAGCTGGCTCGTGATGAGACCCCTTGTCTTTTGATTGCAAGAATCTTGAGTCATTGCCCTGTTGTGGTGTACAGTATTGGCAAAGTCAGCAAGTTATAATATCTATGATAATGATAAGCCGGCTCATGATGAGACCTCTTATTCTTCAAGATAAAGTGTATCCTTGGGTTATTCCTCTAAAAGTTGCGATTTCCTTAGCAGGGAGGAAGTCATTGTTTCCTTAAGATAGCTCTGAGCGACAATAATAGAGTTTTTGGAAACAGCTGTTCTACAGAGAATCTTTATTTTGTTATTGATACCTTTAATTGTACTGAGATAAAACAATTTCTTCCCTAAAGGTTGCTTTCATCAAATTTTTTTTTGAAGTTGAAACTAGTATCATATCTAGGCTAAAGTTTTTAACTGTATCTATCAATAATAAAGATCATTTTTCCAAAAGATTTGCTATTTATACAAGCGAAAAGTTCAAAATCTGAAAGAGAATTGGTGCCTTTTTCGTAAATGCCTAATGTAACCACTCACAACTGGTTTTATTATGAAAAAGAAAAACAACTATTCTACAAAAATAGAAGAATAATCTTCTATGGAAAATATTTCTTGAGAATTTGTCCATTAACAGGCAAAGGATCCCTCTTACCTGCTAAATCATGTAACACGAACGTTGATGGACCTATGACTTCTACAATCTGAAAAGGACCAAGCCACATCCTTTGAAATTTTGTATGTTTGCCCTCTTCTTCATGAGCCTTGTCCCACTTTAAAACTAAATCTCCCATCTGAAAACCTTTTCTGGTCATTATGTTTGAATCAAAGGAGGATTTTACTAGTGCTTGATAATGAGCATGCGTTTTCCTAGCTTGTTCTCGTTGTTATTCTAATTTAATTATTTCCATTTGTCTTAGCTGTAAGGAGGAAGTGGTTACTTCATCAATGTATTGTACTAAGGATAAAGAGGGAATTGGTAAGTGAGTCGGAAGAACCACTTCTTTCCCATAAACTAAATTAAAGGGAGAAGTGCTGATAGAATCTTTTTGCGTTATCCGATCTGCCCATAAAGCATATATCAAGGCCTTGTGCCAATTGTTTTGATTTTGGTCAACTGTTCTTTTAATAATCCTAATTAGGTTTTTATTTGTTGACTCAGCTAACCCATTACCTTGTGGGTAGTAATTGGCTGAATATTTAAGTTTGAATCCTCTTTTAAGTGCAAATTTAGTCATTGCATTTCCAGAAAAGTATGATGCATTATCAAACATTAAAGCGGATGGCAATCCAAACCTGGTGATTATAAATTGATCTATGAACTCAATGATATTTTCAGAATTAGACATCTTGAGCGGAACTGGTTCTACCCACTTAGTAAAATAATCTGTTGCTGTGAGGATTTATCTATGTTGCTTAGAAGAGTGAGGAACGATCTCACCTATTATGTCCAAGCCCCACTGACTGAAAGGTTGCTCAATGTTTACCGGTTGTAGTGGCAGGGACGGCTTCTTTTGTCTTCCAATAGTAGTTTGGCAGACTTGACATTTTCTCCATTAACTGTGTGAGTCTTTAAACAGGGTGGGCCAGTAATATCCTGCGCGTAAGATTTTATGTGTAGTAGCATCTCTAGCATAATGTCCGCCTGCCGGCCCATCGTGGAGTTCCTGCAAAACGTTTTCAGCTTCAGCTTTCTCAAGACACCTAAGAAGAACAGAATCATAATTTTTCCTAAAAAGAATATCATTTATGAGCTGATATTGCTTAGCTTTCAACCTTAGAGCTCTTTTCTTAGTATGATCAAGGTGTGAAGGAGCATACCCGTTCTTAAGATAATAAATGACATCAGCATATAATGATTCTGCATCGTTTAGGCTTACCTCACACATTTGTACCTCTTCAGATGGAATTTCAGAAATTTGCGATGCTCCAGCCAGCATTTTGCAGAAGCCTTGACCTCTTACAATGTTTGCTGGTTTGATCTCAATATCATATTCCTGTAAGGCAGTAACCCAATTGGCCCTTTTCTCACCCACATCCTTCTGTACTAGAAGATTCCTTACCGCTGGAAATGGTACTATGATCTTAGTATGGGTTTTAAGTAAGAAAGGTCTGAAGTATTTGACCGCTTTGAAAACAGCATAAGCCTGTTTCTCCACGTCTGAATAATTTAGTTCAACACCCTGTAAATTTGAGCTAAAAAACGCAATTGGAGCTTCCGCTTTTTCTTGATTTGCTTGAGTTAGAATCATAGCATATGACTTATCTGAGGCAAATGTGTATAAAATAAAAGGCTCTGAAAAATTCGGAGTTACTAAATATGGAGCATTAATAATAGCTTGTTTGAGCAGGTTGAATGCTTCATGTTCATCTTGACCCCATTTAAAATTGTAATTCTTTTTAATCATGGTTTGCAAAGGAGACACGATTCGTGAAAAATCTGGAACGAATCTCTTTACAAAGTTGATCTGACCAAGGAAAGATTGCATGACTTTTTTGTTATGAGGTAGGGACATTTCAGAAATTTCTTTGATTCTGTCGGGATCAATGTGAATACCGGATTTTGACACTATGAATCCTAGAAGTTTCCCTTCACTTAGTGCGAAAAAAGATTTCTGTGCGTTAAGTGAAATTCCATACCTTAAACACCGTTGAAAGATTTGAGTTGAGATGGTCGCTTCGCTTCTTTGAGTACACTGTTATATCATCCAAATAAATTACTACAGATTTATTGACTAAACCTTTGAATGCGATGTACATGGCCCTCTGAAATGTGGCACCGGCATTAATCAAACCAAATGGCATCTTTTGATATGCGTATGTGCCCCATTTAGTTCAAAATGTGGTTTTCAATTGATCATCGGGATGTACCAACACTTGATTCTATCCTGAAAATCCATCCAAGAAAGACATTAATTCTGAGCCCGCCACTGCCTGCAGTATCTGTTCCATAGGTGGTAGAGGAAAATTATCTTTTTGACAGGCTTTGTTAAGGTTCCAAAAGTCAATGCAAATCCTAATATCTCTGTTTTTCTTTCTAACAGGTACCATATTGGAGACCCATTTGGAATGTCTGACGGGAAAGATTATTCTGGCTTTCAATAACTTATTGAGCTCAGTTTTTGTCTGATTTTCTAAATTGGGGTGGGTCTTTCTCAGCTTTTGCTCGACAGGTTTTTCATTATCGATCATGGGAATAATATGCTGGATGATGGAAGTGTCGTATGTTTTCAGCTCATCATAATTCTAGGCAAAAACATTTTTATATTGTCTCAAAAGATGAATATACACTAGTTTCTCTTCAGGGGCTAAGCTGAGGCCTAGATTAATGTTTTGTGGTTTAGCATCGGTCCCTAGGTTTACTAATTCGTAGTTCAAGGTTGAACTTTGGAGTTTTGAATTGGTGGACCTCTTAAACCGATATTTCAAATCGTACAAGTCTTCTAACTTGACCACCGACTTAGGAATAGCATTATTAGTGCTATTTTGTTGCAATTGTTGATCGTTCTGGTCTTCGTCAATTATTTAATTGGAGTAGGATCCTTCAGACGTGAGGAAATTTACGATATCAGGATCGTCATTGAATACTCTCCAATTTGTGATGTTGTTAGGAATGGACGGTCTAAAGATTAATTCTATTGAGAATCTACCTGGACTAAAATCTTCGGACGGAATAAGCTTAGAAGCTACGTTAGCCAAAAGGTCTACACTTGCATTTTGGAGCCTGGGGATTGAAGAAATATTAAACGCTATGAAATGCTCAGCCAGATCTTGTACTAAGGATTGATAGTGTTTTAAATGATCTGATAAGAAATGTATGGTGTTACGTACCTGTTTAACCACAATCTCAGAGTCTCCAAAAACTTGAAGATATTTGACATCTAACCCGATTGCTTTGTACGGGCCTTCAACCAAAGCCTCGTATTCTGTTGTATTGTTTGTGCAATCGAATTCGAGTCTGCATGTGAGCATGATCTTATCTCCTTCTGGACTAATCAGAATGCATCATGCTCCTGCTCCTTCGTTAGATCTAGAACCATCAAAAAATAATTTCCAAAACAAAGATTTATTTACAGGTTTATCTAAAAAATTGATACATTTCGAACTATCAGTTCGAGAAAAATTTTCGACTTGGGACAAAACAGAGTGTTCTAAATAGGGTGACGCATAAGCATTGAAATTGCCGAGGAAAGAATCTACCGAGTAATTGCCAATAATGTTGCTATTATACGCTACTGGTTCGTTTTCTCCCTCTAATTCCGTTACTATGTACTTCTGGTGTAGCTCTCGTTCAACTTTTATTTGATTCGGTTTACCATTGTAGGGTAGCCACATGTGCGACCAGTCGGTTGCGAACTATCCATGGAGTTTTTCTGACCAATCCCTGCTAAGAATTAAGCCATAGAATTTTGGGATATCGGCAACTAGAATGTCAATAACCTGGCATACCTTCGGGTTGGATGACAACCTTATGGTTACTTGATTTAGTTCGCCAATCACTTCGACTTGAGATCGATCTAGCTGAACTATGCGCATTGCGGATTTTTGTTGTTGAACATTTAACTTGGCACCTATAGATTTGGGTAAAATATTCGATGAAGCACCGAAATCTACCAAACAATTGTGCACATTTTTATTGAATATTTCGTAAGTAAGGAGAAACAGGGGAGTGTGAGATCTTGATCTTCCTCCAATTAGGGCGATGTCATTTGGGTCAATATTATTTCAGATAAGAAGAGCCTGGAAACTGAGAAGGCTCACCTCCTTGATGTTTTTGAGAAGAATGGTTACAATAGGCACCTCGGTCAAAAAGCCTTCCTCAAGGCCAGGAAGGAGCCTTCAATCCGAAAGGTTCCTAAGGATCATGTTCTAGGTGTGAACCTTCCTTACATCCAAGGGACCACAGATAGGATTGCGAGGATTCTAAGGAAGTATGATGTATCCGCAACTTTTAGACCTCTCAATACTATCCGTGGCTCCCTCAGGTCTGTAAAAGACCCGGTTGACCCTAAGAGCATGAAGGGTGTCTATATCATTCCCTGTTCCTGTGGGACCCCCTATATTGGTGAAACTGGTCGTTCTATCAATCAGCGGATCAGCGAGCATTCCGCTGACTTAAGACATGGTAGGACCAAGTCCTCGGCCCTGGCTGAGCATGCAGGGAAGACTATGCATCATGTATGCATAGAGGAGGCTCAAGTCATTGCCAAAATTCCGCAGTTTCACCATCGCAAATTTAGAGAGGCCCTGGAGATTGAGAAAAGGCCGAACTATCTTAATAGGGATGATGGCTGGAAGATTAGCCGTTGCTGGGTCCCAGCCCTGTCTTCCTAGCCTCCTCATTCTCCTTTGTGTTAGTCTCAAGGTTTCTGTCCTCCTTTCTTTCTCTTTTGGCAAGTTTATCCTATTATTTTGGAGTATTTAAGTCATTCGGGCTTCCTGGTGAATTAACCTTAACCTGTTTTTGATTCTTTTGGGCGATTTTTTAATTAAATTTGATTTTTCCTTATTTCATTATTTTTTCTATTATTTTCCTAGAATCGAGTTGGCCTTTAGCTTATGTCTATTAATTAATTTTATTGAAATATTTATCATCAAAATTAAATATGGATTATTAAGGTAGGTTTATGGGTATATTATGATATATTAATAGTATTAGTGTGAGTATATTTAAACTTAAAATATTGATTTAATATTGAGTATTTAACCATTGGGTTTTATAGATATTTACGATTTATTGGTTGGGTCTTTAATAACCCTAAAATCTGATTTTTACCATAAGGAGCTAAATTCTAGGAAGAATTAAGAGTTAACAATTTATTTGGAATTATATATTATTCAGTAGATCATTTAATAAGCATATATAACTTACTAAATTTAATTTTGGAATAGACCTTTATATTTAAATAATAGATAGAAATAATATATTCTAAAATTTATTACCATTATTACCATTACCTAATAGGGTTTATTACTTTGTAAAAATTATATTAGAATAATATCAAGTATAAATAAATGCGATATAACCATTAGATTATTAGATAGGGTACTACTTAGAACTCTCTTAATAATTAATTAATATTAGATTTATTTATTATTTATTTTTAATTAACGCCTTTATAAAAAGTTATAAAAAACTATATAAAAAATATTTAAATATTAATTTAACTAATTTGACTAGGGTCATTGGTCAAAATTAGCCGTTGGTATTATTAACCCTGGAGTCTCTGCACCTCTATTTAAGCAAGCTAGGCCAGATTGGTTCTTCAACTTGTCCTGACGATGAACCACACTGGTTGGTTCGAAACGCGTCGACAAAAGATTGGTTATGTGATTTTGCCGAAGATTATCTAAACAATTATTGATCGCGTTAGTTGGAGGTCTTCCCATGTTATGGGAAGCTTGAGAAAGTACAGCGGCAGGCAAAGGCGCAACTGGCACGGCACGTAATTCTTTCATCATTATCTTCTGTTGATGTTTCAACTTGCTCAGTTCATAAAGGGTGATGTTAGCCCTAGTCTTCTTCATGTCTTCAATAATATTGTACTCCATTTCATCCGACACTATCAGTGTTTTAGATGGAGTTGTTTCATCTGTTTGGACTGGGCTGGTTTGAGTTACTTTAGATATCATTTTCTTCGTAGTGACTTTATCCTTTATTGCATAGCTTGCACTCTTCGGCTTAGGGATAGTTTGGGGAGGATCAAGCTGATTTTTGCTTCGTGTGCTAACTGGAAATACTTCTTGATCTTCTTCTTGTGGGAAGATGAAATCCCACATTCCTTGTAATTCCACAACTTCTTCATCATCAGTTTGCCCTTCAGTGGAAATTTCCTCTTCCTCTTCCTCGGATTCGACATTTGAAATGGCATTGGGTGGCTTTGAATCCGTTGAAGGACCTCTTTTAAAATCTCTGTAGGGCTTTTTTGAAGAAGTTTCTACTACTTGCTTTTTTATGTCGACCATTTCATTGGACATGGTCTTTAGAACTGTATGCAATCCTTCCAAATCAAATGGATCCTTTGCTTGTTTCTTCTTGGAGTCTTCCTTGAAGGTGACTTTTTTGGATTTACGTTCCTCTATCGTGGATTTCTTTTCCAGGGCTATTATTCGTTTCTCTACTGCTATTGCTTCTTTCATGTTATCAGCTAAGGTTATTTTATTGGCCCTGTCCACGAAGATTGCTATGTTCGATGGTAGAGTGGTGATATACCATTCACATCGTACTTCTTCGCTGGGCTGGGAAGCAGTAGGAATTTTGTTGAAACGTAAATTGAAGTCCTTGATAGGCTCTCTAGTTTCGGCTTTAAGATTGGATAGGTCATTGATTAACTTTGTCGTAGACCTGTCATCACCAAACTTGGTTAGGAATTTCTCCTGGAAGATGTCCCAACTTGTGATGGATCCGAAGGGTAATGAAAAGTACCATGATCCGGCTGTTCCTTGCAGTGTATAAGGAAAAAGCCGAAAAACAACATCTTCATTAGTAACCCCATTGAGGTTAATGGAAAGCATGAAGTTGTTTATGTGCTCTTCTGCTAGCATGCCTACCTCGGGATTGAATTTAGGTAGCCATTTTTCAGGATGGGCCGGTATTTGACTCAAGGGTGCAGGAATTAAGACTGCCCCAAGGTTATTCCATGGAGATTGGGCCATTGTTGAACTGTTAACAGAGGAAAGTGCAGAAGATGATCCCTGCGGCTGGGAGGATGAGGATACTACGATTGTAGATGATTGAAGAGGGGTTGTGGGGGTTCCAGTAGACGGATGTACGATGATCTGGAGTGGAGGTGTGGATGGTTGACTTCGCGGTGAAGTAGTTGAGATGGACGATGTTGATGAAAGAGTCTCATTGTCAGACTCTTGCGGTGATTTCCTCGCTCTTTTCCTGGTGGGAAGAGGTAATTCGGTTGGCTGCACGCCAAACTTTTCACTCTTTAGCCTGGTCAGGGGATGAGCAGGGTTGTACTGCGAAGTCACGCTGCCTTGAGATTTATCAGACCTCTCAGGAGAAATGGAAAATCGCTGAAGTTTGTGAATCAGGGATTCGACTTGAGGAAGTTCTACGGTAGATTGTTCTGAAATATCAGGGTGTGTAGCAGCGGTTGATACTCGATCAACTTCTGACTCTGGATTTAAATGTAATGGAGAATTCAGGGGAGATGATGAGGGCGATTTACTCTCAGAATGGTATTCAGATTTGGATTTACTTGCCATTCATAGTTCAAGCCCTCCTTCTAGCGCCAAATATGTTGAAGCCCCGAAAATCGGGTCGACAACAAGGGGGATACCCGCCCGTTCCGGACCTTGGTTGGAAGCTCCTTATCCATTTGGTATAGCGGGTACGACTGGGGATAATGGGACCAGTTTCCCAATCTATGTGTGTGTGTGTAGAATTTGATGTTTCTGATCTAACAGTTCCTAACTAAGATATTCTAATTCAAACTTTTAATCTAATTCTATGCTATTGTAATCTAATAAACAACACATCTAAATCTATACTAACCCGGGATGTAATTCTTCTATTATGCGATCTAAAGATATTTCAAATAACAACTGGTAATAAAGATCATTCAGTGATTATAAGAAAGGAAATCAATCAAGATGAACCACTTCGCATAAAAAGTTAGACGAAACAGTTGTGAATAGCATATCGCATAATGAGCTATTCATACATTAGGCATAAATAAATAGCTATCACCGTACAAAAGTGCCAAATGATAACTCAAGCATTCATGCAATAATACATAAACAACTAAAAACTGTATATCACTTTAACATATAAGCAGAAATGGTCAAGAGATAAAAGTACCATTTATGACTAGTCCTACTCATAAGCTTCAAGCAACAATGATTTACCTCTCCTTGCTCTAACATCTACTAAGACTACAGAAGTGCAACATCAGTAGCATATATCAAATGCAAACATCAACAAATCTTGATCCATTCATTCACCAAAACCTCCTCTAAGGGTGCAAAAGTGCATGTTTTGAGGACAAGTTTTTGATAAATTTCTGGACCCTTCTCTAAATGCATGAGAAGGGTTTAAATACTACTAACTAAATAACTTAATTACATAGATTCAGGATACGGTTTAAATGACCGCCCTTTTTCTAAGCAAAATTATTTCTAAAAATTAAATCTAATATCTAACTATTTCTGCATTTTCTCCTTAATGTTGCGAGAATTCAATATTTTCCTGGGTAGAGTCGACTGACTGTCTTCCACTTTTGGTTGAGCTAAGCAAACAAAAATGCTAAGAGCTGGCACCATCTTTTCAGAAAAATCAATGATATACTCGAGAGTCATCCTCTGGCTATGTGGATTTACTGTGTATGCCAGGTAATAATCCAAGTTCCACTTGGTTAATCCTCGAATTGCTTCTTCTTTCAGTTTTATGTTTCTAGTTTGTTCTTTACCATTGCTTTCTTGTGTTTTCCGGGCTTACAAGTGACTGAGCAGTTAGAGGCTTTGCTTTTTTAGCAATTTTCTCAGCGATGCGCGGTTAGCGCTAGGCGCTAATCACACATTGGAAACTACCTCCGTTCTTTGATCCGGGCCTCTCTGATGCGTTTTTCACCTTTAACGCCTTTTCCTTCACCGGGTATAAGCTTCAAAATTTGTAAACATACTGCTTTCGTGAGCTTCTGACCTTGAGCGTTAAACCGCCTATTAATATCACTATTGTTCAACTACTCATTCAACCATGGCTGTGAATGAAAGATCTGTAATGGATAGCTCAGCAGCGCTCTGTGAATCTGCGGCTCTGTTGTATGCGGTGTCCGTTTATGATGGCATATTTTCTCTATCTCTGAGCATTGGAGCTTTACCCTTTTCCTTCATGGCTTCCTGCACATTGCTTTGTGTTACTTCTGTTT
Organism: Pinus tabuliformis; assembly: GCA_031772625.1. Classification (NCBI taxonomy): domain Eukaryota; kingdom Viridiplantae; phylum Streptophyta; class Pinopsida; order Pinales; family Pinaceae; genus Pinus; species Pinus tabuliformis. The sequence goes on from CM062812.1 coordinate 346,850,289, forward strand.
TTCGTTCCTGCAGTTCACACATGAGGAGAGAGTAATGATAATAAAAATATCGACAGGAAAGCTTTACACTCTACGGATGTACAAAAACATGCCACCTGACGTGAACTGACTCTTCGAAAAACACAAAACCGTCTTTCATTAACAACTGGCGTATCATTCATTAATTATCATTAAAGCGCATATCCAGTTCTTGGTTTATGGAAAGCTTTTCTTGAATGTTGAGCCGGGGAAAATCTGCGATGGAATGTTTCTGCGATTCGCATCGCAGCATCGCAGTATCGCATTATCGCATTACCGCATTACTGCAAATTTCATTAAGATGTGTTATCGCAGGGTTGCTCGATCGCGCTATCGCAAGATCGCGGATCGCAATATTGCGCTATCGCAAGATCGCGGATCACAGTATCGCGTTATCGCAAGATCGCAGATCGTTACAATCATTAAATGGTTATGTATTTTTCATGCGACATTGGGATATGCGACATGCGATATCGCATATCAGATATCGGCGATTTTTTAAGGTTTTCCAATGTGAGCATTTCTTAATGCATGCGATGCGATGGAATTCGTGTCGCACTTTCGCAGTTTATCATTTTTACTCTTAAGGAAATGTCCTATCATTCCTTGTGCGATGCGATATTTTCTTAAGGAGTAACATACATAAACCTTAATTGATTTTTTTGAATTTTTACTAAGGGTCCCCACTTACCTAGTTTTATTGCTAATACTAAATAAGGAGGGGGGTTGTTGGTGGCCACAACACCTACCACCATTACAAGGTATCTCTATCCTCAGGTCTTTGTTCATCATGGTTATAGGTCAACCACGCAAAACACTTGCCATAAAAATCCATTTCCTTGGCCACACACAATTAATATCACAGTTTTCTTCCAAGCATTATAAGGTATCTCTATCCTCAAATATTCATACATCATGGTTACGGGCCATCCAAAAACCCTCCGTTATGGGTCAACCAGGCAAAAACATTTTCTTCCACAACACTTTGTAATCCACAGTTCCTCTTCGACAAAGGCTTCTCCAGAGGGAACTTAATGCAATGGGGACCATTGTTGCCTAAGGAGGGAGGAATGATCCAAATGGAGAATCACCCATGGTATTTAACCATGCTAATGTAACCAAAGGCGATAAATAACTCACCCATGGTATTATCCACCCATGGTATTTTCCCACCCATGGTATTTATCCATGGTAATGTAACTAGAAAAGGCTATAAATAACAAGCCTCCTTTCATAAGAGGGAAGATTTCTCAACATAATGTAGTGGCAACCATCATTTTCTAATCTAATAAAATTTAGTTCCTGGTTTATTTTCTAGTTTGGTTTACATTTTTCTTTCCCTAGTGTGGCACTTACTCAGATCTTGGGACCCCCAAAGATCCGGATCAAGAGGTGTGTGGGTCCACACTCGTGGCTCCCTTATTGTGGAACCTTGTGCTTCTTGACACACAAATATACTAACATTCACATGGTGAACTCCAATTTTCCCTCTTAACAATTCCTCAGGCCTCCCACTACTCTACTGGCATGATTTGGTTTTTTCGTTATGCACAACCCTCGCTTGGACAGTCCCCTCTTCTAACTATGAATCTAGTAAAATATCACTATAGGATATCAACTTTAGAAAGGTCCAACACTTATTGGCCCTTGAATATGCCAGATCTTCATAGACCCTTTCCCCAACAATTGTTTTAAGCACATGTTATTTATTACAACTTCTACAGTTACCTTAAACAAGGAAACTCACATATTGTGATAATAATTCATGGTTAGGTAATAGCCCAATTAATCAACATTATACATGCTTGAAAATACACAATCAAAGAAAAATAAATAGAATATTATTACTTCAAAGCTTCAGATAATTACACAGATAAGTTTTTATGATTCACGGGCCTGAATGACATCTTTGAGCACCAAACCTCTTTGTCTTTATATCTTCCCTCCTTAAACAAAATATCACCTTAAGACAAAATGGGTTGTAACTAATATCCAAATGAAGATGAAAATGAAGATGAAGAAATATTGAAGAAGAATACTAGAGTAAAGATTAAAAACAAGAAAAATACATAGAATATAATGTTTGGAGCATAAGGAAGAGAAATAGTATATAACATAGTGCTAAGGAAAACCTACACTAGCATGCAGGAGTAAACTAAGTTTCTTGATCTCAAGTATTGTAAGCCTAATTGAGAGTTAGACTACCATGCATTGGTGGTTGTAATTAAGAGGGAGTTGTTAATGATGATGAATGTAACATCTGAGTTTAAGTGGGAATGTTAAAGAATAATATTTCTTATTAGTTAATCTAGTTAGGGAATTAGTTGTCAATGCGACTCATTTTAAGAAAGAAATTTATACACACTATTAGTCCAAATATTTTTAGAAATGCTAGATATATTTAGAAAACGTTACTCTTACACAATTCTAGAATATTCCTAATGTATCATAAATTCTAATTAATGATGAAAAGGGTGTGCAATGCTTCCTATGTTCCCAATTTGTTTCCAGTCTTATTTATAGTTGTGTGTTTTATCATACAATACCACAAGGAACACTAGGCTATGTTGACCCAGAATATTATCAGTGATTTTATCTAATAGTGAAATATGATGTCTACACCATCAGGGTCATTTTGGTGGAGTTCATCTCTACCAAAATAATAATGGATCCTATGAATTTTTAATTGGTGAATATTATAATAGTGTTTTTATTTAGTATTTACAGAAAATAATTTTGCTGAGACATAATATTTAATAGATAGGTTGGATAATTACCAGATAACTATAATAATTTTCATAGTTTATTAGCACTCGATGGATTGCCACACTTCCTATGGTTTATCAACCTTACAACAAGTGCCTGATTGATTTATCAACTTACTTGACAAGAACTAAGTGGTTTATTAGCTTCCTCAGCAAGCACTGAATGCATTATCAACCCTTTTAGCAAGCACTCATCACTCAATTCCTCATATGAACCTCCTACGGATCTATTGACAGTGTTGGACTTGCCAACATGTCAAGGGATCTCCTGGCTAAGAAGTCCCAACTAGACCTCAAAACGTTTGGTGTAGGAGTCCTAGCAGTGGGTCGTACGGTATCGCCTTGACCACAGTTGGGAGTAGAGGCAAGTAAGATGTCCATGCTGGTAGCAACGGTGTGACATATGCAGCAAGTCAAGGAAGGTGCATGAACAGTTCTAACACACGGAGAGTGAGGAGAGTGCGGCCCTTGGAAACCTGTGAAAGCACGTGGCTAAGAAGGGAACACATGAGCAAAGATGCATCACCAATTGGAAAGAAATTAAGCTAGCAATCCAAAGTGATGGTTAAACCAATAGCACATTTCAGTAAGATTCATACATACATATACAGAAAGAGTCTATAAACACATGCGTAAGTAAACAGATACATATATCATTAGAGTAAACAAGTTAGCTGAAATACAATAACAACATATGCATGAAACGTGTTGGCTCTGTTATATTAAGAAGTGAAATTTTGAATCATACAGTACAACCATGATGAACCACTAGTCTAGACAGCGGAATGTTATAGTCATTGCCGCCTCCTGCTCCAAAGAGGTATACTAGCTCTGCACTATGGTGAAGCCAAGGCTCGTGACAATTCTCTCCAAGATTTCTCTAAGATACTCCTATCAGAAGCTTGGCTGACCAAAAGCTTCTACAATGAGTTATGAGGGACTATATATAGAAAAGGGTTGGATGACCCTTGACATTCCCCTTTGTGACTGTTCATCTACCCTCATGACTCTTCCACTACTCTATGAATGTTAGATTCAACTATCGACACTTGAACTTCCACTTGACAAGATGTTACATACAATCTGCACATGTAACCATGTGAGACAAAATAGGCTTGAGCAAGCCATGCAAGACATCACTATGACTCGGACAACTGTCGGAAGACCAGCTCTTCGATATCCTCACGATGGTGGACGGTGGCGAACTGTTGCCAATCCCGATAGTCTGTGATGGTGTCCGTGTATTCTGTGGTGACATATTTCTGGAAACGAACTCTTGCCTCTGTTGCATTAGGGTACAATTCTCTGGCTCCTCTGTCCAACTTGTCTAATAACATGCACATCATTGTGTTGAGTGTGATCAGACCAGTGACATACTAGTGCATGGTGTCTGCACTGATTTCCAAGTCTGCAATGGTGGCTATGCGCATCAACTCGTCAAAGTACGGGTCAAGCTCCAGTCTAACTTGTGCCTTTATCTTTGCCTTGGTGAGTGTCCCAATAGATTGGATCGCATGTGCGCACACAACAACATCCATGCGTCTGAATACCTGTGCATGGGAAGCCTCCAAAATAGTGATGAGCTGTGGGAATTCTTCATAGTTTTGGATCTGACTCCAGATGTGTGCCTTTAGCTTGACCGCATTGGGCTTCATCATCTTGGGCAAGCGTAACGGGGCTCCCTTGTATCTCATTGTCCATGTTTGCAAGTGGTCAACAACAGTATGTAGTTTTTACAAGAGATGTGCTCTCCTAGCACATTACTGCTGCCAAATGTTGAGATGGACAACTGCCTTATGCATGGTACCAAACTTGGAATACAATGCCCGCATGACAGTCTCAAGGGACGATACCTCGTCTGGTATCGCCTTCTTCAACTCTGCTCAGGCAGATGCTGTAATCAGTTCGCCTGCTTGCTTGGTTGTCTATAACTCCTTAGCCATTCACTCATTCTCTGCTATTAGGAAGGGAACACTCGAGCTAGTGGCTTTGACATATGCTCTGGTAGAATCAGCCAATGCTGCGGGATGCTTGCATACGTCAAACATGATCACTCGTTCCTCAAACTGTGCAGGAGATGTGTTGTCATCCGGAGTAGACACTCTGCGTGAAAGTCACAAATCTATGTTGTGACTCATCGAATGATATTTTGTGCATCTCTTCTTCTAGATTGTCTCTAAGGATCTCAGTGTCTCCTTGGTCTCTTGGGACTTTGTCTGCCTCCAGATCTGGTCAAGCTGGTGGGTCAACCTCTTGGTGGCAAGGGATGAGGTCAATGTCTTTCTCTAACTCTTGTTACTCCATATCTGTATCCATCTGTTCAAGTGCATGTTAAATTTCTTTAGTGAATTCCTTCTCTTGTGACTTCTCACCTTATCTGCTTTGTGCCAGTTGCTCTAATGAGTGTACTCCCTATACGGGTGCACTTTCATCTATTTGTACATGTTGTGCCCCTACTATACCTTTCCTTGTTGTGCTTCCTTCTCTTGTCTATGCAACTCCTGTTCCTTCCGGAGTTGCTCCTTCAACTCATGCAACTCCTTTACTATTTCCTCCATCCTCTGTTTTTCTCTCTGCCTTTACACGGTCCTCTTGTCGTGTTGTTGCCTCTTTTCCTCTATTGCCAAAGTTGCTTTTTGAAAAAGTGGGTATGCTCTAAACTTGTAGCTTTGTTCTACCTCTATGTTGTCGACAATCTTTCTCTTACCTTTGTCATGCGCCGGTATGTTTACCTCTGCTACTACTGTAGCTAGTGTTCTCCTAGATGCTACTTCACTAACCATTCCATAGTGATGCCGACCAATTCATTAGGCCTAGAGAAGCTGTGAAAATATCTCCATGGGTCTTCCTCCACCCAATGACATGCCCAGTGGATCCACAGAAACTGTATTCTCGCACAGTGATCCTTCCAAAAATAATGCAGGTCATACGGATTGAAACTTCAGATGTTGAAAGGATATTTCTTAAACTCTTCTATTTTGGTATTCACCTTCTTGAGATTCTGTATCTCGTACAACCAGATCTGAAACGTAAGAGCGGGCCAAGGTGCCTTATTCTTCTAGTGTAGCCTAGATGACAGTCCCGCTGAGATGTGGTACGATACTTCTTGGATAACGAGCTTGTCCACGACAAACTTCTGTAAAAACATGTAGAGGCTTCTCCTTGTTGTACATCTGTATGAAGGTGCCAAGAAGTGAGGCATACCTATCTGCTATGTCAATCAGTGCCTCCATTGTTTCCTTCAACATGCAAGGTGGATCCTGCTCAAATATCATCTTGTACACCGGGGTAACAAAATGATCTGATAGCTATGTGATAACTCCTTTGAAGATGCATTTGGAAAACAGTTTACAATAAGTATTGACAAAGGTTTCCACTGGTTTTCATGCCCACATCAAGCTCAGGAACTCCTCACGGGCACAAATTGCATCCAAGATGTAAGAAAAAATGTAGATTTCTACTTTCTGACCTTTGGGTGGTTGCCGAGCTCCTGTTACTTGTTCCTTCAGCCTGTGAGTCAACATGTTGGACCACTTGCATGATTTTCCTTCACTGGCCAGTTGGTCCAACGTGATCACCCAACTCTGTGGGAAGGGCTTTGTGCTCTCTTGGCCATACAAGTGACATGCAAAGATGACCAAGTATTCATAGGCCTTCCACAGTATCTTTGTCTTGTAAATCAGGTTGGGTGTCATCCTGAATTTGGCTAGCTTCTTCACCCAGTTCTTCAAGATATCCCTACAGTTGGCATTGTTGTTGGGTATGCTGAAGGGTGTCTCCGTGGTGATCACTGGCTTCAGCAAGTGCTACATCTGCTGGTAGTATTGTGCCCTGAAGGTAGCAATCTCTGTCTCACTAACACTTCTCAATGTCATCGTCTTAGGATCAATGTACGAGATGATCCAATGTATCATTTCCACACATGGGAACACATGATATCTGCATGCAATCTGGCACAATCCAAACTTATGAATGTTCACATAGACTTGGCAGTCTTCAAGTTCTTCCCCAAAGGTGCCTCAGAATGCATCATTCACCTCCTGCCATTTCAGCTTGATGTCTTTGTCTATAATCATCTTGGTGTCTTCATAAATTGGCAAACTCGTAAACACTCGCTCAACTGTTGCTCCAATTGAGCTTTCATCGGTGTCCTTTGACCCTACTCTCTTGGAGGCCATTGATCGTGAAACGTTGAGAGAGGGAAGAACGCTTGCTATATCTGGAGATATGGAAACTTTCATGGCAAGAAATATGTCAGTTAAAACCAAAGAAAACTTGAAGAATGACATGCAACATACTTGGGGAACTGTTGCCAAGGATTGCACAATTTTCAGTGGGAGGCCGAGAGAGTGAGTGTCGGAACTGCGCAAAAGGATGTCTGAACTGTCAGGAGGCTGGTTGACTGATGGAATTACACAATTCACAATCCAGACTGGCATGCTTGGGGTTGATATTGCGCAATGCGCAATTTCAGCTGGCAAGTGACGCATGCCCACATATTGCATTGTGCAATTTTTTGGGCCAGCAGTCACTGCCCCTCAGAATTGAGCAAAGCAAGACTAGAGGGCACTGATTGGCCAGATTTTTTCATTTTCTGGGAGGATGGCAGAGCCTTCCCTCTCAGAATTGCACAATGTTTTCCAGGAAAGGCAGAGTTCGGGCCAAGGTTGCGTAGACCCGCCGACAGGCAACTGAAAGAAAATGAAGATGTGAATGCATTGTGATACTGAGTGTAAGCAAGAGTGAATGATCATGCATGAAAATAGTGAATCCGTGATTCATAAAATATAACAACATGCATGTGTGTTAAACGAGTCACCGAATCGGCGACCGTTCGTGCAAAACAGTGTCATGCATGCGAGAACAATGAGATTAAAACAAAAACTGAAATAGTGCTTGTACATGCTAACATACATGCAAATGACAACAAGAAATCATAGAAATCGAGCAGACAACACTCACACAAGCCAAAACACAAAAAGCGACAAAAATGCTGCAAAATACAATTAAAGGGAACTTACTCAGAAATAGTTGTGCTAGATGTGTCGAAGACTCCTGGATGTGTTGTGGGATGTCAAAGCTCCAAGATCGATGTGAAGAATGAACTTTGAAGCGCCGAATAAATAAGTTTGAGGCTCATGATGCGCATGCCACAAATCTAAGAAAAGGATACACTTGTACGAAAGTTTATAAAACAATCTTTGCATGTAACATCCAGCTCCTAAAAATAGATCCATAAAATATATGGATGCTTTTTGCATGTTTCTTTATGCTATTTCAGGAAAAATAAGGCCATAAATGCGAGTCAACTTTTCTAGGTCCCGTGGGGAACCGGTAAGCCTGAAGGCACATGCAATAGCCTGCTTGATTGAGAGGAATTTTTGTGCAACTTCTGGGAGCAAGTTGGGAAGGTTGTCTAGAGGGATTGTGTAATTTTTGGGAGGAGCAGCTGACTGCTGCCCAGAATTTCACAATTTATGGGCTGAGCTGCATTGTTGGGTGATATTGCATAATTTTCAAGAGGAAAGTTTTTTGACATGATTGTGCAATTTCTGAGCCCAACAGGCTGCCAGTCAGATTTGCGCAATTTTTGAATGGAAGACTAGTTCCCCTCAATAGTTGTGCACTTTCCTGAGGGAGCTATTGAACCAGTTGTTGGACCAAATCCAGAGTGGCAGCCTATGAGGGGAGTGAAACAAACCATCTTGCACAAGATGGAAAGCTGTTGAAAAACCCATGAAGCTTATGTACTTAAAAGTGCAAGACATGCTACTAAGGATGATTGGTAGGGAGGCTCCAAAACAAAGTGAAGGCAAAATTTTGGAGGGTGGTTGTAGCCAATACAACACTTGGCTACACACTGGTAGATCTCCATCCCTCTTAATGGACCTTGTTCATGAAAAGCAATTCTAACACCTCCAGAAGTATTGTTGAGTTCTTTGTTTGTCTTGGTTTCCACAATTGCTTAATTGTAAGATGTAGCATCTGCCAAGATTTTGGTTAGTCGACACACATTCCAAGCTAAGCCAACACAGTTGTTTTGATTGGGGATGAGGGGTATATTGGTGCACAAGTAGTATGGTGGTCAGAGTTTTAGTTTCATCTCTGGTGTTGCTCCGCTACCAGCAGGCCTGGACATTACCCCAATGGAGTCCCGCAGGAACACAATTATCGATTAGCTACCAGCAAGCCTGGTCAGTACCCTAACAGAGTTACTTGCATCACCTCTCTATGCAAGAAGCCTTTCTCTTCTTTTGCCTTATTCATTGATCATTTTCTTTGAAAGTTTTCACTTTTTTAACTTTTTCCATTTTTCATAACTGTGCATAACAGTTATTCATTTCAGAGGTGGAAGAGGGATCTCAACTTATTGATAGGATAAGAAGTTTTTCCTTTAGAGAAGTAGTTTATATATATCCCTGCCATGATTTTTAAGGTTTTCCCCTCACCTTACTCTACTTGACTGAGCTGACAAGGGTTAAGCCAAAAACAACCGACTAGAGTAGGTGACACTAGTTAGTGCGCAAGCGTTGTGTTTTCACCAAGGTTCACTTCGAACAATACATATTTTCCATAAACGTATCATGGACTGAAGATACAAGATCTTCATACAGAGGCAAGATGACAGATAACCAAGTATTTATAACTACACAAGCCTTCTTGTACTTTACCCAACTTGTTTCAAGAGTCATGCAACGTTTCATGTGAAACTAACCTACAAACGGAAATAAGTGAACAAACAACAAAAAAAAGAAAACACAAAAGTAAATTCATAATCAAGGAAGATATTAAGCAAACAAGAAAGAAAACAAACAAATATGAAAAGTAAGTGGAAAACATGCATGCAAGAAAACAAAGCAAAATCAAACACTACTCCTACTCCTAAGCTAATGGTGCATTGGCCTTATCATGTGAGTTGATACTTCCAATGCAGCCACTGGTGCATTGGTTGACCCATGTTGGTGAAGGAATTGTTCGTGAACAACACAATTGTGTGAACCAACAAACATGAAAGATATAGCAATGAAGACAAACACACTCCAAGTTTAAATGTGTCCATAGAACATACGTGATTATAAATGCATGACATGCAATCCATGGAATTATCACGGTGTTGTGAGATATTACATGCAGTTGTTAAGCATACGCATACTCTTGATTGTGACATGAAATATAACAAAAGAAACAAAGGCAACTTGTGTCGTGCACGTGTGGTTGCTATGTAATATTCCTCCAATGCATTCGTGATGGGATCGTGTAGTTCGAGTGGAGGAAGCATGATCTATGTGTGAGATTGATCTTCAATGCATACAAATTAGCGATGAGGAGCCTCAGGTGTTTCAACAATTTCCTGATCAGAAGTGAAACCAATCTCAGGACAGCGAGGACTTGACATAAGCATCAAATCGGGATGAAGCGCCTCAACAGTCTGGGGGGTTTCAACTTCGTCGATAGATAGATCATCATAAACAAGTGGCTTGGAAAAATCAACTGTGATAGAATCATCATCGTGATCGAATACATGAATAAATATATCACAACAGTTATGATAAAAAAAATCAATGATTTCATCAGCATCCTCATGATATGATGAATCAAACAGAGGGGTAGATGAGAAGCGGAAAAATTCACCCTTTGTGTTTCCAGAAAAAGCAGATGAAAAATCAAGTGGATTTTAAATGAATAATTTTTCCTCTCCATTGTCAGATGATGGACCGAAATTTGGTGTGTTATGTGAATAATAAAAAATGGGTGCATCTGTAGACAGAGATACACATGCAAAATCATGGATGGGAGGTTCACCAAAGATGTCAGGAAAACATGGAGGAGGCTTAGACAGAAGGGAGTCATCCTTTGCCGAGTGTTGATGCTCAAGCTCCCAGTCATACTCTTCATGAATGACAGTGCATGTTGGTTGTGCAACACCAACTCCGTTGATATATTGATCCTTGTTCACAACAAGTGTAGAGTCTAGATGGAAGAACACAATACAATGCAATCTATATGATAAGAAGAATACGAAGACAAAGGTTGAGGTAAAATAGTCATGTCACAACCCATGGTATTCACAACCAAATCTGCACAAAAATTGAGAGAAGCGATGTTGGGAGGATGTGACAGTTGAACGGATGTGTGTGCCTGTTCCCCAAATCAGTCTGCAGTGGTGGAGCTATTTGATGAGGGGACGACAGACAGTCGCTTGTGATAGCGACCGTGTCTGTCTATGACTGAGCAGCTCCATCATTGAAGTATGCTGAGCGGGGCTTTGGCTTGAAATTTATTTTAGGATTAACATATTTGGTAAGACAGTACTCAAATCTATCCATGAGATATTGGAATTTCATCTGACGTTTCGGAGCTTGAAACTGCAACAGATGGAAGTGATCCCAAAATTCCATTGGCGTTCATGCGGGGCCTTCCGTTGTTTTAACATTTTATTGTCAAGATGTTTTGGATCAAAATGATGGAAAGTATATTCAATGAGATCACAAAACTTCTCAAGTGAGTGCATGCTCCTAGGAGGTAGACTTAGCACCACCATTGTGGAGATTCGTGAAGTGTGTATGCAAGTAGCAAACTGACCTCTGCATAGAACTCATCTGCATTATCAAGGAATGCATAGAAGTCTTCTAAGTACTTAGGCTGGGCTACTTCACCTTCACCATCATACGTTAATTCAGACAAGAGATCAAGAAACTCCCTTGCGATTTTGAGAGGTTCGGCATGTAGAGGGATAAGTGTAACAGAATCCATGATAGATGTGAAAAGGTTCAAAACAACATGAGAGGACACAGCTTGTCATATGGCCCTCCTTCTAGTGCCAAAAATGTTGACGATGATGGACCCACAAACATGTCAGGGGATCTCCCTGGTAAGAAGTGACAAGTAGACGTCAGACCGTTTGGTGTAGGAGTACCAGTAGTGGGTCATACGGAATTGACTTGACCACAGTTGCACGAAGAGGCAAGATGTCCCTATTGGTAGCAAGGGTGTGACATATGTACCAAGTCAAGGAAGGTGCATGAATGGTTCTAACACATGAAGAGTGAGGCGAGTGCACTACTTGGAAACATGTGAAAGCACGTGGCTAAGAAGGGAAGACATGAGCCAAGATGCATCACAAACTCGAAAGCAAGTAAGCTAGCAATCCAAAGTGATGGTTAAACCAACAACACATTTTAGTAAGATTCATACATACATATACAGAAAGAGTCTATACATGCATGCGTAAGTAAACATATAAATATATCATTAGAGTAAACAAGTTAGTTGAAATACAATAACAACATATGCATGAAACGTGTTGGCTCTGTTATATTAAGAAGTGAAAGTTCCAATCATACAGCACAACCATGACCAACCACTAGTCTCGAGAATGGAACGTTATAGTCACTGTCGCCTGCTCCTCCAAAGAGATATACTAGCTCTGCACTATGGAGAAACCAAGGCTCATTACAATACTCTCCAAGCTTTCTCAAAGATACTCCCATCAGAAGCTTGGCTGACCAAAAGCCTCTACAATGAGTTATGAGGGACTTTGTATACCAAAGGGTGGGGTGAGCCTTGACATTCCCCTTTGTGATTGTTTATCTACCCTCTTGACTCTTCAACTACTCTATGACTGTTACATTCAACTATCGACACTTGGACTTCCACTTGACAAGACATTACATACAATCTGCACATGTACCCATGTGATACAAAATAGGCTTGAGCAAGCCATGCAAGACATCAGTATGACTCAGACAAGTGTGGGAAGACCAGCTCTTCGACATCCTCACGATGGTTGACGATGGCAAACTGATGCCAAGCCCGGTGGTCAGTGTACTTTGTGATGACATCTTTGTGGAAATGAACTCTTACCTCCATTTCATTTGGGTACACTTGTGTGGCTCCTCTGTCCAAGTCATCTAATAACATGCGTATCATTGTCTTGAGTGTGGTCGGACCAGCGACATACTGATGCATGGTGTCTGCACTGATTACCAAGTCTGCGTTGGTGGCTATGCGCATCAACTTGTCAAAGTACGAGTCAAGCTCCAGTCAGACTTGTGCCTTTTTCTTTGCCTCGGTGAGTGTCCTAATAGATGGGATCGCATGTGCATGCATAACAACATCCATGCTTCTGAATACCCATGCATGGGAAGCCTGCAAACTAGTGATGAGCTGCAAGAGTTCTTCATAGTTTCGCATCTAACTCTGGATGCGTGCCTTCAGTTCAAACATTCTTGGCTTCATCATCTTGGGAAAGTGTAATCGGGATCCCTTGTATCTCATTGTCCATGTTTGAATGTGGTCAACAACAGTATGGAAGTTTGACAAGATACGTGCTCTCCTACCACATCATTGCTTCCAACCGTTGAGATGAACAACTGCCTTATGCACGATACCAAACCTAGAATAAAATGCCTGCATGACTGCCTAAAGGGATGATACCTCATCTAGTATCGCCTTCTTCAAATCTACTTGGGCAAATGTTGTAACCAGTTCTCCTCCTTTCTTGGTCATCTGTAACTCCTTAGCCATTCTCTCGTTCTCTTCTATCAAGAAGCAAACACTCCAGCTAGTGGCTTCAGCATATGCTCTGGTAGAATTAGCCAATGCTACTGGATGCTTGGGCATGTTAGACATGATCACTCATTCCTGAAAATGTGGAGGAGATGTGTTGTCATCCAGAGTAGAAACTCTACTTGATTGCACAACTCTATGCTGTGACTCGTCGAATGATATGTTGTGCATTCTTCTTGTTGAATGTCTCCAAGTATCTCTTTGTCTCCTTGGTCTCTTGGGAATTTCTCTACTTCCAGATTCATTGAAGCTGGTGGGTTGACCACTTGGTGGAAAAGCATGAGGTCTATGTCTTGCTCTAACTCTTGTTTCTCCATATCTCTATCCATCTACTCGAGTGCTCATTCAATTTCTTGACCGACGTCCTGCTCCTGCAATTTCTCACCATGTTTGCTTTGTGCTAGTTGTTCATATGAGTCTACTACCTGTATGGGCATAGTGTCATCTATCTATACATGTTGCTCCCCCTGGTTTACCTGTGCTTATTGCGCTTCCTCCTCCTCTCTTCGCAAATCCTGTTCCTTCTGGAGTTGTTCCTTCAACTCATGCAACTCCTTCATTGTTTCCACCATCCTGGTTTTTTCTCTCTGCCTTTGCATGGTCCTCCTATCACACTGTTGCCTCTTCTACTTTATTTCCAATGTTGTTTTCTGCACAAGTGGGTCTGCTTTGAACTTGCAGCTTTGTTCTGTCTCTGCAGTGTCGACAATATTTCTCTTGCCTTTGTCACGCAACGGTATGCATACTTGTGCTGCTGCTACTCTCATGGATGCTTCTTCATGCTACTTCACTAACCATTCCACAGTGGTCTCAGCTAGTTCATTGGGCCTAGAGAAGCTGCGACAATATCTACATGGGTATTCCTCCACCCAATGACATGCCCAGTGGATCCATGTAAACTGTACTCTCACGTAATGATACTTCACAAAACAATGCAGGTCAGATGGATTGAAGCTTCGGATTTCGAAAGGATATTTCTTAAATTCTTCTATTTCAGCACCCACATGCTTTAGATTCCATATCTTGTACAACCCAATCCATAATGGAAGAGTGGTCCAAGCTACCTTCTTCTTTCGGTGTAGCCTAGCTAACAGCCCTGTCGAGATGTGTATGATACTTCTTGCATGATGAGATTGTCCATGGCAAACTTTGGCAAAACATGCGGAGGCTTCTCTGCGCTGCACATCCGCATGAAGGTGCCAAGAGGTGAGGCATACCAATCTGCTATGTCAATCAATGCCTCCATTGCTTCCTTCGACATGCAAGGTGGATCCTGCTCAAATATTATCTTGTACAATGGGGTAAAAAAATCATTTGGTAACTGTGTGATAACTCTGAAGCTACATTCAGAAAACAGCCTACAATAAGTATTGATAGAGGTTTCCATTGGTGTCGATGCCCACTTCAAGCCCAGGAACTCCTGATGACCACAGATTGCATCCAAGATGTAAGCGGACATGTAGATTTCTAGTTGCTGACCTTTGGGTGGTTGTTGAGCTCTTGTTACCTGTTCCTTCAGCCTGTGAGGCAACATGTTGGACCAGTTGCATAATTTTCCTTCACTAGCCAGTTGGTCCAATGCGATCACCCAACTCTGCAGGAAGGTCTTTGTGCTCTCTTGTATGTACAAGCAACAATCAAAGATGACCAAGTATTGATACGCCTTCCATAGTATCTTCATCTTATAAATCTGGTTGGGTTACATCCTGAATTTGGCTGGCTCCTTCACCTAGTTCTTCAAGATATCCCTGGAGTTGGCATTGTTGCTTGGTAAGCTGAAGGGTGTCTCCATGGTGATCACTAGCTTCAACAAGTGGTACATTTGCTGATAGTCTTGTACCCTGAAGGTAGAAATGTTTTTCCCACTAATGCTGCTCAATTTCATCGTCTCAGGATTAGTGTGTGAGACGATCCAATGTATCATGTTCACGCATGGGAACACGAGATACCTGCATGCAATCTGGTACAAACCGGACTTGTGAATGTTCACATAGACTTGGCAGAATTCAAGCTCTTCCAAAAATGTGCCTGAGAATGCATTATTGACCTCCCGCCATTTCATCTTGATGTCTTTTTCTACGATCAGCTTGGTGTCTTCATAAATCAACAAACTCATAAACACTCGCTCAACTGCTGCTCCAGTTGCACTTTCGTCGGTCTCCTTTGACCCTGCTCTCTTGGAGGCCATTGATCCTGAACTTTTGGGAGACGGATGAACTCCTACTATATCTAGAGACATGGCGACATGAATGGCAAGATATCTATCAGTTAAATCCAAAGCAAACTTGAGGAATGACATGCAACATACCTGGGGAACTGGTAGCAAGGATTGCACAATTTTAATTTGGAGGTCGGGAGATTGAGTGTCGGAACTACGCAAAAGGTAGTTGGGACTGTCAGGAGGTTGGATGAGTTTTGGAACTGCACAATGCGCAATCCAGACTAGCTTGTTGGGTGTTGAGATTGTGCAATGCGCAATTTTAGCTAGGAAGTGATGCAGGCCCAAGGACTGCATTGCACAATTTTCTAGGCTAGCATTCACTACCTCTCAAAATTGTGTAAAGCAATACTGGAGGGCACTGCCTACCCAAATTTGCACATTTTTTGGGAAGAAGGAAAAGCCTTCCCTATCATAATTGTTCAATGTTGTCCGGGCAAGGTAGAGTCTGGGCCAAGGTTGCCCAGACCCGCTGATGGGCAACTGAAAGCAAATGAAGATGTAAATCCATGGCGATATTGAGTGTAAGTAGGAGTGAATGATCATGCATGCAAACAATGAATGCAAGATTTAGAAAACGGAACAACATGGATGTGTGTGAAACGAGTTGTCGAATCAGTGACCATTCGTGCGAAACAGTGTCATGCATGTGAAAAAAATGAGATGAAAACCAAAAATGAAATGGTGCTTATATAGGATAACATGCATGAAAATGAAAGCAAGTGTTCATAGAAATCGAGTAGATAGCACTCACACAAGCCAAAACACAAAAAGTGATAGAAATGTTGCAAAAGAAAAGTAAAGCGAACTTACCCGGAAATAGTTGTGTTGGATGTGTCGAAGACTCCTGGATGTGTTGTGGGATGTCAAAGCTCCAAGATCAATGTGAAGAATGAGCTCTGAAGCATCGAATAAATAAGTTTGAGGGTGATGACACACATGCCACAAATCTAGGAAAGAATGACACTTGTAGGAAATTTTCTAAAATGATCTTTGCATGTAACCTCCAGCTGCTAAAAATATATCCCTAAAATCTAGGGATTCTTTTTGCATGTTTCTTTTTTCTATTTCGGGAAAAATCAGCCCATGCATGCAAGTCAAGTTTTCTAGGTCCCAGGGTGAACCGGTCAACTTGAAGGCACATGCAAGAGCCTGCTTGACTGAGAGGGATTTTCGTGCAATTTTAGGAGGAAGTTGAGCTGGCTGTCCAGAGGGATTGCACAATTTCTAGGAGGAGAAGCTGATTGTTGCCCAGAATTGCGTAATCTCTACATTGAGCTACACTAGTGAGCCAGATTGCGCAATTTCCAAGGGGAAAGTTGTCTGATATGATTGCGCAATTTTTGAGCCCAACAGATTTCCAGTACGATTTGTGCAATTTCTAGAGGGAAGACTGATTCCCCTCCACAATTGCACAATTTTCTGAGGGAGCTGCTCAACCAGCAGTTGGACTAAGTTCAGAGTGGCAGTGAAACAAACCATCTTGCAAAGGCTGGCAAGCTATTGAAAACCCCATGAAGCTTATGTACCTGACAGTGCAAGACATGCTACTAAGGATGGTTGGTACGAGGCTCCAAAACGAAGCTAAGGAAAAATTTTGGAGGGTGGTTGTATTTGCTACAACATGATCTTTCTAAGATTGGACATACACAGTCCAATTTCTCTAACGCATCAACACTAGGGATATTCTTACTTATTTTCATCCATGTTTTATTCCATATCCCTTTTCACTGATTCTTGTATCTATGACAACTCAACCTTCATAATATCAGTTATTTTCTTAACTTGCTTCTCCAACCCAGGTTTCTGATAAAGCATGTCCTCTATTTCTTCACGGGTCATGGAGGATATTTCTAGAAGTTTAATTAATGATGTCAATTTTGGATATTTATTTAGAGCTATGGAAGAAAATTATTGGTTCCTAAGCTCAAGGGAGTTTTAAGTGTTATAGATCTTTGGTATATGTGTGGGATCCAATAATAATACTCGGTCCAATATCTTAGGGAAACAACTAAGAAATATCAACCATTACTTTAGTTAGACTACCCAACCATCTAGGTACTAGACAATGGTATCATTGAGTGTTATTCACAATGTACTATTGAAATAATCTAGCTAAAAAGTTTATCTAAAGTTGGTTTTAGGTATTGTTAGGTCCCTATAATACTAGTGTAGCCCCCCTATTGTTATTGTTGTGCCCTTACATTATTATTTTTATGTAGCCCTTGATTATATTGTGACCCCTTAGACTCCTATATATACCAAGTAGGTCTTTTCATTTGAATCCTCCAAGAATTATTCATTTATGTGATGTAAAACAAGGTTTCCCTCTTGAAGAGGCTTATTTTTAAGTTTTTGATCTATTTCTTCTTCAATTTTGTGATCTGGTTACATAACATTTGGTATTAGAGCTTTGGATTCTAGGTTTTTGTCACTTCAAATAGGTCATCTTTGCATTTTCACTATAATGTTTTTTTTACGAAGCTTCAAAAGCTAAAATTTTGATAATGTGGAGCTTAAATCATGGTGAAATTCATGTAACAATTTCAGATCTTGGTTTGCTATATTTTCTGAGATATAGTTTGAATAATTCAGGGGTTTTTCATGCTCCAGAATAATGTCACAAACAGGTGACCTAGGGAAAACCATCAAACTTTATCTACAAGAATTGAATTTGAATTTCATTAAAATTTACTGAAGTTGCATGGACGGTATCTTGTCTTTTATCACTTTTAGGGCTTACAGTTGAAACAGTGACACGTGGAATTCTATACAAGTTCACTCTACTGAACTAGTCCATAATCAAGTCATCGTGGAAAATTGGTCATAACTTTACCTTGAAGAATTTAATCTGAGTCTGAATTGAGGCATTGGAAAAAAGAATTAGAGGGTTGCAATAGGATGAAATTTCATACCTTGGGGAGCCAAAACTACAAAGATACAACAGTTTCAAACTCAAGCTACAAAAAAAAAAGAAAAACAAAAGTGTGCATGTTTTAAATTTGCATAACTAATGTTTGAAAATTCAGTTTGAAGTGATTCAAAGGGCATAGTGAAGCATAGATATCATTTTTTTTAGCTCCAACAGGCCTTGCAATAAAAAAATGGATACACCTAGTAAAAAACCATAAAGCTCTACTATGATGCATGAATAAGATGAATCAATGCAACATGACATATCGAAGTTAAATACCAAGCACAACAAATTTCACTCTCACAACGAGTAACCAAAAATGAATTGAATTATAAGATGTATGGTTTATAAAAGAAAATAAAAGGTGACATGGATGGTTTAAAATGGGACATGGAAGGTTTAAAAGCATACACGAAAGGTTTGAAGGAAGGTTTGACAAGCTTGTTCCAAGAAAGGCTTCCTAGTGGTGAAAAGGTACCCCATGAAAATTATAACACCCTCCTCCCACATCTACCAAAGCAACCAACCAGTCGAGGTGAAAATTCAATGAGAGGCCAAAATGATTTGATTCGATCTCCCAAGTCACATTAAGGAAGTGGAGTCAATGGGAACACAACGTATAGATATTCAAGATTGGCATTAGGACCCTTAGGAACCAACCCAACTTTGTTGAAAACTATCGCATGGGTCCCACTGAGATTTTGAATCCTTTGACCACCAGACATTCTCATGCTATAGGCCTTCCAACATCTAGGAGGCTCTAGATGCTCTCATGCTATAGGCATGCCAATGTCCGTGGACTATTTTGTTCAGTTTTGCGCCAACATCCCCAGGATTTAAGCCACTTTTTCAGGAACATAGCCCAGGTCACTGCTTAGAATGGAATGTCATCTACAAAATAGTAAACTAATAGGGAACCAATGATGCAAAAGTAATTAGTTGAACACGGCCTTAACTAGACCCCTACTAGCTATGACAGGAATTTCGTCAAACATATCACAAATATGTAATCTACAGGTGTAAATAACAGAGTTAATCATAGGGATCTCATACTTATATGAGAATCTCTAAGAACCACTGTTCCTACATGTCATGTGCTGCATTATAATATATTAGGTCATAAATACAATGTCCATTCATTTACAAGTAAAAACATGATGAGAGCCATATATAGTTGTTGTCATAAAACATATACATAACGAACATAAGAGAAACAAAAATACCAAAAATACATCATCCATAGAATCCACATATAAACCAAAAAAACTTACACATGAAAACCAAGGGAATGAATTTCTCATTAATGAATGTAGAAACCAATCGGTGATGGGACTACCACATTCCACCTGACCATAGATTGGTTGAGCCAAATCTCGCTTTAGCCAATCACCCCTGTGCCATATTCCAAGCATGAATGTGGGACTCATAACCAACAAAAAATAACCAACAAGAATGGATTCTACCGTAGTTCTCCTCCTACACTATGAGGAATTTGAGTGCCTCCTAGTCTCTCACCCTTTATCGTAATCGACAGTCCAATCCAAAGATCATTAGGCCCTACAATGAGACCCACTCTCTAGGCTTTACCGTACATCCCATCCCGGGATTACTAGGCCCAATGGAGAGGAATTCGCCTCTTGGCTTTACCGTATATCCCGCCATTCACAAACAAGGATTTCTAGGCCTAACGAGGCACCAAATCCTCGCTTTATGACAACCCACAGTCTGGATGAGGGGTTACTAGGCCAATGGCTTTACCGTGATCCATAGTCCGGTTCAAGGACCACTAGGCCATGTGTTTGTCATTTCAGAGATCCACCCCACTCAACTTCTAATCCATTCAGTAATCTAGCTCAACCGAAGAATGAGAATCCATATCATCAAGGCTATTAAGAAATGGAAAGGCTAGGATGAAAAACATTGTCACACCTAGTAGAACCCATGCCATTATAGAAAAATAACCACACGTAGTACCATGCATGCCAAATCTAGCAAGGAAAATACACATGAAAATCGATACCTGCAAAGAATCTTGTTGTAGTTGCTTAATAGTTCTTTTCCTTACTTGATCTTCACTTCCTATTTCCTTCTTTGCCTCTCTTGATCCAATGCTCAAGTGGTATAAGAAAAATATAGCTGTCCAAGAGTGAGAGAGAGAGAGAGAGATAATAATGAGAGAGCTCCAAAATAGAACTAACAAAAGGTTACCAACCGATCCTCAAAAGCCTTCTTATTAATGAGGTCTCTATTTACTTCATTTTCCATTATTTTCCTTCATTTCCTCCTCACATGCAACGTGTGACCTTTCACCTGCTATTTCTCATCATTTCCATTATTTTCATAAATAAATGTGACAAGAATGCCATTTTACCTTTCCAAAGCCTTAGCCATTGCCTTTGCCAATTTCCTTAGCCATAATAAGCCAAATGAACACCTGCTAGGATGTCTTTCCCAAAATTCAACTTGGAATAAGTGTCCCATCAACCGTGGTTATTATTTTTAACTTTTATTACATGGAATTTTCACGAGGGATGTTACAGAACCCTCCACCTTGGGGGAAACCGTCCTTGATGTTCAATTACACACATACCTTAGCAAAATCATTGGAAAGAAGACATACTACTCATGGAGCTTTATAACATAGCTCGATGCGGTATTTATAATGATCACCCTATTAAATGCCAACATGAAAACATAACAACATGATAACATAATAACATGACAACATGACACCCATACTTCTTATTGGATATTTATAACATAGCTTATGATGGTACTTTCATCCATATACATATCTACATACACCGAAACATCATCAAAACATGTATGAAAACAGATACCAGAGGAATGTACCAAAACACCATACCAAAACTCCTTTGCTTCAACTAGAAAACAAGGAAGGATACATAGCCCACATCTGATCCACCATCTCTCATGTAGATTCATCGGGCCCAAAGTGGTTCGACTACACTTTAACTTGCTCGATTGCTTGGTTCCAGAGCTTGAGCACCTTTTTCTCCAATATGCACTGAGGCTCCAGCTGGAATTATCCATCTAGTTCCATCTACAATAAAGACCAGTAAATCACATGATCAACATCGTTAACATACTTCTTAAGCAATGACACATCGAAAACATGATAGACTTTCACTATCGAAGGTAGTGCAAGTAGATAGGCTACTGGCCCAATCCTCTCAAGAATACTGAAGCGTCCACAAAACCATGGTGCCAGGCTGGCACATGATCTAATATGCAAGGAGCTCTTCTTTTGTTTGATGCAGAAGTACACATGTTCCCCAACTTGGAACTCCTTAAACGACCTGTTCCAATCTACATAGCTATTCTTTCTATCCTATGCTTCCCTTAGATTCTTCTTGTTTACCTGCATTTCCTGTTCCATGTCTCCCAACATATCTGGTCCAATAAGTACCCTGTTCACTAGATCACTCTAGCTAATGGGAGTGTTACAACTCTGTTCATACAATGCCTCGAAAGGACTCATCCTCAAAGATTCCTGATACCCATTATTGTATGTGAACTCCACAAAGGGAAGATACTCTTCCCACTTCCACTGCTAATGCATCACATACATCCTGAACATGTCGTCTAGTATCCTGTTGACCATCTCTATCTATCCATCTATCTATGGATGATAATCTATATTGAAGGCCAATTCTATGTCCAAGCCTACAAATAACGCCTTCGAAAACTTGGAAGTAAACTTCGCATCCCTATCTGACAAAATCTTCTTCAGAACACCATGAAATCTGACCACATCTGTGATGAATACTTGTGCTACATCACTAGCTAAGAATGTAGACTTCACTGGAATGAAGTGTGAAACATTTGTAAACCTTTACACAACAACCATGATGGAATCATGTTGTCTCCGTGTCCGGAAACCCTGTGATGAAGTCGATGGAAATAACCTCCCATTTCCATTCTGGAATCACAATGAGTGATAGCAGTCCACCTGAGTGTTCACACTCTACTTTCACACGCTGAAAATCAAAACACCTAGCCACAAACTCTGCTACATCCCTCTTTAGGTTTGGCCAATAATAAAATTTCTTCACTGTAGTCAATGTCTTCTGATAACCAACGTGATTTGAATATGATTTCTCATGAAACTCTCTCAAGACCACCTTATTGAGCTCACTATTGTCTAGCACATATATCTTGTCTCTAAATCTAACCAATCTATCAGTTGTAAGACAATAGTCCACATCCTATGCACCTACACCTGTACCTGTACTATCACCCGTACTTGTATGAGTACTCTGCTGCAACATGTGCACAATCTCCATATATCTAACATCCTGTTGACCTACCTACAAGATCCTATCTTGTAAGTCTGTTCCATAGGAGCTCATAGTTGCTAAGTGATTTACCTGTATCTGCCTACTGAGAGCATCTTCCACCCTATTCTCTTTTCCTTTGATGTACATGATCTCGAAATTGAACTCACTAATCATGGTCAACCATCTAGTCTGCCGGGCATTCAGATTCAGCTGGTTAAACAAAAACCTCAAACCAATATGATCACTCATCTGTACAAACCTCCTACCTAGAAGATAGTGCCTCGACATCTTCAATGCATGTATGATCGTTGTTAACTCAATGTCATGAGTGGGGTAGTTATGTTCCTGCTAATTCAGTTTTCATGACTCATAGCATACCACCTATTCATCCTACATAAGGACCCCACCAAGCCCTCTCTTGCAAGTATCTATGCATACTACAAACTCCTTGTTCAGATCTGCATATTTAACACTAGAACATGTGTCAACAACTTCTTAAGCTTCTCAAAACTAGCCTCACACTCCTCTATCTATTCAAACTTGTTACCTTTCCTTTGAGATGATGTGATAGGATAGGAAATCTGTGGGAAGTTCCTGATGAACCACCTATAATAGCCTGCCAACCCCATGAAAGATCTCACCTAATCCACATTCCTGGGAGCTACCCACTCCATGATGGCCCTTATCTTTCCTAGATCTACTGCAATGGCCTACTTGGAAACAACATGTCTCAAGTAGTGTAGCTTTGTCTGAAAGAAACTACACTTGGTGAGCTTAGCATACAATTGATTCTCTCTCAACAACCTTAACATTGATGCTAAATACTCGACATGATCTTCCTCATATTTAGAATATACCAATATGTCATCAATGAACACAATAACAAACTTATCCAAATATGGACACAACACATTATTCATCAAGCACACAAATGTAGCTGGAGCATCAGGAAAACTGAATGGAACTACAACAAACTCATAATGTCATACCTAGTCTGGAAAGTTGTCTTGTAAATGTCCTTCTCCTTGAAACATACCTAGTTATATCCAGATCTTAGATCAATCTTCGATAACATTGTTTCTCCCTTCAACTGACTGAACAAGTCATCAATCCTCAATAATAGACATGTATTCATGTTGGTCACTTTGTTCGACTGCATGTAACCAATGCATAATCTGAGAGTACCATCTCTCTTCTTCACAAACAATACTGATGTGCCCCAAGGTGATAAAATTGGCTTAATGTACCCCTTTTCAAGCATTTCCTTTAACTGAAACTTCAACTCAACCAACTCTAGTGTGCTCATCCTGTAAGGTGCCTCTGATGTTGGAACCGCCCTTGGCACTAACTTAATAGAAAATTCTACCTCCCTGTGAGGTGGAAACTCTGATATGTCCTAAGGAAATACATCCTTAAACTACTGTAAAACTGGGTACCTTCTCAACACATATACATCCTCAACTTCCTTACCCTCGTCACTAGAAATGTGCACTACAAATAACATACACCCTTTCCTATGACTACACTTTGCCTACATAGTTGTCATCATCCTAACTTATGTGGATTTCTTCTTACCCTATAAGACTCTTGGTTCTCCATTGTCATCTACACACTCAATGTCTTTGTCATAACAGTCTACCTTGTTTCTATGAAGATACAACCAATCCATGCCCAACAACATACTATATGTACTATGATTCCAAAGGTAATAAATTCAAATGTTTTGCGGTAGGCATACCATTCAAATCGTATGAACAAGCTCTTACCAAATGGTGAAATCGCTTCTTTGTACCTATAGCCAACTACACTAACCAAGATTCTGCATGCAACTCCTTACCAAAAAAACACTTATCAACTAAGTTAGGACTAACATAGTTATAATTATATCTAGGGTCAATCAAAATAGAAATAACTTGGTCACAAAGCTTACCATCCATCTCAATGATAGATGCCTAGTGCTTTGCCAATGTATTGTCCACGACTACATAAATACAGGGAATACTCTACCCCACATCCCCAACATTTTGTGCCTCCTGTGAAATGTATATCTTAGGCCTACAACCTTGGTTCTGTGGATAATATTTCCTAAGGTGTTGCTCACCACATGTCGAACACTCCAACCGTCCAATACCATTACCTCTGTGATGCTGTTGAGATCCATGTCCCTGTCTAGTTGCATTAAAAGTCTTTTGAGGTGCCACATTTTCTTTCCCATCTGCATTATGAGGCCTTGTTCTTTTCAGATTCCATTTACCTTTACCTTTGTCTTTCCCTTTCCATCCTTACTGAGATCCATTTTTACACTTTGAGTATTCGTAGCAATGCTTCAATTTCCCAATGACTTCCTCAAGTGACTGAGGCTCATCATATTCAATCCGATCTCTAACTTTTAATGGAAAACCACTCATAAATTATTGTACTTTAGCCTTATCGTCTGTAAGATATGGTACATAGCTCAATAGATCCATAAATCTAGTTGTGTACTCTTCATCTGTCATTGAGCCCATTTTTAGCTCATAGAACTCTTTGGCCTTACTGTCAAGCCTCTTGAACTCATGCCAACTAAAGTCATCTATCTTGATGTCTATGACCTTCTTCACATCTTCCCACCATATGTCTGCTTTACCCTTCAAGATGAAGATAGCAATTTTGGCCTTCATGTTATCTGTGTACTCAAGCAACTCAAGAATTTTTTCTTCCCAAGTATCCAAGCCTTTGTATCTTCCTACTTCTTCACATCTCCATCAAAAGTAGGTGGATTTTCTTTCTTAAATTTATCTAGTAAGTATCCCCTATCACTTCTTCTGTAAGGATGATAACGATGACGATAATGATGCTTTTTAGAACCAGAAAAATAATAGTACCTATACTCATCACCCCTCCTATCCTGAGTGTCCAAAAACCTACCATCTCTCACCGTGTCAACTCTATCTAACTTGTGTCTACTAGGAGACCTACTGCCATATGCCCCATTAGTTCTGTCCTCCTATCCATGGCTGATCGGAAGTGGCCCTTGTCACTGCAGTTCTGACAAACTTTGAAGGAGTATCACATTAACCTCTACTTGTTTTTGTTGTGCCTCTATGATCTTGCCATTCCCTGCCTTACAACTCCTTATCTCTTCCTTCAAGCTTCTCAATGTGTTTGCCAAATCAGAAGAGTGTCCACCACGTTGCTCATCTGATTCATAGGGAGAGTCTTTGTAGTATACCATCTTTCTAGCCATTTGATCTCTTTCTTGCAAGGCATATTATGTCAACTAAACCAAATAACAATATACCAACACATCTTAGCATAATCCGGGGTTGATATATCATCGGTAAGATCATCAAATTAGCATGTTACATGTATAACATAATCATAACATATAAACATATAACAAATAAGTATGTCGACACATAAACATCATTCTAGTTAGAGTCCTGTCATCAATGCATGACCATATCGACTACACATACCATGACCTCATGCATGACAACAACAACCATTGCGCTATTATACACATGGCTACATGAAAACCTTAACATCCATAAACAATGCATAACCAACTATACACAAGAATAAACATATGTACTCAATCATAAACGAACAATACTTGTAACCAACCTACAAGAATGATACATGTAACCAAGAATACAAGAATGTAACCAAACATATGAGAATGTAACCAAGCATGCAAAATGATACATGTAAGTGACATATAACAACATGTAACCAATCATACACTCATGATGATGCACTCCATAATGACAACATCAATTTCCACATGATGACATCACTATAACCATGATCAACATCATTCAAATAAAACAAGCACATGGAATGCAAGCATAAGAGACACACATGCAACTGACATGCATTCATGACCAACACACAACCCATCTAGTCTAAGGGGTGAACCATGCTCTGTTACCACTCTGTAACACCCTCCTCCCACATCTACCCAAGCAACCAGCCAGTCGGGGTAAACATGCAACGAGAGGCAACTATGATATTATTCAACCTCCTAAGCCATGTTAAGGAAGTGGAACTGACAGGAACACACCATACAAACATTCAACATTAGCATTAGGACCCTCAAGAAGCAACCTAACTTTGCTGCCAACTATCCCACAGGTCCCATTGAGATTTTGAATCACTTG
The DNA here is from genome assembly GCA_031772625.1 of Pinus tabuliformis. Classification (NCBI taxonomy): domain Eukaryota; kingdom Viridiplantae; phylum Streptophyta; class Pinopsida; order Pinales; family Pinaceae; genus Pinus; species Pinus tabuliformis. The sequence continues at coordinate 346,877,216 of CM062812.1, forward strand.
ACCCCCGAATTCTCTCATTCTATAGGCCTGCCAGTGTTCAGGATGCTCTGGATGCTCTCATGCTATAGGCATGTTAGAATCCAAGGACTATTTTGCCTAGCTCTGTGCCAGCGTCCCCGGGATTTGAGCCACTTTTTTAGGCGTATAGCCTAGGTCACTGCCCAGAATGGAATGTCATCTTCAGAACATTAAACTAATAGGGAAGAAATGATGCAAAACCAATTAGTTGAACAAGCCCTTAACTAGACCCCTACTAACCATGACAGACATTTCGTCAAACATATCACAAACATGTAATCTATAGCTGTAAACAATAGATTTCAGCATAGGGATCTCATACTTATCTGAGAATCACTAAGAACCACTATTCCCTCATGGAATTTTCTACATTATCATCTATTAGGTCATAAATACATTCTCCATTCATTTAGAAGTAAAAACATGATGAGAGCCATACATATATGTTATCATAAAACATATACATAACCGACATAGAAACAACAAAAATACCATAAATACATCAACGATATAATCCACATATAAACCAATACATTTACACATGAAAACCAAGGGAATAAATTTCTCATTAATGAATGTAGAAACCAATCGGGGATGGGACTACCATGTTCCACCTGACCATAGATTGGCTAAGCCAAATATCTCTTCAGCCAATCACTCTGGCACCATAATCCAAGCATGAATGTGGGATTCATCACCAACCCAAAAGAACCAACAAGCATGGATGCTACCATAGTTCTCCACCTACACCATGAGGAATTTGAGTGCCTCCTAGTCTCTTAGGCTTTAATGTAATCCATAGTCTGATCCAACAATCATTAGGCCCTACACCGAGACTCACTTTGCAGGCTTTACCATACATCCCATCCCTGGACTACTAAGCCCAATAGAGAGCTATCCACCTCTTGGATTTACCGTATATGTCCTCATTGACTAGCAAGGATTCCTAGCCGTGCTGAGGCACAAAATTATGGCTTTATTGCAACCCATAGTCTGGTTGAGGGGTTACTAGGCGAGTGGCTTTATCATGATCCACAGTCCAGTTTAGGGATCACTAGGCCGTGTGTTTTTCATTTCGAAGATCCACCCCACTTAGCTTCGAATCCATTTGAAAATCCTGCTTAACTGAAGTATGAGAACCCATCTCATCAAGGTTGTTAGGAAATGGAAAGGCTACGCTAAAAAACACTATCACACCTAGCAAAACCCATGTCATAGATACAAAAGAGCCACATGCAATACCATGCATACAAAATCTAGCAAGGAAAATACACATGCAAATCAATACCTGCAAAGAATCCTATTGTAGCCACTTAATCCTACTTTTCCTTGCTTGATCTTCACTTCCTCTTTCCTTCTTTTCCTTTCTTGATCCAATTCCCAAGTGCTCCAAGAAAAATCTAAGTGTCCAAGCGTCAGAGAGAGAGAGAATAATGAGAGAGATCCAAAACTGAACTAACAAAACATTACCAACTAATCCTCATAAGCCTTTTTATTAATGAGGCCTCTATTTTCTTCATTTTCCATTATTTTCCTTCATTTTCCTCCTCACATGCAACCTGTGACCTTTCACCTCCTATTTCTCCTCATCTCCATTATTTTCGTAGATAAATGTGCCAAAAAAGCAATTTTTCCTTTCCAAAGCCTTAGCCATTGCCATTGCCAATTTCCTTACCCATAATAAACCAAATGAACAACCCCTAGGATGTCTTCCCCAACATTCAGCTTGGAATAAGTGTCCCATCAACCGTGGTTATTATTTTTAACTTTTATTACATGGAATTTTCACCAAAGCTATTACAAAAATCATGATGAGGACAAAAGGAATATGAATAATGATTTTAGAGACTACAATAGTGGGTTGAAGACTAATTACATTCAAAATATCAATATGAGGAATTTTGATGCTAAGGATCCGGTAACATGGATACTACATATGGAGGAATTATTTGATCTACTTGATGTGATACACACACAAAAGGTACGCATTGGATATTTATATTTAGAATAAAATCAATTTGTATGGTATCAATGGCTTTGTTGTTGCAAATCAATTGTCACTTGGACATTTTTTTATGGAAGAAGTGGTAGAACATTATTAGGATACAAAAAGAAATACCTTCTTTAGCCAATTCATAAATCTCAAACAAAAGGGTTCAATGGTGAAACACAATGAGGACATACAAAGATTTAAAATCAAGGTAAATGATATTCCAAAGGAGCATAGGATTGATGTCTTCATAGGGAATTTAAAGGATAACATCCAACATCAAGTTTTCCTTTGGGAACCTAATTCATTGGAGAAGGCATCAAGGTGGAAAGAAAAGTTGAAAGAAAATTTATGGCAACAAGGATGTCTACCAGACATAAATATAAGATGGAAGTGTTGTTGCTCCTGGCCTCCCACAACCTACAATATTGACACCAAAACAACTGGAGGAAAAAAGAGAAAAAATGATTTGTTACAATTGTGATAACAAATATACTAAGGGTCATACGTTTGCTAAGAAAAAAACATTTTAAATAGACTTTGAAGAGGAGAAATGAAAGTAATAAGAAACATCAAAAGAAGAGGATATACATTAGGAACCAACCCCAGAGAAATAAGAGATGAATCCAACCATATATTGTAAAGCATTGGCAGGAATTACCACTCCTCAAACTCTCAAGATATAAGGATATATCAAGAAAAAAAAGCAATAGCGTTGATCGATTTTGGTAGTACCCATAACTTTATTCATTGTAAGATACTCAAGGAATTTAATTTCTTTCTATATCTAGCACCAGAGTTTCAATTGATGGTTGCAAATGGAGGAACTATAAATTGCTCATGGAAGTGCCATAATATCAATCTAAATAAGGGGAAATATGTATTCAATAGTTCAATGCTTTTCATTCCAATGTGTGGTGTTGATTTTGTATTATGAGTCCAATGGTTACAATCTTTGGGGATGATAGATTTTAATTCTAAAAAAAAATTCTTAAAATTTTCTTGGGAAGGAAAAGAAATTGAATTAAGGGGTGTAATAATGAAAATAGGGGAGATAATCAACTCTAATTCCATGACAATGATTTTGAAGAAATAACAATGAGGCATAATTGCACAATTATTCTCACTAGATGTTCAAACATCTAACTCATTTGTTTCTCCATATCTCCAAAGAATATTGGATAATGATTCCAAGGTATTTCAAACTCCCAAAGGCCTCCCACCTATTCATGATCAATATCATGCTATTCACTTGATTCTAAGAAGTGTTCCTCCAAACATTAGACCTTACAAATATCCTTATGCCCAAAAGAGTGAAATTGAATGTATGGTTGTAGAAATGCTAGAGGAAGGTATAATTCAACCTAACCAAAGTTATTACTCTGCTCTAGTAGTATTGGTACACAAGAGGGATGGATCATGGTGTATGTGTCTTGGTTATAGGGTGCTCAACAAGGTCACTATTAAAGATAAATTTTTCATTCAAGTCATTGATCAATTGTTGGATGAATTACATAGAGAAATTTACTTCACCAAGTTGGAACTTCATTTAGGATATCATCAAATTAGAATGAAGACTGACCACATTATGAAAATAACATTCATAACTCATGAAGGTCATTATGAATTTTTTGTCATGCCTTTTGGCCTTACTAATGCACCTTCCACATTTCAAGGTTTAATGAATTCCATTTTCAAACCCTTCCTTAGAAATTTTTTGTTAGTATTTTTTGATGATATACTAATCTACAACAGTTCTTGGAAGGATCATGTCGAACATGTTGATGGAAGAGAAACAATTGTATGAAAAAACCTCCAAATGCATCTTTGGGGTACAAGAGGTGGAATATTTGGGTCATATTTTATCTCATGAGGGTGTTAGGGTATATATTAAAAAAATTAAATCCATCAAGGAATGGAAAATCCCCACAACCCTAAAGCATCTTCAAGGATTTCTCATGTTGATAGGGTGTTATCACAAGTTTGTTAAGAATTATGGGAAAACAACAACACCTCTAACAACATTACCAAAGAAAGATACATTTCTTTGGACTCCAGAAGAAACTAAGTCCTTACATCTTAAAGAGGAAATGTGCTAAGCTCTGGTTTTACCTACTCCAGAATTCACAAAAACATTTATGGTAGAATGTGATGCCTCAAGAAATAGGGAATACCTTAGGATGTAGGTGAGAAGGAAAATGCTACTCCTTACAAGAAGTTTAATGCAGTTGAGAAGGGACATGGACATCATCTTGGAGAGCAGCATAATAAAGGTAGTGGTAGGGAAAGGTTGTAGTGTTGGATATGTGGAAAGGATCATCACAAGAAGAATTGTTCATTGTATCACAGTGGTAGACCTAAAATATATGGTGCTTACGACGTGTCGATAGCTGGCGATGCTGTGCAAAGAATTCCTTGGATATATGCAACATTTCATAACAAGCAGGCGGATCACTAGGTATCAATTATCGAAATGGAAGGTATGCTTTGTGATCAATTTGTTTCCATTTTCATTGACTCCAGATCTAATTATAGTTATGTTAATCCTAACCTAATGGATAAGTGTGGTTTGAGAAAAGAAGTCCATGCAGAGTCTTGGTTGGTGTAGTTGGCTATAGGTACAAAGAAAAGAGTTCATCATTGGGTAAGAGCTTGTGCATTTGAGTTGAATGGTATGCCTACATCAATGCATCTGGATGTGCTTCCTTTGGGTTTGTATAGTATTCTTTTGGGTATGGATTTCTTGTACCTTCACAGGACTAAGGCATACTATTACGAGAATTCTATATAGTGCTTGGATGATGACAAAGAGAAGATAATCTTACAGGGTAAGAAGAAGCCTACGTCGATGAGAATGGTTATTACTATGCAAGGAAAACACCGTTTTTGGGAAGGGTATGTATTATTTAAAGTGCATGTTTCCATTTATAAATATATGGATGTTGAGGATGTGTAAGTCTTCAAGAATTATTTGGTTTTACAACAGTTTTAGGATGTATTTCCGTCAGAGATTTCATAGTTTCCGCCTCACAAGGAAGTGGATTTCTCTATTGAGTTGGTCCTAGGAGGAACACCAAAATCTAAGGTAACTTACATGATGAGCACTCCAGAGTTATTGGAATTGAAGCTATAATTGAAGGAAATGCTTGACAAGGGATACATTAGGCCAAGTGTGTCACCTTAGGGCGCACTAGTGTTGTTTTTAAAAAGGATGGTACTCTTAGGTTGTGCATTGATTAGAGGTAGTTGAACAAGGTGATGATCAATACCAGTTACCCATTGTCTCGAATCGATGACTTGTTTGATCAGTGTAAGGGAGCAGTAATGTTCTCAAAGATTGATTTGAGATTAGAACATCGTCAAGTACACATCAAAGAATAAGACATTTAACAGGCTTCTTTCCAGACCATGTATGGGAAATATGAGTTTGTTGTAGTTCCGTTAGGTTTGACTAATGAACTAATTTTCCATATACTTTCATTTATTTGATGAATAATGTGTTGCATCCTTACTTGGACAAGTTTGTGATAATATTCATTGATGATATATTGATATATTCTAAGAATGAGGAAGAGCATGCAAAACACCTAGCAATAGTGTTAATATTATAGATAGATGTCTTTCGGATTAATCACATAACCACGTTTCAAACCAACTAATTTGATTATGTGATTAATCCGAAAGACATCTATCTACGTTATGGACAACAAAAGTTTGAGATCTAACAATGTTAATATTATTGAGAGAGAATCAATTGTATGCCAAGCTTAGTAAGTCGAGTTTCTTTCATAAAGAAGTTCATTACTTGCAACATGTTGTCTCCAAGGGAGGAATAGTAGTGGACTTGTACAAGATCAAAGTTGTCATGGAATGGGACACTAATAGGAATTTGGATGAAGTCATATGGTTCATGTAGTTAGTAGGTTATTACACGCAGTTCATCAAGAAATTCTGACAGATTTCCTTTCCTATTACATCCTTGCAGTAAAAAGGAAAGAAATTTGAATGGATAGAGGAATGTGGAGCCAATTTTGAGTATTTGAAGCATTTGCGTATAAACACTCCAATTCATTAGATCGTAGATCCAAATAAAGAGTTCATGGTGTGTACAGATGGTTGCAAGAGAGGACATGTTGGAGTCGTAATGCAAGAGGCACAATTGGTATGCTACAAGTCAAGGAAACTAAATGAGGATGAGCAGACTTATATGACTCATGATCCTGAGTTGGAAACAATCATTCATGCATTGAATATGTGGAAGCGTTATCTTCTTGGCAGGAGTTTTTTGTTGATGAGTAATCATAGTGGGCCGAGATACTTGTTTGTCTAATCTAATCTAAATTCCAAGCAAGATAGATGGTTGGCCATGGTTAGTGAGTTTTACTTTTAGGTTAGGTACATCAAATGACACGAGAAGAAGGTTGCAAATGATCTTAGTAGAGGAGTACAGGTGAATCCCATTGCAACTATGAGTTCCTATGGGACATATGTACAGGAACAGATCTTATAGGCAAGACAACAGGATGACTGGTACAAAAAATGTAAGCACATGTTACTGCAACAGGGTATAAGTGATCAGGATGTGGATTATCATCTCATGGCAGATGGTTTGGTGAGGCTTAGGGACATGATTTATGTGTCATATAACAGTGAGCTCAACAATCTTATATTGAGGGAATTTCATGTTAAGCCGTATTTAGGTCACCCAAGATATCATAATACTTTGACAACTGTGAAGAAGTTTTACTGATGGATAAATATGAAGAAATAGGTAGTTGAGTTCGTCGCATGGTGTTTGGATTGTCAATAGGTAACAGAAGAGTGCAAGAATCCAAGCTGTTTACTAGATGCGATTTTGATTGCAGGCTGGAAATGGGAGGTCACTTCTGTTAGCACTCGAGAGTGTCCCAAGGTTGAGAAAGGGGACCGATGGAGGTAACCTCAAACCAACTTTGGATCTGGTAGCTAGCCCCGCCAAATTAGAGAGGGCTATCTCTATGATCTCACAACTAATGAGTGATTAGAGAGGAAGGAAAATATTAGGCTAGATATTCAGTTCAGTATGTCTAAATTTAGGGTTTGTTGGAGCAGGGTCAATAGGTATAGGAAACTAGGTCAGGGTTTCAAAAGATCAACTATAGAGATATAATGGAGCAAGGTAGGTATGTTTAGTGACATATTTGAGTTTTCATGGTGGTGCAGGGTTGAAAAATTGAAGGATCAAAATGAGCATATGAGTCATGAATTCATTTATCAAAGTAAATTAAACATAAACATGAAAATCTCATCAAAACAGAGCATAAACATATGAATTATGCTTGAAGACTACTGAGATGATCACATGAAACAATTAAGATGGAATTAAGGAGACATAACATTGATACTACTGATAAAACAAAGAAGAAATACTGTCACAAATCATACCACAGGAATCCCAAGGTAATAGCTGCAAACTGCCTGTATTACTCCCGCAAAAGTGATGGTGTACACTAGCTTCAAATCGTTTGACTCACAAGAATCCAACACTTTATATTAATTAGATCAGGCTACATATATACTAAAAAAACTTTTTCCCCCTCTAAGGGGTCGAATCCCTCATGATAGGAACAATTTACATGTTTTTCTCCAACCAAATCTAAATCTAGGGAGGTTAAGAACAAACACACTATTTAGACCAACTGATTCACATTGACTTAACAAGATTAACTAATAGATTTGAGACTTCTACGATCTGCATTTTGTGTGGTTATGTCTTCCGGAGTCATCGCATTTGACTGTTTTCGAACCATCCTCTGTGGTTCATCATCAGGATTAGATATGTGAAGAAGATAGAGATTGATGTGTAATAAATATAGGATATGGTAGGGATGGTAGTGTAAAGAGCCGACATGTTTGATAATGGTGTGGTTTTATTTATTTATTTATTTAATTAATTTTTTTAATTAATTTAATAATATTTATTTTTATTTTTTTAAACCATGATTTAATAGTTTTTGGAATTTAATGTTTTAATGTTGAGAGATATTAAATCTATATTAATTAATATTTATTAAGATATTCTAAGTTCATAAGTTTTAGATGCTAGATTAATATTATGTATGATTTATACTAGATTAATGTTGATACAAATACAAGATTATTAAATCTATATTAATTAATAATTATTAAGATATTTTAATGAATTTCATAAGTTCTAGATGCTAGATTAATGTTCTGTTTTGAATAATACTAGAATTAGGTTAACTAATGGATTAAATAAAATTAAATGAGTATAGTCTTACTAAAATTTTTGAGTGAAAGAGGAGAACCAAGAGGCAATGGGGTCGGGATTGTCTAGGAGATGGTAGAATCCCTTGTTAGCGTAGGAATCCAATTATCACTTATTTTCCAGCCATCATCACGGTTGAGGTTATTTGGGTGTTTCCCTATTTCGATGGCTTCTCTAAATTTTCTATGGTGGTACTGCTCAATTTTGGCCACAACACAGGAGTTTTCAATGCAGATGTGATGATTGGTTTTACTAGAGTTCTCAGCCAAAGTTGAGGTTTAGGAGTAGTTATGCTTAATGTCTGCAGCATGTTCTTCAATCCTTGTTAATATAGAATGACCGGTTTCACCAATGTAGGCCTTGACACATGAACAAGGGACTAGATAAACCTCTTTGTGGTGTTTAGGATTAATAGGATCTTTTACCGATTTTAGACATCTGTTAATTGTGTTCATGGGTTTGAAAGTGGTTTTTATATTGTTCTTTTTTAAGATGTGTGAAATCTTATCAGTGGTGCCTAGAATGTAGGGAAGGTGAACCTTACCAACATAATCATCCATGTCTTGTTTCTTTCTGGGATTCTCATCTTTCTTGAAATCATTGATTCCTTGGTGTCTTTTGTATCCATTCTTTTCAAAAACATCCAAGAGGTGGTTCTTTTATTGCTTAAAATTATCATGATCTGAAATATGTACCACCCTCGTGGCTAGAGTGTTGAGCACCCCGAGTTTCTGAGCCAGATGATGGTGAGAGTTGGCATGTAGGTAATGTTCAGTGTGGCTTTTCTTACGATAGACCTCGTGAGATATTGTGCCATATTAGTTTCTCTTGATCAAGATATCAAGAAAGGGAAGACAACCCTTCTTTTCCACTTCCATCGTAAATTTTATGGAATTTGATTGACTGTTCTAAGGAATTTGTCTAATTTTTCTTTTCCATGAGGCCAAATGACATAAGTGTCATCAACGAATCTTTTCCATAGTTTAGGTTTTAAAGGGGAAGACTAAATGGCCTTGGTTTCAAAATGTTCCATGAAAAAATTAGCAATGATGGGAGACAAAGGTGATCCCATGGCCACACCACAAGTTTGTTCATATATCTCAGCCTTGAAGCTAAAAAAAGTGGATTTTAGACAAATTTCTACTAATTTAGCTATGTTAGGGTTAGTGATTTTGTGGAAAACATCCATAGCTTCATTTATAGGAATGTTGGTATAGAGAGCTTTTACGTCAAATCTCATCAAGATGTCATCTTGGTCTAATTTTATATGTTTGATCTCATTAATGAAATGATTGGAATCCTTGACAAAGGAGTTGCTGTTACCCACATGTAAAACTAGACCAAGATGACATCTTGGTGAGCTTTGATGGAAAAGCTCTCTATACGAACATTCCTATAGATGAAGCTATGGATGTTGTCCACAAAATCACTGACCCTAACACAGCTAAATTAGTAGAAATTTGTCTAAAATCCACCTTTTTTAGCTTCAAGGATGAGATATATGAACAAACTTGTGGTGTGGCCATGGGATCATCTTTGTCTCCCATCATTGCTAATTTGTTCATGGAACATTTTGAAACCAAGGCCATTGAGTCTTCCCCTTTAAAACCTAAACTATGGAAAAGATTTGTTGATGACACTTATGTCATTTGGCCTCATGGAAAAGAAAAATTAGACAAATTCATAGAACACCTTAACAGTCAATCAAATTCCATCAAATTTACGATGGAAGTGGAAGAGAAGGGTTGTCTTCCCTTTCTTGATATCCTAATCAAGAGAAACCAAGATGGCACAATATCTCACTAGGTCTATCGTAAGAAAACCCACACTGAACATTACCTGCATGCCAACTCTCACCATCATCCGGCTCAGAAACTCAAGGTGCTCAACACTCTAGCCATGAGGGTAGTACGTATTTCAAATAATGATAATTTTGAGCAAGAAAAGAACCACCTATTGGATGTTTTTGAAAAGAATGGATACAAAGACACCAAGGAATCAATGCTTTCAAGAAAGCTAAGAATCCCATAAACAAACAACATATGGATGATTATGCTGGTAAGGTTCACCTTCCCTACATTATAGGCACCACTGATAAGATTTCACACATCTTAAAAAAGAATAATATAAAAACCACTTTGAAACCCATGAACACAATTAACAGATGTCTGAAATCGGTAAAAGATCCGATTGATCCTAAACACCACAAAGGGGTTTATCTGGTCCCTTGATCATGTGGCAAGGCCTACATTGGTGAAACCAGTAGTTCTATATTAACTAGGATTCAAGAACATGCTGTAGACATTAAGCATAACCACTCCAAAATCTTAGCTTTGGCCGAGCACTCTAGTAAAACCAATCATCACATTTGCATTGAAAACTCCTGTGTTGTGGCCAAAATTGAGACGTACCACTATATAAAATTTAGAGAAGCTATCGAAATATGGAAACATCCCAATAACCTCAACCGTGATGATGTTTGGAAAATAAGTGATAATTGGATTCCTATGCTAACAAGGGATTCTACCATCTCCTAGACAATCCTGACCCCATTGCCTCTTGGTCCTCCTCTTTCACTCCTTAAAATTTTTAGTAAGACTATACTCATTATTATTATTCAAAACAAAACATTAATCTAGCATCTAGAACTTATGAACTTCATTAAGATATCTTAATAATTATTAATTAATATAGATTTAATAATCTTGTATTGGTATCAACATTAATCTAGTATAAATCATACATAATATTAATCTAGCATCTAAAACTTATGAACTTAGAATATCTTAATAAATATTAATTAATATAGATTTAATATCTCTCAACATTAAAACATTAAATTGTAAAAACTATTAAATCATGGTTTAAAATAAATAAATAAATAAACAAATATGATTAAATTAATTAATGAAAACCACACCATTATCAAACCTGTCAGCTCTTTACACTACCATCCCTACCATATCCTCTATTTATTACACATCAATCTCTAACTTCTTCACATATCTAATCCTGATGATGAACCACAGAGGATGGTTCGAAACAGTAAAATGGCATGACTCCGGAAGACATAACCACACAAAATTAACTAAGCATGAAACTACATGAAATTAACATATATCAGTTCATTTACATTTAATTACGTCATAATATTACCCTGGACGAGTAAATTCATCAACAAAATTTGACTTTGATTGAAGAAATTTGAAATTTTCACATCCTGATAGAAGCGCAACAAATTTTACAAAAGCGCAACAAATTCTTTGAGGTCATTTTTGAGTAACTTCTCCTAATCCAATTTCTAATTTGAAGGTGGCCTTGGAAATATTAGGATGTGTAGTTGTCTTTAGATTCATCAAGCATGAAAAATGACCTCTCCAAGGATGAGAAAAATGAGTTTTCCCAAGGCTGCTCCAAAAGCGCAGCGAGGGGGTCAAAACAATGGCAGAAACCAACTTTTTAGCATGTTTTTGGCCTTTTTCTCTGAAACGGGAGGCTGAAATGGGTCACAAGAGGAATATCTCTCATGTGTAAGTGATAAGATATCCAGCCATATATGATTTTTGTCATTTGGGGGCCTAGGGAAAAAGCGCAACAAATTTTCGCTGCGCTTTTCACAGTGTCAAAATTTCTGGGTTTTCTGAGAGCTTTTTTTTCTTAAATATTTTTATGAACAACAACCTACAACAGGTTTGGCTAATTCATTTTAATTTTCTCGTAATCTGTGCCACAATATCATGACTAAAACATGCAATTATATTGGAAAATTTTGATTTTCTGCAATAGGCCTCCAAGAAAGTTGAATATCTCCCAATATATTATACCTGTGTAGAAAATGAAGGAGTTTTTTTTTTTTTCGTCTATTATTGACAAAAAACTCTTTCACTTTTGTAAAATTTATCTTCATTACTTCAGAAACTGATTTCGAAGTAAGACTGTCCTTGTGTGCAGCAATTGACCCCTTGATGAGTTTGTGAGGCATTGATCTCTTTGATGTTAGATGACTCAAATATTGATACATTTACACCATTATTGTACTTATTCTTTTCATTGTGTGGTATTTGCTTCCATGCTAAAACCCTAGCTCACTAGGAGGAGAAATTAGGGTTTGGTTTTAGGAAAACAGAGGATTTGGGACTGTCTTGTAGAGGGAGGGGAATGAAGGGGTTAGGGGCTGTCTAAATTCTTGGGGAAATTTTGAGGAGTAGGGATAGGTGTTAGGGAGTGTAGGTAAGTGGGAATTTGGGAAATGAGTTAGGGGAAAAGGGTAAAAACTTGAAAACACGTCCTAGCCTAGGAAAGTGTATTATAGGCTAGGATTTGTAGGGAAGTGAGGGAAATGAGGGGAATTGGCATGAGAATGGTTGAATGAGATAGATTGAGTATTAGGGAGGGTGTTTGAGCATAAAATTTAGGTTTTTACCACAAAAAATGAATCCAATTGACTAGGAGACAAAAGACATAGCAAAACCCTAGGAGAGGGTGATTTACTGAGCTAGATTATGAAACTAAATGGTAGGATGGTGTATAACAACTTTCCACTTTATTTTGTAGTGTTACATCTTCATAAATAATAAAATAAACCTTAGTAAACCTTTAGAACAGTTACCCTATTACTACTCCCTATGATGGTGGACCTAGGTGGCAATATGACTTTTTATATGACTTTTTGAATGACTTGACCTACTGATAACAATAAATGGAATCATAACCATAATAATGACCAACACACTCTTGGATGACCTATCAAAAGGAATGATGACAAGACCATTATGGAATTTATTGACCATGAGAATAAAGGTAGTAGTAATGACCTAGATAGTGACCAACTAACCAACGAAAAAATTTTACGTGAAAATTTATTTGAAACTATAACAATTTAACCTAGGACCCTATCAACCATATTGAAAGAGTACATTTGATTACTGGTGACTCCTAGACACTAACATCGGCTCCAAATGGGGATGGAATCTCCTTTAGGAGGTGTCAAGAACATCATAGACCAGGTAGCCTCATCCATTCGACGATGGAGTAAAAAAAGTAAACAATCTCAAAACACGACACTAAAATGACTAACTCTCAAAACATAGGACAAACTAAAACTGACTTAACTTATCTCAAAAACTCACTTTACTTACACATGGAAACAGGCCATTGGGATCTTAGGGCCTTCACCTCGGGCTTCAAATCTTGATGATAACCATGCACTTGTTGAAGATATATATACAATCATGCGATATGATCCCTCCAATGTAACCAATATAACAAATGGCTACTTATTTGAATTCTACTCAAACATTCCCTAAGTAGGTAGAAAAAAAAAAAGATAGGAAACTCAAAGAGTCCATTGAAAATGTGTACATGATCCATGAATACAAGAAAATACATATCCCTTGATGACTGCAACAAATTAGCAAAATGATATTCAAACAAATGTGCATTGAGGTTTAGCTCATCCAACAGATTGTAATTCTGCTCTAGGTGGTCTTTATACCATGAATATAAACTTTCATTTTCATCCTTACTCTCGTGAAAATCTAACCTGTAATTGTCCTGATATAACTATACATTTTCAGATGAGCTTTGAAATGAGACTCTTGCTGAACAAGACAATGAAGCCGGTTGTCTGATCAAGTTTTTATCATCTCTATTTTTAAGCTCATAGTTAGCTAATGGAGAAGGAATTTGAATACAAAACATCATTTATTTGATCATGGAGAACCTGAGAAGAATGCTTTAACTTTATATAAACTGGTTCCAATGAGACTACATGATTTTCTATAGGCTTGTCATTATTTGCTTCAAAGATATTATCAAAAAATTTCTTCCAAAACTAAAATGAATCAAAATTTAGTGGTATAGAATTATTTTGCATCAATCGATAATATGTTTCAGGTTCTAAGCTTTCATCTGTGGTTTGAAACTCAATGCAACTCAATGGCTGTGATTTTGGAGTGAAGGAAGCTTCCATATCACAAGTGACATCCTCAACCAATTCATGAGAAGGTTTCTCATTTATACTTTTGACAACTCGCTTATATGTTTGTTTATAACTTTCTCTCATTTTTGCAAATGAGGAGAAACACAAGAGAAATGAGTCCCAATCAAGAAGTTCATTGTTTTCTCTATGCTCAATATCAAAATTGAAAGATTGTTGATTTTTAATTTTGGGAAAGTTTTCTCTCAGAAATTGAAATGAAGTGAAACATAAAGGAAACGACCTTTCACTTGCTTTAAAATTTTATGAATTTTCTTCATTGATGTCATGATTGATATTCATATGCTGAGTGTTACATTTGAGTTACTTTAATTGAGCTTCCTCCTCCCAAAAACATGTCGCTAATCGCCTTGAAGAGCCAACCTCTATTTCGACAACATAATCATTATCATACTGATCATACTTGGGTAACTCAACAATATAAGGAATGACATCAAGAATACACATTAGATCAGTAGACTAGTTCTCTACAGGTTGATCTACCAATCCATTTTAATGACTGTCCAAAAATAAATACAAAACAATCATTTTCTGATCTATGGTAACAAGGATTAGCAGCAAAACTGCTAGGTTCATCAAACCTCTTCTTCTTCTGCAATAACTGGGAAATAATGTTTTTGAACAACAAATTCATCTCTGATGATGGTCTTTTGCATCATTTCTTCCATTATTCTTACCAAAATTTCAAGTTTCATTTCTGAAGATGTCAGGTACTCCTTCTCTTCTGCTTTCAACTTCAAACTTTTGACTAGTAGGTTAGCTTCCACAGTTATTGTACTATCCTGCATTTCTTCGAATGTTGGAATGTTCCTTTCTCTCAATTGAAACTCCATTTACGTATTAAAGGCATCTAGGTAGTTTAAGAGAATTAAACCAAGAGGCTATTTAATATCCGCAGGGATTGAATGGTATACTTGATTGAACCTGGCTGAAAAGTGTTGCACTGTTTCTCTTGGTTGTCTTTTCAAATGATTATATTCTTTTAAACTCTGAAAAGGATTTTTCATGACTACCCATTTAGCAAGGAATACTTACACAAACTGATGGAAATCGAAAATGCTTACAGCTGGCAATTTTGTGAACCATTTCTTGGTTCACCTTCGAAAGATAGAGCAAAAATCCTGCTATTGACATCATCTTCTTCAACCGTAAAAAGGTCGAGAAAATTTTCAAAACTCTGAATGTTTTTTCAGCAGTGATGTGACCATATTATCCATCAAACCTTGGAAGATATTTATAATCATTTTCATGGAAATCATGGAGAATAGAAGGTAAGATGACAGGATTGTATCGATCTGGAATTTTAAAAGGTATACGAGTATGTACATAATTTGTAAGATTAGCCTTGATCTCTTGAGGCTCATCGGGTTGAATATGATCAGCATTAGTCTTAGAATAAGGGTCTAGAACAAGATCAAAAGTGTAAGAAGAATTTGTATTCACTATCTTCAAAGGAAAGAAATCAAATGCAGGTTTGTGATCTTTTCTTAGATATAGTATAATTTGGAAAACCTTCTTGACATTTTGAGGAAAATGGAAGAAATAATATATGAAAAATAACATGAATTATTTTATGAAAGTCCAAGTTTAATACCAAATAGTCCCATATTGTCTTTTCATGTTTCTATTCGTAAGGTTCATCCTCCAGTGGAGTTTTCAAATCAGATTGAAGTTGTTTGGAGTCGCCAGGTGAATGGTTCAGTCTTGATATGTGTCTGACTTCTATCCAACATCAACAAATCAGATCTAAACTTTCATAATATTTCCTGAGGAATATTGAGTTGTTCGCTTCCCCAGTATGGTAGCCAAAAATGTTAGCACTCCTTAGCATCCCAAGGCTGAGAAAGGAGACTGACTGAGGTAACCTCAAACCAACATTGGATCTAGTAGCTATCCCTACCAAATCAGAGAGGTATCTATCTATGATGTCATGGCCGATGAGTGACTGGAGAGGAAGACAAATCTTAGGCTAGATATTCAGTTCAATAGGTCTGAATTTAGGGTTTGCTGGAGCAGGGTCAATAGGTCTAGGAAACTAGGTCATGGTTTCAAAAGATCAACTGCAAAGATATAATGGGGCAAGGTAGGTATGTTCAGTGAAATATTTGAGTTTTCATGGTGGTGTAGGGTTGAAAATGTGAAGGATTAAAATGAGCATATAAGTTATGAATTCATTTATCAGAGGAAATTAAACATAAACATGAAAATCTCATCAAAAAAGAGCATAAACATATGAATTCTTCTTGAAGATGGCTGAGATGATCACATGAAAGCATTAAGATGGAAGTATGGAGAAATAACATTCATACTGATGATAAAACAAAGAAGAAACATTGTCACAAAATCATGCCACAAGAATCCCAATATAGTAGCTCCAAACTCCTTGTATTACTCATTCAAAAGTGATAGTGTGCACTAGCTTCAAAGCGTTTGACGCACAAGCATCCAACCCTCTCTTTTGATTAGATCAGGCTACATATAGACCAAAAAACCTTTTTCCCCCTCTTAGGGGTCTAATCCCTCATGATAGTGATATTTTACACGATTTTCTCCAACCAAACGAAAAGCTAGGGATGTTAAGAATAAACTCCCTTTTTAGACCAACTGATTCACTTTGACTTAACAAGCTTAACTAAGCATGAATCTACATGAAATTAATATTTACCAGCTCATTTACATTTAATTACATCATAATATTTCCCTGGAGGAGTAAATTCATCAACCAAATTTGACTTTGACTGAAGAAATTCGAAATTTTGACATCCTAATAGAAGCAGAGCAAATTCCTTCAGAAGCACATCAAATTTTACAAAAGCGCAACAAATTCTTTGAGGGAATTTTTTAGTAAGTTTTCCTGATCCAATTTTTGATCTGAAAGTAGATTTGGAAATCTGGTATGTCTAGTTTTCTTTAGAGTCATAAAGAATGGAAAATCACCTCTCTAAGGCTGAGAAAAATAAGTTTTCCCAAGGCTGCTCCAAAAGTGCATCGAGGGGTGGCAGAAACCTATTTTTTAGTATGTTTTTGGCCTTTTTCTTTGAAAATGGAGGCTAACATGGATAAAAAGTGGAATATATGACATGTTTAAGTGACATTCGCTCCAACTGTATATGATTTTTGTCATTTGGGGGCTTAGGGAAAGAGCACAGAAAATGTTCGTTGCGCTTCCTGGAGTGTGTCAAAATTTATGAGTTTTCTGTGAAAATAGGCCTCAAAGATGGAGCAATATATATCTAACCATAAAATATTGTTCAAACAATAGAGAGGTTTTTTTTCTTAGGTATGTTATGAAAACAAACCTCCTCCATATTGAAAAAATTGATTTTCATTGTCTCGTAATCTGTGCCACCAAATCATGAATAAAACAGGGAATGAAATTGGAAAAGTCTGATTTTCCATAATAGGCCTCAAAGAAAGTTGAATATATTGCAATATATGATACCTGTGTAGAAAATGAAGGACATTCTTCTTCTATGGTCCATGATCGACAAAACACTCTTTCACTTTTGTAAAATTCATCTTCATTACTTCATAAACTGATTTCAAACTAAGACTGCCCATGTGTGCAGCAAATGACCTCTTGATGAGTTTGTGAGGCATTGATCTCTTTGATGTTAGATGGATAAACTCTTGAGACATTTCCTCTATTATTTTACTTCTTCTTGTCAGTGTGTATGGTCTCTGCTTCCATGGGAAAATCCTAGCTCAGTAGGAGGAGAAATTAGGGTCCGATTTTAGGAAAACAACGGATTTGGGACTATCTTGTAGAGGGAGTGGAATGGAGGAGTTAGGGGCTATCGAAATCCTTGGGGAAATTTTAGGGGTTGGGATAGGTGTTAGGGAGTGTAGGGAGGTGGGAATTTTTGAAATGAGTGAGGGGAAAAGGGTAAAAACTTGAAAACATAGTCCTAGCTTAAGAAAGTGTAGTATAGGCTAGGGTTTGTAGGCAAGTGAGGGAAATGAGGGGAATAGCCATGAAAATGGTGAAACAATATAGATGGAGTAGGAGGGAGGGTGTTTGAGCACAAAATTTAGGGTTTTACAACAAAAAATGAAGCAAAATGACTAGGATACAAAAAACGTAGAAAAACCCTAGGAAAGGGTAATTTAATGAGTATATGATGAAAATGAATGGTAGGATGTTGTGTAGTAACTTGTCACTTTATTTTGCATCATTACATCTTCATAAAGAATAAAATATACCTTAGGAAACCTTTAGAACACTTTCCTTATTACTACTGCCTATGATGGTGACCTAGGTGGCAATATGACTTTTTACATTACTTTTTGAATGACCTGACCTACTTATAACAATAAATGGAATGATAACTAGAATAATGAACAAAACACTCTAGGATGACCTATCAAAAGGAGTGATGACAAGAAAATTATGGCATTTATTTACCATGAGAATAAAGGTAGTAGTAACGACCTAGATAGCGACCAACTAACCAATGATAAAATTTTATGTGAAAATTTATTTGAAACTATAACAATTTGACCTAGGACCCTATCAGGCATATTGAATGAGTACATTTTATTATTGGTCACTCCTAAACACTAACATCGCCTCCAACTGGGGATGGAAGCTCCTTTACGAGGTGTCAAGAACACCATAGACCAGGTAGCGTCATCAATTGGGAGATGGAGTAAAAAAGTAAACAACGTCAAAACATGACACTAAACTGACTAACTATAAAAACATAGGACAAAATTAAAATGACTTAACTTAACTCAAAAAATAACTTTGTTTACACATCCCAACAGACCATCAGGATCTTAGGGCCTTCACCTCGGGCTTCAAATCCCGATGATAACCACTGACCTGCTGAACATACATATAGAATCATGTGATATGATTCCTCTAGTGTAGCCAATCCAGCAAATGGCTACTTATTTAAATTTTGCTCACACTTTCCTTGAGCAGGAAGGAAAAACAAAGGATAGGAAAATCAAAGCGTCCACTAAACATGTGTACATGATCCATAAATACAAGGAAATACATCCCTCGTGATGACTACAACAAATTAGAAAAAGGATCTTCAAACAAATGTGCACTGAGGTTTAGCTCATCCAACATATTTTAATTATGCTCTAGGTGTTCTTTACACCATGAATATAAACTTTCATTTTCATCCTTACTCTTGTGAAATTATAACTTGTAATTGTTGTGATATAACTGTACATTTTCAGATGAGCTTTGAAATGAGACTCCTGCTGAACAAGGCAATGAAGTTGATTGTATGATCAAGGTTTTATCATCTCTATTTTTAAACTCATAGTTACCTAATGGAGAAGGAATTTGACTACAGAGATCATCCAAAACATCAACTATTGGGTCATGGAGAACTTGAGAAGACTAATGCAACTTTTTATACATTGGTACCAATGAGACTACTTGATTTTCTATGGGCTTCTCATTCTTTTCTTCAAATATATTATCAAATCTTTTCTTCAAAAACTAAAATGAATAAAAAATTAATGGTACAGATTTATCTTGCATCAATGTATAATATGTTTAAGGTTCTAAGCTTTCATCTGTGGTTTGAAGCTCAATGCAACTCAATGGCTATGATTTTGGAGCGAAATAAGCTTCCATATCACAAGTGACATCCTCAACTGATTCATAAGGTTTCTCATTTATACTGTTGACCACTCACTTATTTGTTTGCTTATAAATTTCTCTTATTTTTTCAAAACACAAGAGGGAGGATTCCTGATCGAGAAGTTCATTATCTTCTCCGCGCTCAATATCCAAACTAAAAGACTGCTGATTTTTAATTTTGGCACATTTTTCTCTCAGAAATTGAAATGAAGTGAAACTTAAAGGCAAAGACCTTTCACCTTCTTTAAAATTTTCTACATTTTCTTCATTGTTGTCCTCGTCGATATGCATAGGTTGAGTGCTATATTTTAGTTGTTGTAATTGAGCTTCCTCCTCCCAAAAACATGTCGTTGGTTGCCTTGAAGAGTCAGCCTCTATTTCGACAACATAATCATCACCACAATGATCATACTTGGGTAACTCATCAATATAAGGAATGACATCAAGCATACACATTAGATCAGAAGATTGCTTCTCCACAGGTTGATCTACCAATCCATTTTCATGACTGACCAAAAATGAATACAAAAAATAATCATTTTCTGATCTACGATAATAAGGATTAGAAACAAAATGGCTAGGGTCAGCAACCTCTTCTTCTTCGGTAATAACTAGGACATGATGCTTTTGAACAACAAATTCATCTCTCATGATGATCTTTAGCATCATTTCTTCCATTGTGACTACCAAAATGTCAAGCTTCATTTCTGAAGATGTCAGGTACTCCTTCTCTTCTACCTTCAACTTTGACCTTTTGACCAACATATTAGCTTCCATAGCTATTGCACTGTCCTACATTTCTTTGAGTGTTGTAATGTTCCTTTCTCTCAATTAAAACTCCATTTCCGGATCAAAGGCATCCGAGTAGTGTAAGAGAGAAAAACCAAGAGGAAATTTAATATCAGCAAGGATTGAATAGTATACTTGATTGAACCTGGATGAAAAGTGTTGCACTATTTCTGTTGGTTATCTTTTAAAATGATTATATTCTTCTAAAATTAGAAAAGGATTTTTCTTGATTACCCATTTATCAAGGAATACTTTCACAAACTGATGGAAATTGAAAATTCTTGCAGCTAGCAAGTTTTTGAACCACTTCATGGCTTCGCCTTGCAAAGATAGAGGAAAAATCCTGATACTAACATCATTTTCTTTAACCTCAAAATGGTCGAGAAAATTCTCAAAACTCTGAATGTGTTTTTAGGTAGTGATGTTACCATATTCTCCATCAAACCTAGAAATATATTTATAATAAATTTCAAGGAAATCATAGAGAATAAGAGGTAAGATGAGAGGCTTGTATCGATCTGGAATTTTACAAGGTATAGGAGTATGTACAGAAGTTTTAAGATTAGTCTTGATATATTGAGGCTCGTCACGTTTAATATGATCAACATAAGTTTCAGAAGAAAGGTCTGGACCAAGATCAAAAGTGTAAAGAGAATTTGTATTCGAAATATTAAATGCAGGTTTGTGATCTTTTCTTAGATACAGTATACTTTGGAAAACCTTCTTGACATTCTCAGGAAAAGAGAAGAAATAATTTATGACAAAGAAGATGAAGTCTTGGATGAAATTCCAAGTTGAATACTTGATCTTCCCATATTGTATTTTCATGTTTCTGTTGGTAAGGCTCATCCTCCAGTGGAGTCTTCAAATCAGGTTGAAAGTTGTTTGGAGTAGCTAGGTGAATGGTTTGGCCTTCATATGTGTCTAACTATTGTCCACCATCAGCAAATTAGATCTAGAATTTGGTACTATTTCCCAGGGAATATGAAATTGTTCGCTTCCCCAGTATGCTCGCCAAAAATGTTAGCACTTCTTAGTGTCCCAAGGGTGAGAAAGGAGACCGACATAGGTAACCTCAAACAAACATAGGATCTAGTAGTTAGCCCTACGAAATCAGAGAGGGCTCTCTCTATAATCTCACAGCCAATGAGTTACTAGAGAGGAAGACAAATATTACGCTACATATGGAGTTCAGTAGGTTTGAATTTAGGGTTTGCTAAAGCAGGTTCAATAGGTCTAGGAAACTAGGTCAGGGTTTCAAAAGATCAGTTGCAGAGATATAATGGGGCAAGGTAGGTATGTTCAATGACATATTGGAGTTTTCATTGTGGTTTACGGTTGAAAAAGTGAAGGATCAAAATGAAAATATGAGTTATGAATTCATTTATTAGAGGAAATTAAACGTAAGCATGAAAATCTCATCAAAACAGAGCATAAACATATGAATTCTTCTTGAAAACTATTGATATGATCACATGAAATCATTAAGATGCAAGTAAGGAGATATAAAATTCATACTGATGATAGAAAAAAGAAGAAACACTGTCACAAAATCATACCACAGGAATCCCAAGATAATAGCTACAAACTGCCTGTATTACTCCTGCAAAAGTGATGGTGTACACTAGCTTCAAAGCCTTTGACTCACAAGCATCCAACCCTCTCTATGACTTGCTGGAAATAATACTAAGAGGAGGGGAGGGTTGAATCAATATTATCAAATCAATAATTTTTATTTCCCAAACTTATTTATATACGCTACTTCTGTGAAGTGAACTAGCATGTACATGCAACTGTGATTATAGAAACCAGCCTATACCCATAGAAATTGTGATTTATACAATTTATCATGTGTTGATATTTAACTAGTGCATCAGTAACTTATTAAATAGTGCAGTAAAACAAAATAAAGCATCACACATAAGGAACATATATGAACACCAAGATTTAAGGTAGAAACCCAATGTGGGTGAAAACCACGTGCTGATGTCGTCTTTGTCTTCTCTTAATAATAAGAAAATATCTTTACAATCTTGTACTGGTGCAGAATCATACTAGTACTCAAGAACCCACTTGCAGAAGGCTACAACCTTCTCTTGGTTTCCATCTTCTACTGGAAGCGAGCTGTAACCCCCTAGCTCTTGTACTAGCCAATTTGTTTACTAGTACGTAGGCGCCGACCTACAAAAGGCTACAACATTCTTTCTTCTTCTAGGGACCACATTTCATAAATTTTCAGACTGGATTTTCCCGGTACATAAAAATACATATGAGGGCCTCGTTTCATCAAATTTCCATACTGGACCCATCAGAAACTTTGAAACTTAAACTGCATCAACCAACATTCAGTTAATTTGAACAATCATATCACTGACACTAGAACACTTTTCTGAACCCAGAAACCTGCATCATCAAGAAAAACCAATTATAACTTGAAAAACCATGCATCAGAATGTATAAGCTACTTTATTGAGCCCAATCTACATGTATACACTACTTCCTTTAATAAAACCTACGTATACCTTCAAAACTACTAAAACATAAGACTTTTGAATCAAGTCTGTACCAACCAACAATATACTGAACATCTACTATCAACTTATAGAGATTTACACAGGCAACAATAGAGATCACTCTTCTCACTTATGCAATCAATCAATCAGATACGAACCTCCTTATGCATTCAGTTTTACATTCAGATCTAAGAAGACTTCATTGATAGACAACAATAAAACAACAAAATTTATCAGATAGATTATTCAGATATGAGGAAGAGGCTTTTCTTTTGTATAAACTATTTTAAGAGTAGAACCTGCACGTACACACACTTTTGTAGAGACGAACCAATGCACAGATATGCAAATATTAACTCATTACTTCGCTGCACTTCTGGACTTCAGACAAAGCTAGATCACAACATTTAAAGAATAAAACAGGTGTACATAATTAGATCTAGCCCAACCAATATAAGATCATTCAATAATAAGTCATTTCAGGTCTCATGATCCTGATCCAACATTGAATTCAAGGTGCACAAAGTATTTTGGATCAAATCACAAACATTGTTAGGATATTCCGACACATAGGATATAGTTAAGTTCAACTTGGTCTAGTATAGAGTTAGGTTAGAGTTAGGTAAAGTGTGTTTCTTTATTGTTGTACATTTTGTAACTTACAATCCGACGGTCACGATATGTAGTGATCCGATGGTTCACTCTCACCTCGGTATTACCGACACTTGATCCGTGGCTTGACACCCGATTGGTCCATGAGTTCTATTTAAAGCGCATGGAGGGTCATTGTTCGGGTAATCCGTGCATGAGAGAAGCTTATGTAAATTTTCATTCTTTGATTAATAAATTGCCTGTAGTACCCACGTTGGGACAGGCCGTGGACTGTTTCCCTCCTTGCACTTTGAGGGTTTTAACCACGTCAAAAATACTGGTGTATTGATTTGAGATCTGGTTGTGAGCGGTGTCCTTTTGGTGTTCTTTCTGAGGAACTTACCCTGTAAATTCCTACATGGTATCAGAGCTATTTGAGGGCCGCGTCCGTTGGTGATCCAAATCCGAAGCCGGTAGAACTGCATGCAACTGTCGTTTCCTAGATCTACTGTTTCTGACTGCTTTCGGGCCGAGAGGACTGCTCTGTTGCGTTTGGAGCATCTGTTCCAGTGAGGAACCCCTTTCTTTTCACGCGAAAAGGTTTCCGGTAGCCCTAGCTGCGTCATTTTTCAGATCGGGAGGTATACAGTGTTTTTTTTGCAGTTTACTGTTATTTTCTCTCTGCTTATTTCAGTCTCAGTTTATTTAGCCTTTTTTTTTAACCGGATCTATACCTTTCATTTCTCCGTATGCTCTTTTCCCTGCGACTCTGTGCGATCTGGGTAAATCAGAAACAGAAAGGAAGGATTTTTCTCATGCGTATGCTCTTTTCCCTGCACCTTAGTGTGATCTCGGAAAATCAGAAACATTGAGAAAAATATTTAGTTTTTCAGCTAAAGCTAACTTTGAGATTTTTTTTAAAAATTTCTAGTTTTTTGGCTAAAGCTAACATCGAGCCGCAAGGTTCGTTTTTCTTTGCATATTCGTGTTGGGTTTTGTGTTTTGTGTTTTGTAGGGAAAAAGAGCTTTCTCAAGGCAAGCACGCAAACCAAGGCCCCCCCCCTCTCTCTCTCTCTCTCTCTCTCTCTCAAATTTTTTGTATAGATCAATTGGTTCAAAGCTATTTTAAGAGAGTAGAGGTCTTGGGTTCAAGTCTCCATTTTGTGGGGGCGGATTTTTTTCATTCCTGCACATTCGCGCACTTTGCCGGCAACGTCAACAATTGTTTTTCAAAAAGCCATAACTTCTTCATCCGGAAGCCTTTTTCAGAGCCGTTTTTTTTTAAAACCGCCTATTTTTTCGAGATCTATCCATTGGAGCACTTACTTTCATCATCTTCAGCTTCAGTTTTTTTTTAAAATGGAAATTCCATGCCAAGTCATTCTTGATAGCACTAACTACTTCCAATGGGTAGCCTACATGGAAGATTTACTTAGAAGTAAAGGTCTCTTCAGAATAGCCACAGACCAAGAGAAGAAACCAAAAGATGAAGACAAGGCTACAAAATGGGAAAATAGACAAGATCAAGCACGTGGTTTGATAGGGATGTCTATTTCTCCTGATCTTAGATTCCACATTGCAGAACTTGAGACTCCTCATGAAGCATTAGAAAAACTCGCTAAAGTTTTTGGGATTAAAAATGAAATTAGAGCCCATCAACTTGAAAATGAGTTGCTTACTTTGGATCCTAATAATTTTTCTTGCATTGAAGATTTCTTGTCCAAATTCAAGACCCTTAGATATCTCTTGGAAGGTGTTAAAGTTAAGAAAGAAGATGGTAACCTTATTTATTCCATCCTTACTAAGTTGGGACCAGCCTACTCTGTATTTGTTTCCACTTTCCATTCTACAAGGGAAGCTTTCATTTGTCAAGGAAAAGACTACAAGGCCCCTTCCTTTGACTCCTTTTGTGATTCCTTAATAAGAGAACAAGAAAAACTCTTACACCTTGGTCTTCTTAATCTTGGAAACTCTTCCACGAAAGCGTTAGCCGCCCAGCAGCAACCAAATTCAAAGAATCCTAAGAAGTCATATCCTCAAAAGAATGGTCCTAAACCATCTCAGCTTCAAAATGAAAGATCATTTCAACAAAATGATAAGACCAATAAAAACAAATGGAAGAAAACTGATAGACATTGTAACTTTTGTAATCGAGATGGCCACTTAGAATCTAAATGCTTTAAGAAGATGGAAGCCTTGGAAGCCGCAATGAAGAAACATAACATCCATGTGGAGCCTACTTCAACTTCAACTTCCGGAATGGCACTTTCTGCATGTCATTGTCAATCATCTCAGTCTGGTTATGCATTAAATGTATCTTCTTCTTCTTCTCATTCTCATGAGTGGCTCATTGATTCTGGAGCCTCTTGTCACATGGAAAAAAACCAAGCCATGTTTTCTTCTTTAAATGATTGTAACACCAAAAATATATATGTTGGTGATGATAGATCTCTTAATGTTGTAGGGACTGGAACTGTTCATCTAGACAATGGTCAGTTTAATGATGTATTATGTGTTCCAACCTTATCCTGCAACCTTCTATCTGTCTATCAGATAACTCATTCAGGTGAAGGTAAAATTGTTGAATTTTCACCTCATGATGTTGTAATCAAGGATCTGAAAGATCCTAAACAGATTCTAGCTACTGGTCTTGCTGATGATTCCAAAAGGTTGTATAAGTTTCACAACTTTGGGTCATCAAATCTTCCCTCAGTATTTGTTGCTCATAATGATGAAGTGAGCAAACTTTGGCATGAGCGATTTGGTCACTTAAACTATCGCTCCCTTCAGCATCTATGTAAATAAAATATGGTGACAGGTCTTCCTATGGTATCTTGCAGAGATGGTGTTTGTTCCGGATGTGTACTCGGAAAACATCATCGGGACAGTTTTGACAAATGTGCCTCTTGGCACGCCTCAGCCCCTTTACAGCTTGTGCACAGTGATTTATGTGGTCCTCTTCCTGTTGCTTCATTCTCTGGCTGCAAGTACTTCTTAACTTTCATTGATGATTTCTCCAGACGCACTTGGGTATACTTCTTAAAACTCAAGAGCGAAGTATTTAACACCTTTTTGGCCTTCAAAGCCTTTGTTGAAAAACAATCTGGACATCAAATTCTTAAGCTAAGAACTGATAATGGTGGAGAATATGTTAAAAACACATTCATCAACTTTTGCACTGAAAATGGAATTCAAATGCAACATACTGTTCCATACACTCCACAACAAAATGGTGTAGCTGAAAGGAAAAATCGCACCTTAAAGGAAATGGCTAATTGTATGCTGCAATCTAAAGGACTCAGTCTTAGTTTTTGGGACGAAGCAATTAATTGTGCAAATTATATAATCAATCGCACTCCTACTAAGGTTCTAGAGAATATCACTCCAGAAGAAGCTTGGAGTTCCATTAAACCAGATGTAAGTCACTTTCGTGTGTTTGGAAGTGAAGCATGGGCCCATATTCCAGATGAAAAGCATAAAGCTTTAGAACCTAAGAGTGAGAAATGTACTTTTGTTGGATATTCTGAAGATGTAAAAGGTTATAGACTTATTCCATTTAAGTCCAAAAATGTTATCATTAGAAGAGATGTAAAGTTTGATGAAAATAAATCGGCCTGCGAGCCTAGTCCAGCGGATGTGCCACCTCTTCCTATCTCTTCTACTTTTGAAAACATTTCTTCTTCAGATGATGAAAGCGAGGATGATAATCCTCCCCCACCTTCTCAGGATCCTCAACTTCCACGATGGGTCCGTGCTACTCGGGATGCAGCAGGTGATCTTGCCGGTGATCCTACAGATCAGCGACGTACACGTTCTCAGTTTGAAAGAGCCTCTTCTTTACTGGCTCAAGCTCCAGTAAATCATGATCCTGACACTTTTGCAGAAGCTTCAGGCCATCCACATTGGGAAGTAGCTATGAATGAAGAATATCATTCATTGATGACAAATGATACATGGGATCTTGTTCCTCTACCAAAGGGACGCAAACTTGTTAGATGTAAATGGGTTTACAGAACCAAGTATGGACCAGATGGGAAAGTTGATAAACATAAAGCTCGTCTCGTTGCTAAGGGCTTTTCACAGGTTGAAGGCATTGACTACACTAAAACCTTCTCCCCTGTTGCCAAAATGAACTCTATCCGCCTTGTTCTTTCCCTTGCTGCCTCTTTAAAATGGGAAGTCCATCAGATGGATGTTAAATCTGCCTTCTTGCATGGGGACTTGCAGGAAGAAATCTATATGGAACAACCCATTGGCTTCATACAAACAGACTCCAGCCTTGTTTGTCGACTTAAGAAATCCCTTTATGGCCTCAAGCAAGCTCCTCGGGCTTGGTATGCCAAAATGGATAGCTTTCTTTTAGAATCTGGCTTTTCTAGGTGTCATTCTGACAATACTGTCTACACCAAGAAAGTGGGCAACTCTCTTATCATCCTTGTTCTTTATGTTGATGATCTTATTCTTACTGGTAGTGATCCCAACCTTATAAACCATGTGAAGTCCAGCCTTAAAAAGAAATTTGAAATGAAAGACTTAGGACACTTACACTATTTTCTCGGTCTTCAAGTCTTGCAATCCCAGGAGGGTATTTTCCTTTCCCAGTCCAAGTATGCTTGTGATATTCTTCGTCATTTTCACATGGAAGACTGTAAGCCAGCCCCTTCTCCCTTTCAGTCTGGAGTCAAACTTTCAGTCTCTTGTACTTCTCCTGAAGTTGATGCTACCTTATACCGTCAACTTGTCGGAAAACTCTTGTATTTAACCCATACTCGTCCTGATCTTTCCTTTGATGTTGGCCTTGTTGCTCGTTTTATGCAAAACCCCCGTGAAAGTCATTGGAAAGCAGCTAAAAGAATACTTCGTTATGTTCGAGGTACAATACAGTTCGGGATTCATTACAGTGCCAAAGCAACTCCTCTGTTAGTTGGTTTCACTGATTCTGATTGGGCTGGTGACCCTGATGATCGGAAGTCTACTGTCGGTTATGTCTTCACTCTTGGTTCAGGACCTATTACATGGGCTTGTAAGAAACAGGCTGCCATTTCTCTTTCGTCAGCAGAAGCAGAATATCGTGGTGCCATGGAAGCTAGTAAGGAAGCCTTGTGGCTTCGTCAGATCCTATCAGAGTTTGGCTTTGAGCAGCAGCATCCAACCACACTTTGGTGTGATAATCAAAGTGCCATTTAGCTATGCAAAGATCCAGTCCAGCATCAGCGCAACAAACACATTGAACTACACATGCACTTCATCAGAAAGCTCATTCATGACCATGTTCTTGAAGTGCAATATTGTCCAACAGATGATCAGGTTGCAGACATCTTCACAAAAGCTCTCACAGAGGCGAAGTTCACTAAACTTCGATATATGCTTGGAGTTCAGGAAGTTGTCACTAAGGGGGGATAGGCTCTAGTGCCTCCTTCCTTCTCCTCTTGTGTCATATTTGTAAATCCTTCAATCCTATCCCAGGTTGTTCTTAAGGGGGGATGTTAGGATATTCCGACACATAGGATATAGTTAAGTTCAACTTGGTCTAGTATAGAGTTAGGTTAGAGTTAGGTAAAGTGTGTTTCTTTACCGTTGTACATTTTGTAACTTACAATCTGACGGTCACGATATGTAGTGATCCGATGGTTCACTCTCACCTCGGTATTACCGGCACTTGATCCGTGGCTTGACACCCGATTGGTCCATGAGTTCTATTTAAAGCGCATGGAGGGTCATTGTTCGGGTAATCCGTGCATGAGAGAAGCTTATGTAAATTTCCATTCTTTGATTAATAAATTGCCTATAGTACCCACGTTGGGACAGGCCGTGGACTGTTTCCCTCCTTGCACTTTGAGGTTTTTAACCACGTCAAAAATACTGGTGTATTGATTTGAGATCTGGTTGTGAGCGGTGTCCTTTTGGTGTTCTTTCTGAGGAACTTACCCTGTAAATTCCTACAAACATAGCTCCTACAACATAAAATATAGTTCAGATAGAAGTATTCCTTAGAAACCCATACATTTCCACACTTGGCCTTATGATCTTCTCCTCCTTATATAGCTTTAGGCTCTTTGTCAATACCTTGGACCAAAACCACTTAGGACCAACACCTTTGACCAAATACCTAGGGTTAATACCTCAGACCAAATACCTTGGACCAATACCTTGGACCCAAAATACCTTGGACCAAAACCTTGGTTTTCCAACATGTACATGCTTTTCTTCCTGTGGGAGTGCATGTATACGTATACGCTCTTTTTGTTTTGTGGACTAGCGCGTATACGATGTGTTGACTAAGTGGACCTGTGTATACTTCTTAAACTACTTTTCATCGGCCTTTTCCTTTACCTTCTTTATTCTGATCAGTAGACATTAGTTCCATCTTCCTGTTATTTTGTACCACTACCCTCTTACCTCTAAATATACCTATTGTATTGTGATTTTCATTTTACCAAAATTGAATTGACCTGTGAGTGATTTTCCATCAAGAACAACACTTGTATCATAATGCCAACAATCTCCCCCTTTGGACTTGATGGCAAACATGAAGGTGTAGATTACTGTAAGTTGTAGAAAGTGTTAGAGATAACATGCAACCCCAAAATACTCTCCCCCTTTGACATCAAGGGCAAAGGGCAGGCTAAGTAACTTTCCTCCTTTGATATAAATTATGTTGTCCATGCTCCCCCTGAGTACATGCCAAGTCTGTAGAGATATGATTCAAAATACTGACATGACTCTATAACTCAAGTAAGTGAGTATGACCTCCTTATGACCAATGAATCATACATACATCAATCACCCAACCAAGTGGGGATATACCAAATGTTTATACATGACATAAATACAAAAAATGTTACATCATCCATCCCATGCAAAGTGGGGATACAAATTACATCATTTTTCCAATAGGACTCATTCAAATATATAAGAAGTCATATCACACCATGGACCTTTACATGGCTTAAACAAAAAATGATATAAATATCTGAAGCCATAGCTAGACTCAGCAACCATAATGCCAACAATGCAGAATGTGTGTGTAGGCTAATGCTCCCCTTGAACTTGTGCTACCTGTGCATTGTTAACAAATCATTCATCAAGGCATATTTGTCAGTCAGATAAAAATCAATGAACAAAGCATATCATCAGACTGTAATCATCAACATCAGATAGAGCACCCATATCAGAGTTCGACCCTCTCGTTTTCTATTAGAAAAACATATACGCTCCTTTAGCCACAGATACCTGCATGTGTATGCAATATAATTCATGAAACCCGCTTATAATAACCTTCCTCTGAAAAAATGGATTTAACAACAGGATGATGCATGCAACAACTACTCCCATCTTTTTGCTGAGATATTCAAATGTTTGTTTGGGCAGTGGTTTAGTGAATATATCAGAAACCTGTTCTTTGGAGGGAACACACTCCAATTTGACCTTTTGTTTGAGTGCTTGTTCTTGTAGAAAATGGTACTTGATGGGTATGTGCTTGGTCTTGGAGTGCATGAATGGATTTTTTGAAATACTGATGGCACTTGTATTATCACATAGAATGGAGATGGGTGGAGTACATGTGATTTGAATGTCTTGCAAAGTTTGCATCATCTAAAGTAGTTGTGTGCAACAAGATGCAACAACCACATATTCTACTTTAGCTGTAGATACAACAATCGAACTTTGTTTCTTGTTAAACCAAGACAGTAACCGATAACCCATATAGAATGCACCTCCACTAGTGCTCTTTCGATCATCAACACTTCCTACCCAATCTGCATTTGTATATGCATGGAGAGTAAGGTTTGTATCTTTAGGATACCATAGTCCAAAGTCTTGAGTTCCTTGAAGATATTTGAAGATTATTTTGACTGCCTAGAGATATGATTCCTTTGGATTTGCTTGGAACCTTCCAACAATTCCTACTGCATGCATGATGTCAGGTCTGGTACCTGTTCGATAAATCAGACTTCCAATCATAGATCTGTAATTTGGTTGGTTTACTTCTGGCGATTCATCATTAGAGATGAGACTACATCCTGTTATCATTGGATTACATACTGGTTTAGAATCTTCCATTCCATACTTCTTCAAGATCTGCTTGAGATATTTGGTTTATGAAAGAAAGATACCATATTTTGTTTGCTGAACTTGTAGAACAAGAAAATAAGTAAGTTCACCAAGTAAGGACATTTCAAATTCTTGCTGCATTATTGAAGCAAAATTCTGACTCATGGATTCTTCATTGCTACCAAAAATGATATCATCAACATAAACAACAATAATTAGCAATTTATCATTTTCAATATTTGTGTATAAATTGCTATCTGCAGAACCTTTTGTAAAATCTTGTTGTTGTAGATATTTGTCAAGGCAGTAATACCAACTCTTTGGAGCTTGTTTCAGACTGTAGAGATCCTTTTTGAGCTTGCATATGGGTTTTGAGTCATTTCCAAGAATGAATCCTTATGGATGTTCAATATAAAATTCTTCTTCTAAATCTCCATTAAGGAAGCGTGATTTTACATCCATTTGATATACTTTGAATTTTCGAAAACTAGAAATAGCAAGAAACATCCTTATGGTTTCAAGTCTGGCAACAGGTGTAAAAGTTTCTTCAAAATCTATACCTTCTTGTTGAGCATACCCTTTACAAACAAGTCTAGCCTTGTTTCTAATAACTTCTCCATTTTCATTCATCTTGTTCTTAAATATCCATTTCGTTCCTATGATATTTTTATCATGAGGTCTGTTATCACTCAGGTTGTCCCTTGGCTCCTTAAGGGATACAGCTGAGCTAACCACAAACCAATATTTGGACTGTAGGTCCTAGCCTACGTGCAATCAGAGAGGGCTCTCTCTTTATGATTTAGCTTTGTTGATGATGATTTTAGGCTAGTTATTGATTTCAAGGGTTTTTGTTTAAATTTTGGTGGGATGATTGATGTTTTCAAGTAGGGAGGCATGCATCGTGTGAGAGGTTCAAACCATTGGGCATGGAGTCGTGGAGTAGGGCTATTGGTGCGTTTTCTTGGTCACAAGAGGAATATAGAGCAGGATAGCTACACATGAAACAATCTTTCAAGTTAAAAAGGATGAAATGAAAGCTAAGGAATGAAAGGCAACTAAGAATCTTTCATTCAGCTTAACAGAGGGAAGGTGAGGGAAATATATCTAGGAGCAGTCAAGAATTCCTAAATAACATTCGTACATGAATGAAATAGAGCAAATATGAGCCATGAGGAATTCATATTTATGCCTAAATCAGAAGAAAACATATAGAAGTCACAGAAACTGAGCATAGAGTGCAGCCAAGCAAATTCTAAAGCTAATCATTCTTTCTGTAACTTAGATGGTGGTATATGTATGATATCAACATATATGAATTTAAAACATAGGTAAGAAACACTTATTGGGCCATGTAGCAGCGCAAGAATTCTATATTTCACTCTTCAGCCATTAATAACACAATAGACAGTCCATCCTCCAAACTTTTCAGCAGTCTTTGATTATAGAAATTCTCAAAATATACAGTGCGAGTCCAGTGGAGCGAATCAACCAACCAACCCCCTAAACAATGAATTAGGGTGGTTTATATAGGGAAAATATCTAAAAATATCCATTACAGAAGATCTTAAGCAGATCTGAGGGAAGTGAGTTCTTTAATATAATCTTGTCGTGGAATTAATGAAAAAAGATATCTAAGTGCTGCGTTGGGGCAGCCGCCTCAAAAATGAGTCGAAATCTGTCCTTATGGCTCTGTGCTGTTCGTTTAGCCATAACTGTGCTTTGGGCTTTGATCGCCTTCTCTTGAGTGGTTTTGATGTGCATTAACTGTGATCTGAGAGCCTTTAAATGGCTTTACCGCTTTCTTTGACTTTGCTTGGGGGCCTTTAATGTTCACCTGCTTCGATCTGATACTCTTTGTCGCTTCACTGATACTCTTCAATTTAATCAAGGCTTCATCGTTCCTCTGATACTCTTTGACACTTGAATCAGGCCACTTTCTCTCCCTTGACGTGTTTGAAACTGTCAAATCACCCCTTTTCTGCCCTTTCAAGGCAAGAATGGCTGCTGCAAATGATTTCCGTGGCCTCTGGAATGCTATCAGTGCTGGCTGATTTGAATACGAACATAAATGAAGAAATCCTGTCAAAACTGCGAATTTTCGAGCCTGCTAGTAGTCGAGTGATATGAAGCCTTCCATTTTGGTCATTTTTTCTTAGCGATGCGCGATTAGCGCTAAGCGCTAATCGCGCATCGAAAACTGACTCAGTTTTTCATTCTGGGCTCTCTTTGCTGCGATTTGCGCCCTTCATGCCTTTAGTGATGACATCAGTATAACGCCACCAGTGGGTCCCAGTACGGTAGTGACGTGGCAGGGTGATGTGGGAATACAGTCGGGGTTAAATCGGCGATCAGCAATCAGCGGCGAAGGGGGTGATGGCTTTTATATGTGCGAGCGATGGGAGCGATCGCCGATATCGGAAAAGCGATAAGGCATGCGGCTGTGCGAAAATGGAAAATATTGCAGAAATGAGTGGATCGGAATGCGATATGCTTTCGGGTGCAACAACAATATTGCGTCGGCGGATGAGAGGGGGGATATATATGTAGGTACAGAACCTTGCGAGTGCCAATCGCGAAATCGTATCGGTGAATTGATATCGGGGAGTTATAAAAGGGGGGCCGATGGCTGAATTCTGCGACCTCCAATAGCGATATCGTGTCGGAGGGGAGGAGAACTCATCGGAGGAGGAAAGAGGGTTAGATGTGATCAGAGGATGATTTACGTGATCAGAAAAGGCCTTTTAAAGCTTTGGAGGGATCCTTAATGCATCGGAAGGAGTCCGATAGCATTTGAAGGGGGTTTTTGTGTTTTGGAAGGAGTCCAAACACCTTAGGAAGATGGTTTTTGAGTGAAATGAGGGTTCTTACTAAGTTTCAAGTAAACTTAGTAATTCCCAAGCGATACTTATGGTTATATTTCACCCAGAGGAGGGGATATGTAAATAATGGGGATTTTTACCATATATTTTTAGTATGGGAAGGGGAAAAATAAGGAGGGATTTACGTAATAGAGTTAGGAGTTAATATGAATTTTGCGAAGAAAGCGCTAAGGATAGAAATCTTAGGCTTTAAAAGGGGAAACAGGACCTGTATAAGAAATATAAGCATCTTTAAGCAAAGCAGATCTTTACTTAGGCAATGATATGAGAAATGATGAAACTTAAGAGATATCAAGCAGATCTTGACCTCTTTGGGGAGGTTAGTGAATGATTTGGGGAACAAGAAGAAGGGGGAATTAGTCATGCCTTGCTCAAGCTACTCCAAGGGAAAATTGCCTTGCACTTGTGATCTAAAGTGAAATAACACTTTGAGATACAAAATTGATCACACTTATTCATTCTGCAACCTCAAAAACTACTTACCCAGCCTACTTACCTAACATTTTTTCTTCTTTTTGGTTTGGGTGCACTTAGACTTGCAGACCTTGTTTATCTTCTTTTCTTTTGACTGCCCTCCTATCTACATCTACACTTATTTCATCCAGGGGCTCAGATTAAGCTGTTGAGCACCCTTGTTTCACTACCTATCTACAAATTTACCAAGATTAAGCTGTTTGGTCAGATAATGATTCTCTATATTCTACAACAAGAAATTGATACCTAGGGAAGCTAGGATTAAACTGGTTGGCCTTCCCTTAACTGGAAATTCATCAAAAATGGATCAACTCATCAAAAATGGAACATAGCAGTGGCACTTAGACCAGCACACTTTCATGGCCTCTTCTTTGGCCTCTGTAGCAAATATGGGACGTTGCAGCATGCAAAGAATGAAATATTTGGCATGTAAAAATGTCAATCATGAAAGATGAATATCTGCCGCAGTAGGAGGCTAATAGTGGCTCCACTTGGGATGGCGTTTCCTTGTGAAAAGCCAAGAATAGCAGGTCAGACTGCCTTGATCTTCTATTTTTGCTGTGGAACTGAAAACAATTCTTTGTTGACTGCTAAAAGACTGGAATTTTGAGATCTGAATAGCACTCTCCTCAACTGAATTGCTGTGAACTATATAGCGTCGCCTGCTTTCTTCTGCGTGCTTAATGTTATGTACAATGTTGCCTGAGCACTGCCCTTTGAAATAGTCTCAAAACATGGATCAAAACTGATGTATTTCCCTTATTTTTGCTTTGACCAAGGGTGCTGATGTGAAACCTAAAAATGCTCCTTTGTTTTGATACTATTGACTGAAGTGGGAAGCTTGATTGTAGCACTTCTAACTAAATTTGATTTGATATAACAGCACTGCTTGGTTCCAAGCAATTGGATTGCTTATACAAACATAAAAAGGAAAGCGCTGACATATATACAAACACTAATATACAAATATATACACAGGGGCATTGTATCCCTTTAAAAGGGATCTCGATAATGTTTCAACATTTGGCCATTCACAGGGCCTTCTTCAATTGCGCTGCCATCTTCAGGTTTGAGAAAATAGGTGTTATTGCCTTGCACAACACTGATAACAAATGGGCCTTTCCATAGAAAATCAAATTTTGCATGCTTTCCTTTATCTTCTCTTCGTGAGTCCCACCTTAGAACTTTGTCGCCAATGTAGAAATCCTCAGCCTTGGTCCTTTTGTCAAATGCTTTCTTCAGCCTCTCTTGCACAATTTGAGCTCTGTCATACACTTGCTCTCTGGTTTGCTGAAGATGAATGGTCTGATTTATTCTTCGTTGAATATTATTTGGTTCTGCCTGAATCTCTTGTAACAGCTTCATAATGGAAATGCCCAAAGAAGATGGAAACCTGGCCTCCATGCCATACACTAGCTCATAAGGGCTCATCCCAATGGATCTCTTTGTTGAAAGTCTATCTGCCCAAAGGGCATTTGTGAGCTTTCTATGCCAGTTCTTCTTGTTTTCTTCTAATATCTTCTTGATAATATTAATCAGGCTCTTGTTGGATGATTCGGCCAAGCCATTACCTTGAGGGTAATAGGCTGTGGAGTGGCCTAAGGTGATATGAAATTTATGGCAAAAATTGATCATCTTTTTGGATTTGAATGCAACAACGTTGTCAGTAATGATCTTCTCAGGGCAGCCAAATCTGGACAAAATGTTGGTTTCAAGGAATTGGATAATGGTGGAGTCATTAGCTTGCCTACATGGGATGGCCTCAATCCACTTGGTGAAATAGTCTGTGGCTGTTAGAATCCATTTGTGTTGGCCTGAGGAAGAGGGATGGATTTCTCCAATGAAGTCAAGACCCCATTGTTGAAAAGGCTTTTCGGTTGAGATGGGCTTAAGGGGTAAAGGCAGCAGCTTTCTTTTTCCCTCAAAGATTTGGCATTTGTGGCATGAGGTAGCAAACTTCTTTACATTTGCAAACAAAGAGGGCCAATAGAAACCAGCCCTTAAAATTTTATCAGCAGTGGACTTCCAATATAGATGTCCTCCACAGTCCCCTGCATGGAATTCTTTCATGACATTGTTAGTTTCATTCATAATTTAACAATTAAGCAATATGCCTTCATGATTTTTCCAAAATAATGCACCATCTAAGACACAAAACTTTAAAGCCTTCATTTTTAAAAATCTTTTCTTGGTTCTGGACAATCCTGGGGGAGCAAACAGGTTTAACAATACAAAACAAATATCAACATACCATGGGGATTGCAAGAAGGTTTCACTGATCTGTGGAGTCGCCAGCTCCTGTTCATTGTCTAACTGGTTAATGTCTAAGGCTTGAAATTTTGTTTCGGACATCAGTTTGGCTAAACCTTGTCCCTTTATGAGCTTGGTTGGCTTTATCTCAATGTCATACTCAAGGATATTAGCAATCCACTTGCCTCTTTTGCCTTCTAATCCCTCTTGGGTTAATATGTCTTTTACAACAGCATTTGGGACATAGGCAATCACATGTGAATATAAAATGTAAACTTGGAAATCTTTGATTGCTTTAACTAGGGCATAGGCCTGCTTCTCCATGATTTGGTACTTCAAAGGGGCATCCCTAAGGGCTCGGCTAAAAAATGCAATTGGCTTTTCATTTCCTTGATCATCCTTTTGTAAAAGGACAGCAGCTATGGTGTGATTAGATGCAAAAGAAAAGATGATAAAATCTTTGTCAAATTGTGGGCTGGTGAGGACAGGGGCTTGGGTTAAGGTAGCTTTGATACTCTCAAAGGCCTTCTTAGTTTCAAGAGACAATTTTACCTTGGCATCCTTCTTAAGCATGTTGTTTAATAGTCTTATCAAAGGATAAATCTCCTTAGGAAATTTATCTTTCCCAGGAATGCTTGCAACTCTTTTATGTTTCTTGGAAATGGGATTTGAAGGATGGCTTGAATTCTTTCAAGATCAATTCTAATCCCATATTTTGAGATGATATGGCCTAGTAATTTACCTTCTTCAAGGCCAAAGAGAGACTTCTTGGGGTTCAAGAAAATGCCGTATTTCCTACATGTCATGAGTATTTGCCTTAGGTGTTTCAGGTGCTCTTGATCAGATTTGGAGAAAGGGGTAAGGTCATCAAGATAGATAACCAAGAAATCATGGATTTCCTTGGCAAATGCAATGTCCATTGCCCTTTGAAAGGTTGCACCAGCGTTCTTTAGTCCAAAAGGCATTTTAACATACTTAAATGTTCCCCACGGTGTGGTAAAGGCTGTCTTGTCTTGCTCGTCTGGGTGAACAAGTATTTGATTAAAACCTGAAAAGCTATCAAGCAGTGAAATTCTTGATGACCCCACTACTCTTTGTAGAATGTGATCCATTTTTGGCAATGGGTAGTGGTCTTTTAGGGAGACTTGGTTTAAGTTTCTTAGGTCCACACATAGCCTAATCTCACCTATCTTCTTTCTTGTGGGAACAAGATTGGATACCCATTGAGAAAATATGATGGGTGCTATGATACCTGCTTCAAACATTCTTTCCACTTCCTTTTCAATCAAAGGGAGAGGCACAGGATTGAT
The DNA here is from genome assembly GCA_031772625.1 of Pinus tabuliformis. Lineage (NCBI taxonomy): Eukaryota > Viridiplantae > Streptophyta > Pinopsida > Pinales > Pinaceae > Pinus > Pinus tabuliformis. Next base: position 346,915,956 of record CM062812.1, read on the forward strand.
TCTCCTTAGTTTTTGTTTGAAGGGCTTTTGGTTTGGTTTTAAGGGAATGGTGTGTTGGATCACTGAGGTATCGTAGGACTTCAAGTCCTCATAACTCCAAGCAAATACATCTTGGAATTCTTTAAAAAAATCAACATATTTGGGCTTTTGATCGGGTGGCAAAGATTGAGATAGTTTGATCATTTTGGGCTTCTCTGCTGTCCCAATGTTGTGTTCTTCTATAGCAGCATTTAAGGGCTGCATTTTTGGCTTTTTGGGAACATCATTTGCATCAAACATATCTTCTAATGGAGTGAGGCCAGCAGGGAGAAAGTTATCCTTTAGATCAATGATCTCGGCCTCTGTTTTGGCTATTTCCTCCAAATGCATTTGTTTCATCTCTTCTATTTTTGCATTGTCAAAAACAGTTGGGTTTAGGATTTGTTTGGCTGTTACAGTTGTTACAGCCTGCTGATTTTCATTTGTTTGTTGTTGGGAGTCGTTCATGGCATCCATGTCAATGTTTATATTTGAAAACTCATGCTCAAGAGTGAGGAAATTGTTAATTTGTTCATCACTTTCAAATACTTGCCAATATTTAACGTTATTTGGGACAACAGGCCTATGTTTTATTTCAGCATTGAAATGGTGATTAGGCTCAAAGGGAAGCTTGCATGTGCTAGCAAAGGTGGCTAGACTGTGAGCATGAATGTTATGATTTCTTGAAATCTTGGCCAGCTTGGATTCAGAGAATGCATTGAGTATATTAGTGGCAGTTGTCCTATAGGCCCTCATTCTATTGTCATTAGTAACAAAGTTACCTTTCATTTGTTGGATTACTAGGTCGGAGTCACCTAGAATAGACACTTTGGCAGCTCCTAAAGCTTTGAGCAGCTTAAGGCCTAAGAGGAGTGCCTCATACTCGGCCATGTTGTTGGTGCATTTGAAATTCAGTCTATATGCATGACCTTGTGCATGATTGTTATGTGTGTTGTGGATCCATATTCCAGCCCCTGCTCCTAACTTATTAATTGAACTATCAAACTCTAAATACCATGTGATTTCTTGCTTGTGGTTAGTATTAAGAGTTTCAGTCATTTTAGGATTGGGCGGACCTGAATCTTGTGTTTCGGGAGGTTCTTCTTGTGTGCTAGTTGCATTGGTTGTTGTGATAGTCTCATGGATATGTGCAACCGATTCTTCCTTGATGTGTGCTTGTTGTTCTAGAGCCAAAGGCTTGACATCAGTTAAAGGGCAGCTATCATCATTAAACAAAATAAATGAATCCATATAAGTATGGATTGAGTAGATGGGGAAGTTTTGTGGCTTATCCTCGCTACTCACCATATAGTTCATGAGTGTTTCTCTATATAGTCTTTTTGGTTGCCCAAAATCTGATATAGTGGCGTAAGAGAGGTCTAATTGGAGGGATCCTTGGAGTTTTGATCCCTAAGATCTTGATAGGAGCATGTCGTACTTTGGTGGAATGTCAGCAACCACCACATCCATGAGGATTGTCTTGTTAGGATATTGGACTAAGGAGACACACAAGTCTTTGATTAGGCCTAAACACTTGACTCGACTTGAGTCAAAGGAGAATAAATCTTGGTATGGCCTGGTTATGTCAAGGTTTAGTCTTTCCATTACCGCTTTGGGCATAATATTGTGTGATGAACCTGAGTCAAACATTGCATTATGTAAAATTTTATCATGGATATGAAAACTGATATAAAATGGCAAAACTGCTCCATTGACTGTTTTTCCATTGACTTCTGGGCCAAAGAGCAGCTCTGGGGTATCATCTAAAATATTTACATCATCCTTAACCTCTGGCATTTGTAGCGATCTTTGTATTTGTTGCCTATAAACATCATGCTTGGCAAGTTCTGAGAGGGGGATGGATATCTTAAGTTTTCCAATCTCTGCCTCTAAATTAAATGGCTTTTCCAGTGGAGTCTTGGTGTTGATGATGGAAGATTTTTCTTTTTCATTTGAATTATCAGTGATGGGCGCGATCGCCTGCGTTTTTTCAGTTATGGGCAGGCTTTTTGGAACGCTGTGCGCATTTTCCTTTGAGGAAAAAGGCACGACAGGCTGCTTTTTAGAAGGCTGTTCGATAGTTATATCATCTATGGTTACGTGCTGTGGGTTTGGGACAGATTGTTCAACGTGTTCTGTTATAACAGCCTTGCCTTTGATTTTATCGGGTTGTTGTTTTTCCTTTGGTTTGATGGGCTTGGGCACATCAATCGTTCTGGTTCTTAGCTTATATTGCTTGTTTAGCTCATAAACGGCTGGGTCATAGGCTTGTTCAAAGTCGAAAGACTCTTGGGTTTGGGTTTGGAATTGATGCATATTATCGTTATTTTGGTCTTCTTTAGTTAAGAAGACATGTTGCTCGTTCTTCAAACCCATTAGGTTTATGTGAGTGTCTTCTATGGGCTCATTAGCTATTGATGTCTTAGCATAATTTTCTTGGAAAGGAGGCCTTATTTCATGGTCTGGGCTTGCTCTTCCAGTGTTTGGGTTTTGATTCCTTCTGAAGTTCGGGTTCCTAACAGCGTTGGTTTGCTGCCTGTCCCATGATGATTTTTTCTCAACGTTGTCTACTCTGTCTACCAGCCTATGCATGCCACTGATAAGGGCATCCAGTTTTTGGTCTATGGCTGAGGGTTCTTCCTTAAAGGTTGTTCTCCTCTCTGTTCTGGCTCTGTTTCTTTTGGCAATTAAATTTGCCTCCACAGTGACAGCCACATTTTGCATTTCGTCAAGGTTGTTAGGGGCTCTTTCTTTTAACTGGTAGGCCATATCTGGATCGAAACCATCAGGGAATTTATACAAGGAAACGTTAGGTGGAGGCCTTAAGTTCTGTGGTATTGCATTGTAGACATTATTGAATCTTGCACAATAGTCCAAAACAGTCTCTTGAGGGCCTCTTTTAATTGTATCGTATTCGGCTAGTATGTGCAAGGGGTCTTTCTTTTTCTCCCATCTATTGATAAATGACTGGTATAAGGCTTCTGGGTCTGCTATGGAATTAGCTGGGAGTGCTCTAAACCAAGTCCTGACATTGCCTGTCAAACTTTGGACAAAAATCTTCATTCTCACCCCATCATCGTCAATCTCATAGCTTTCAAAGTAATCCTGCATTTTCTTTGTATGCTGAAGGGCTGTGCAGGCACTTGTGCCATCAAAATAAGTTATTTTAGTCTGGTAATCTTGAGGCATAGCCCCAAGGTTGGCAGGCAGCTGTAAGGGTGCATATCTATTAGCCATATTAACAGGTATAAGTGGAGCAACAGGGATAAACGGAACAGCTGGAACAACTGGGATAATAGGAGTAGCAGTGGTAGTATGCGCAGTGAACGAAGGTGTGGAAAAGGTGCTTGGAGAGGTGGATGAAGAACAAGGGGAACTAGGGGTTGAACGAAATAAAACTTTGACAGGGGTTGGAACACAGCTTGGCTGAACTATCTTAGGACTAGAATCAGCAAAATCCTCTTTCCGGTCTAATTTCCTGAGGTTTCTTGGGATTAAATTCGGATTTTCAAAAACAGTTGGTGGATTTGGGTCTGGGTTTGACCTGGTATTATGTGTTTTCTTCTTAGGAGCCAGCTTCTAACTTGCTTTTTTGGAATTTTCTGAATAGGTCCCCAGTGGAGTCGCCAATGATGTTATCACTCAGGTTGTCCCTTGGCTCCTTAAGGGATACGGCCGAGGTAACCACAAACCAATCTTTGGACTGCAGGTCCTAGCCTACCTGCAATCAGAGAGGGCTCTCTCTTTATGATTTAGCTTTGTTGATGATGATTTTAGGCTAGTTATTGATTTCAAGGGTTTTTGTTTAAGTTTTGGTGGGATGATTGATGTTTTCAAGTAGGGAGGCATGCATCGTGTGAGAGGTTCAAACCATTGGGCATGGAGTCGTGGAGTAGGGCTGCTGGTGCGTTTTCTTGGTCACAAGAGGAATATAGAGCAGGATAGCTACACATGAAACAATCTTTCAAGTTAAAAAGGATGAAATGAAAGCTAAGGAATGAAAGGCAACTAAGAATCTTTCATTCAGCTTAACAGATGGAAGGTGAGGGAAATATATCTAGGAGCAGTAAAGAATTCCTAAATAACATTCGTACATGAATGAAATAGAGAAAATATGAGCCATGAGGAATTCATATTTATGCCTAAATCAGAAGAAAACATATAGAAGTCACAGAAATTGAGCATAGAGTGCAGCCAAGCAAATTCTAAAGCTAATATTTCTTTCTGTAACTTAGATGGTGGTATATGTATGATATCAACATATATGAATTTAAAACATAGGTAAGAAACACTTATTGGGCCATGTAGCAGCGCAATAATTCTATATTTCACTCTTCAGCCATTAATAACACAACAGACAGTCCATCCTCCAAACTTTTCAGTAGTCTTTGATTATAGAAATTCTCAAAATATACAATGCGAGTCCAGTGGAGCGAATCAACCAACCAACCCCCTAAGCAATGAATTAGGGTGGTTTATATAGGGAAAATATATAAAAATATCCATTACAGAAGATCTTAAACAGATCTGAGGGAAGTGAGTTCTTTAATCTAATCTTGTTGTGGAATTAATGAAAAACGATATCTAAGTGCTGCGCTGGGGCAGCCGCCTCAAAAATGAGTCGAAATCTGTCCTTATGGATCTGTGCTGTTCGTTTAGCCTTAACTGTGCTTTGGGCTTTGATCCCCTGCTCTTGAGTGGTTTTGATGTGCATTAACTCTGATCTGAGAGCCTTTAAATGGCTTTACCGCTTTCTTTGACATTGCGTGGGGGGCTTTAATGTTCACCTGCTTCGATCTGATACTCTTTTCCGCTTCACTGATACTCTTCAATTTAATGAAGGCTTCATCTTTCCTCTGATACTCTTTGACACTTGAATCGGGCCACTTTCTATCCCTTGACGTGTTTGAAACTGTCAAATCGCCCCTTTTCTGCCCTTTCAAGGCAAGAATGGCTGCTGCAAATGATTTCCGTGGCCTCTGGAATGCTATCGATGCTGGCTGATTTGAATACGAACATAAATGAAGAAATCCTGTCAAAACTGCGAATTTTCGGGCCTGTTGGTAGCCGAGCGATATGAAGCCTTCCATTTTGGTCATTTTTTCTTAGCGATCGCGCATCGAAAACTACCTCAGTTTTTCATTCCGGGCTCTCTTTGCTGCGATTTGCACCCTTCGCGCCTTCCTTTAGTGATGACGTCAGCATGACGTCAGTATGACGCCAGTAGTGGGTCCCAGTACGGTAGTGACGTGGCAGGGTGATGTGGGAATACGGCCGGGGTTAAATCGGCGATCGGCAATCGGCGGGGAAGGGGGTGATGGCTTTTATATGTGCGAGCGATGGGAGCGATCGCCGATATCGGAAAAGCGATAAGGCATGCGGCTGTGCGAAAATGGGAAATATTGCAGAAATGAGTGGATCGCGATGCGATATGCTTTCGGGTGCGACAGCAATATCGCGTCGGCGGATGAGAGGGGGGATATATATGTAGGTACAGAACCTTGCGACTGCCGATCGCGAAATCGTATCGGCGAATTGATATCGGGGAGTTATAAAAGGGGGGCCGATGGCTGAATTCTGCGACCTCCGACAGCGATATCGCGTCGGAGGGGAGGAAAACTCATCGGAGGAGGAAACACTCAATCGGAAGAGGGTTAATGCGATCGGAGGATGATTTACGTGATCGGAAAAGGCTTTTTAAAGCTTTGGAAGGATCCTTAATGCATCGGAAGGAGTCCGATAGCATTTGAAGGGGGTTTTTGTGTTTTGGAAGGAGTCCAAACACCTTAGGAAGATGGTTTTTGAGCGAAATGAGGGTTCTTACTAAGTTTCAAGTAAACTTAGTAATTCCCAAGTGATATTTATGGTTATATTTCAACCAGAGGAGGGGATATGTAAATAATGGGGATTTTTACCATATATTTTTAGTATGGGAAGGGGAAAAATAAGGAGGGATTTACGTAATAGAGTTAGGAGTTAATATGAATTTTGCGAAGAAAGCGCTAAGGATAGAAATCTTAGGCTTTAAAAGGGGAAACAAGACCTGTATAAGAAATATAAGCATCTTTAAGCAAAGCAGATCTTTACTTAGGCAATGATATGACAAATGATGAAACTTAAGAGATATCAAGCAGATCTTGACCTCTTTGGGGAGGTTAGTGAATGATTTGGGGAACAAGAAGAAGGGGGAGTTAGTCATGCCTCACTTGAGCTGCTCCAAGGGAAAATTGCCTTGCACTTGTGATCTGAAGTGAAATAACACTTTGAGATACAAAATTGATCACACTTATTCATTCTGCAACCTCAAAAACTACTTACCCAGCCTACTTACCTAACATTTTTTCTTCTTTTTGGTTTGGGTGCACTTAGACTTGCAGACCCTGTTTATCTTCTTTTCTTTTGACTGCCCTCCTATCTACATCTACACTTATTTCATCCAGGGGCTCAGATTAAGCTGTTGAGCACCCTTGTTTCACTACCTATCTACAAATCTGCCAAGATTAAGCTGTTTGGACAGATAATGATTCTCTATATTCTACAACAAGAAATTGAAACCTAGGGAAGCCAGGATTAAACTGTTTGGCCTTCCCTTAACTGGAAATTCATCAAAAATGGATCAACTCATCAAAAATGGAACATAGCAGTGGCACTTAGACTAGCACACTTTCATGGCCTCTTCTTTGGCCTCTGTAGCAAATATGGAACGTTGCAGCATGCAAAGTATGACATATTTGGCATGTAAAAATGTCGATCATGAAAGATGAATACCTGCCGCAGCAAGAGGCTAACAAGGTCTAGGAACTAATTCCCAAGTATCATTCTTTTCAATTTGGTCAAGTCATTCATCCATGGCCTTGACCCAACATTCATCTTTGCAGGCTTCATTTACATTTCGAGGTTCATTGGAGGATAATAATGCTAGATAGCTTGAGGTCCCTGTAAGAGTTCTTCTTGTCTGTACACTAGCCCCTTTTCTCCTAGAATTTGAGATTCTGGATGATTCTTCTGAACATACCCGGATGGAGTCTTTTCACTATCTATTGTATCTTCTTCTTCTGGTGCTTCATTGGTTTCTTCTTATATATCATTTTGATTTGATGTGGGAAAGCATTCCCAAAATTCCTCACTATCATATTTCTCTGTTTATTTCATCTGTTTCGGATTTTGGAAGATTCACTTTGTTGATAATAGTCATGACAGCAAATGTAGCTTCACCCCAAAAGGTTGCCGGAGTTCCAGATTCATCTAGCATAGCTCGAGCCATTTGCTTAACTTTTCTATTCATCCTTTCTACCACACCATTTTTTTGAGGAGTTCATGCGGTGGAGAATTGCCTTTTTATTCCATGTTGTTCACAAAGGTCAAAGAATTCATCTGATATGAATTCTCTCCCTCGATAATATCTGATACATTTGATTTTTCGATCTGATTCATTTTCAACTAAAGCTTTGAAGGCTATACCTTTTTCAAATGCTTCATATTTATTCTTTAGAAGACCTATCCAACAATTCCTGTTAAAATCATCAATAAACGAAATAAAGTATTCTTCTCCATGAGGTGACTTTTTCCTTATTGGTCCACATAAATCAATATGGATGAATTCAAGAGGCTTACTTGCTAACCCTTCCTTTTCAAGGAAGTTAACTCTAGTTTGCTTACTGATTTGACATGGTTTGTATATGGTATTTTCTGGGATGCTGACATCTGGAAGATCATGAACCGCCTTGAGCCTGCATGCTTTTCATATTTGAGAAAATCTTAGATGTCCCAATATTTTATGCCACAACCAGTTTTCATCTGTTTTTCTTAGATAGCATTGTCGTTGTCCTCCTTTGAGTATGTATAAGTGTTTTGGAGTTCTTGTACCCTTTATCATGGTCTTTCCTGTATCAAGTTCACAAACAACACATCCATTTGATCGAAACACCATTTCATTTCCTTGATCACACATTTGACTGACACTCAACAGGTTATTCTTTAAACCATCTACATACATGAAATTTCTAGCTTTTACCTTTTCTTTCAAGAAAATAGAACCTTTACCTTTAATGATAGTTGGAGTGTCATTTCCAAATGAGACATTCTTTTCCTTTTCTAAAGAATTATATGAATGAAGTTTCTCTTTATCACCTGTCATGTGTTTGGAGCATCCATTGTCGATGCACCACTAATTTTCTTGTCCCTCTGCATACAAAGTAATACCACATCTTTCTGATTGAGATTCCTTCCTTCTCCATATCTTGGGATTTAATGGCATTTTCAAATTTTGAAGTGTTGGCCAAAATTTGCTCCTTCATTTAGATTCTTCATGACCAAAGTTGTTATAAATCAAGAATTCTATTTCATTTTCAAGAGGAGAAAAGTTATTATTGGAACTTTTCTTGATTCTTATTCCACTTCTTCGATTTCGTGCTTCTCTAGTCATGATGGTTTTGCAAGAAACACATTGAGTTGCCTTGTGTCCAAAGTTATGACATGAAAACCATTTCCCATTAAATAAGTTTCTGCGATCATAGAATCTTTTGACATTGTTTACCTGTTGGTTGCATCTTCTACTGATATTCATCCTTGGAGTAAATTGAGTATGATTTACCTGATGAGTAGTTTTAGGCCCTTGCTGACAATTGACATACTGTTCATTAGTCTTTGCTACATCAAGATAGCTTCTGGTGGAGGTTGACGGCTTCTGTGATTGAGATGATTCTTCAGTATATCCAAGACCTGTCTTTATCATAGGAGAACATTGAACTTTGATAATTTCATTTAAAGTTTCTGATCCTTTAGCAAATCTAAGGTTGAGATATTTTGTCTTCTCAAGATCTTTTCTTAGACCCACAATTTCACAGTCTAGATTTTCATTCAGCAAGTTGGTGTGTTAAAGTATCTATGATCATATTCTTTTCTTCTAAATAGAGTTTGAGTTTAGTGATTTATTCAGGAAAATCTTCCTCTTCTAATGCATTCAAAAAATCATCATTGTCATAGGCCATGAGAAGTCTATAATCTTGTTTAGTTTCATCTTCATCACTATTAGATAAACCATCACTATCTTCATGCGTATAGTAATCCTTCTATTCACAACCTATTTTCTATTGCCCTTTTCATATTCCTTCCCTTTTTCATATTTATCTTTATGAGGAAATTTGGCAGCATAGTGACAAACTCTACCAAAAGCAAAGCATTTGAATGGTAGCTTACCTTTGAATCTTCCAGAACCCCATTGAAGCTCCTTGACAAAATTTACCTCATCTTGTTCTTCTAAAAAGTGTCCTGATTCATGGTACTCTTCATTTTCTTTTCCCTTTGCTGATGCTTTAAATTCGGCTTCTCTAGTATTTGATGGACCTTGTTTTCTCATTTCAAAGGCAATTAGGATTCCATGAAGTTGAGTCACAATGATAGTCTGAAGATACCGTTTTTCTTCTATGGAAGACACTTTTGACTCAAATTTAGAAGACAAGGATCTCAACATTTAAATAAAAATAATGTGTGGGCCTACCCTTCGCCATATGCTTAATTATTTCAATACATACATTGAAATAAGTACTTTTAAAATAGAATGGGCCCACCAAAACCCCTCCATAACCATCATAACCAACCACATATTCCATGTGACCATAGGTTAAATCTTATGTATATATATATATATATATATATATATATATATATATATATATATATATAGATATATATATATATATATATATATATATATATATATATATATATATATATATAACATAACATAACCCATATAGCATACCAATATAACACACAATGACATATATGTTCCCATATATTATATTATAAATATATATTTAATTAATACTTATGGCATATAAACATATTATACATATTATATGGTATTCCAACATTATATATCTATAATATGATAAATGAATCAATTGGCCCATTATTATTTGTGTCACTCACAGGATATAATGCAATTGATTTGCGTTGACCCTTTAACTAATTTCTAGTTGACCAAAAATTAAAGAGACAATTTATGAAGTGAACATTAGAAAGAAAAAGAAATTATTTTTAAAAATTTTTGAATTATATTTACTTACATTCTCATTAGTTGAGATCCCTTGAGTCTTATTTCGCAATGATATTCAATAAATGATGAGCAGGGCAGACCGCCACCTAATCATGTATTGCAGAAAAATAAAGATAATGTAATGTACGATGATGAGCATAATATTCACTGTGACATTTACTATCGGACAATTTAATAAATAAACTTGTGTTAACCTGCATACCTTGAATGTTTAGTTGGATGTCTTATTCCAAGTTCACACCATATATATGTGTATGAATTTGTACCTGGAAGACATTGTTCCTATATTAAAATTTAGAGGCAACTATGGTCAGCCTATGTGGAATTAGCTTTACTCTGAATGATTGACTATTGACTATGTTATGGTGTCACAGTCGTTTGACTAGTTTCAACCATTGTATCAGGCTGGTCCACATGGTTGAAACTTATTTATGTTCACTAATGTGTTGTTTTCCATCTATGGTTAGTTTTCCTGTTGTACAAGACATTTACTCCGAGTCAGCACTGACCTATGATTAATGACAAAGACACAATGTGCCGTGTGGCAAGATAGAATTGTAAGAATATTGTTCATCTTGATGTGGTAGTGGTTCAGTGGCCCAAGTGGTATTAGTCAGCTGAAGAGCTAGTCAAAGTTTGGACCATCCAAGAGGGCCCTTAATTTAATTATTTCTATGACTAGTACAAATGGGGCCAAAATATGATGACTATTAGTCAGATATGTGAATTATTGGAATCAGATATCCGACACATAGGTGTTCATCAAATCGCTGCTGGAATTATGTCAAGTAGTCGACATTTTATTAACCATCGGATATTCGACGATATAGATGTCGATTATCCGACACATAAAAAGGCCAAAATGGCCATTAAAAACTAATGTTAATAAGTTTGTTTTGTGATGCTAAAAATCATCAGATATGTGACAAACCGAAAGTCAAATATCCAAAAGGTTTTGCACTAGTCCATAGTTAGATATTCAACACATAGGTCATTTTGTCCAAAGGGAAAAAAAAACATTCAGGCATCATGTTGTTGACGATATACATAAATTTGGCAACAAGAATGTTATCGCATCAACACTCGTAGGTCAGTGGTGAGGCGTTGGATATGCGACAAATGAGAGTTCTATCTGACATGAGTGCTAAACTACTGATGCTTCTATCCGTCGATTCAGGAATCGATTATCCGATGAGTACTTCGACCTATAGCCATTGAATATTCGATGATTGGCCTTTTTCGTCCAATATTCGATGGTGGTCTGCATTTAAAAATATATATATAATATAGCCTTGGAATTTATTATTTATACAAAAAAACTATATGTTATTCACTTCAAATATTTTGGTTCATGGGCATGGGCTATGATTCCATCTAATAGGAGGAATTCCATCAGTCCTCAAAGTAGGGAGTGCATATTCGTGGGAAATTTAGATGGATTTAAGATATAAAAATGATTAGACTCTTCAAGAAATACTTTTTTCATCCATAGAAGTGGTATATTTGAAGAAGGTCCTTATAATAACTTTCATTGTATCATAATTCATCCTCTCCACCCCTACTTTTGATGAATATTAGTGATATTTCATCATAGCATAATTTGATCAAATTTTGGGTAGTAATACTTCAAAATAGTAGAACAAATTGTAGATATATAGCCAAGGCCTTAAAGGGTATAACAAACAATTTAGGTAGTTGGTGATCTAGCAGATGATCCTACCAATCCATACAGACTTAAGTCATAGTTTGTGGAGCCCTTGTAAGATATACCCATCATGGACATTTAACGTGATATCATTTGCTATTTTCTTTTTGGATCAAAACTTCAAACCTATGTAGAGGTTCATGGGAACCCCTCTTGTGAAGCAACTATGAGAGAATAGTACAACTACTTAATGGAGATCAACACTTGGGAATTGGCACCTCTTCCTAAAGATAGGTCTGCCATGACTAATATGGGATTTTTTTTCATTTTTTCTTTGTTTTTATATCATCCAATGTGATTATAGGATCAATTTGATTCATTCCATAAATGCTAGTGACATTTTTGACATATTTTAGATGATTAGTTGCAAGGAGGTTCCCACTTTGTTTCTTTTGAGAGTTAATCTAGAGGATGGAAATGCTACAACATTAGTGTACCCTACTATATATAAATAGTTGATTAGGAGTATTTATACCTTACACATTTTATAATAATAATCTCCTACATAGTTGGAGCACTTTCTAGATACATGCATAAGCAATATGAGCTAAACTAGGAAGAAGCTAAGACGATTCTTAGACATGTGACTACAACTTATGGTTTACACTATGCAGTAGGGTCTTCCTTAGATATTGTTGTCTACGTAGATTCATGTTACGATAGTTATATAACATATTGCAAATCAAAATTAAGATATGTTTTCTAACTTGGCTTCAATCCCATGTGTTGGTCAAGCAAGAAGCATACAACTACTACTCTTTCATTAGTAAAGGAAGAATATAGGGGTATAATGAACATTTTTATTCAACCCATTGCTTCTAAGAAAATTTGGCAAATATTTATGTACAAGTTCAACTTCATATAGTGATATGATGCGTTAACCAAAATACACTCAATTTTTATAGAGACTAGGTCTAGAGACAACTAATCAAGCACATTAAGGTTGGCATGCACTACATCAGAGAGAAGATGAATAAATGAGTAATTGATATGAAGTATTTCAATTCTATTGGGTATTATATGGACATGTTCACCAATATTTACATGCAAAAAAGATTCACATCTATGTGGGAGGTCTTTAGAGTGAAGAACAGAGGGTCTTAAAAGTTGAACATTTTGATAAAAGCACTCTTATTTTGAGTTAGGGGGTTATTCCCACTAGATTTCTCCTCCTTAACTAACATTATATTTTATTTATGTTGTATATTATTACCTAATATGGTTGAAAATTTCCAAGACTCATTAACTAGTATACTCCTCAATTGTGCTTAAGGGGGTTTTTGCTATCATTTTAACTACCATCAAGCTCATCAAATTCTATCTGCAGTTGCAAATATTTTGGTCTTCTATTACAGGGTATATCTATAAGTGGGAAGAAGCTTAATAGGGTTATATTTTCTATAGTTTGGTTCTCCTCAATGGTTCATTGATATAATTACTTGGATTGCTTATATATGTGTTTGTGTTGGTACCCTTACCGAGAGTTGGAGAGAGCTTCACTCTCCCTTTTGTGATCACTTCTGAAGTTGATTGAGTATATTTTCTAGGCAATTAGTTGGTTATTACAGGAGTGACTTCAACCCTCCTTGAGAATTACTTCAGGAATTCAATTCAGCTCTCTTATTCAAATTGTTCTTGGTGGACAAAAGTGACATCTCGGCCAACAAATATGAAGTCAGCCTCAAGAGGCCTAGTCAAGCCCTTGGAAGAATATATAAAGAGGAAGACTTCAACCTCCTATAAGATTCTGCCACAAAGAATGAAATATTACAGTATATATATACTATAATATCATTTTGAGATGGCCACAAACCATAGAGAGTGAACCTTAGAAATAGATCTACAGAGTGGGAGCTTCAAATCATAACTGTGAACCATACTGTAAATGTGAACTATGACTAATCATAGATAAACACTATGTCAATAATGGAAATTAGAGAATAAAAACTTTATTAAAACTCCAAGTTGATAAAAAGGTCCCTACTTTAATAAAACTCAGAGTTGATTAAGAGGTCCCTAGGAGCTTGTATTTTATGATTCATTCAATAGAGATCAAACAAAGCTAGAAATGACTTCACATAGATAAGTTGATTCATTCAAGTGAAATCGTTAGAAGTCTTGGGCATCGAATGATCATCAATGTTTGAATACCATGTTAAATGCAACACATAAAGGTACCAAGAATGAGACACATAGACTAACCTTATATTTAATTATTAAGGTATTTTACTATTATCATGGGAATCTTTCACTGACTTGTGAGATTATATGCTTTTCCTCTCTATATCCTATGAGAACCAAGGGACTAAATAATGACATCATTTTTTGTAAACTATAATAGGTTATATGTCTAAAGATATCCATAGTTTTTCCACTGCACTACCCCTAGGCGCATGTGCTTATTCTAGATACCTATTTTGAGATCGTTGCTTCACATTTCATTCATGGTACCGCAAGGGTGGTTCCAGTCAATCTAATAAGAATTAATTCATGAAAAGGAATTCCACATGATAACATTTTAAACACATGTGGTCTTCAATCTAAATCTCTATATTTCTTTACAACTTTCCAAGCTTTGTTTCATCTTTAAGTTCATTCTAAATTTTTTCTATAGCATTAGTTACAAGATTAATAAATAAATGTTTTGTAACCTCTCCATGAGTAAGAAATTTGATCAAATGTCTTGAAAGGGATGTTGTGCTCGACTTATATCTCATTCCATAAATTTCCATGGAGTTGATACTTCGGTAACAAACACAATTTTCATCTCTTTCAACTTTTATCATCAACGTTAAAAAATGGTTCATTTTACATTGAAATAGTTTTTTAACAAAAAATGTTCCTTTGACTGCATAGTCATTATAGAAAAGACAACATTGAATGAGCAAGGGGCATGCCTCTAAAATATAATTGCTTAAATATTTTCCTTCAAATACATTTTATTGGCATTGTTAAGCCAAACTTTTGTTGAGTCAAAGTCAAAGGCATTTTTGTAACAAACTCTTCTTGGGCTCCTTAACGTTAAGAAATGTAAAATGTTTTTCTATCTAAATATATCCTCCACAAAATGAGTTCCTTCTCCCAAAAGGATTACCATTAATCCTTCAAAGTTTCCCTCTGAATAGAAGATAATCAAGGCGGATTCAAGTCAAATTGTTCATGTCATCTCAAATGCAAAGTGATAACTATGTATGAATAGCCTACTATTTCACAATTTGAAGGAGAGAACTGAAGAATTCATTCAAGAAGTAAGAGAAACTATTATATGACTGAGAAATGGAGAGGAATCCAAGAATCTTAGAGGACTATTATATATAGGAAGTAAAAAATGTGAATTGGAGAAATAGTTAAAGGTAGGGGGAAGTTCCTTGTTACAGACATGATTATAGAAAGGGATGAAACTATTTTTCTAAAGTAGGAAGGCTAATATTTCTAAATTAGGAGGACCAAGACTATTGTAGAAGGAGTGTCAAAATATTGAAGTTAAAACAGAAGGAGCTAAGAACCATGATTGCAAAGACAATTGTAGGTGTAACTAGGTTGGTGGTTAGAGTAAGTCTATTTCTTTAATCAAAGGGTCAAGTGTGTCTCAACCTAATTTAATCTACTAGAGAAAGATTTGATAAGGTTTTCTACTTCATAATGGTTTTTCCCTAGTTGTGCACCTACATCTTATGTTCTTGTCTTTGTGATGTTCATGTTCGAATTTATTTGATGAAAGGAACACTAACATAATTAACATATAAATTCAAAAGTAAATGTAAATATAAGAGAAATCAAATTGAAGAATCTAACTCACATAATGCCTTATATTTATTAAAAAAGGAGAAGTATTGGTCCTCATTTGAGTCACACATGTAATTCGGTCTCTTCAAGAAGTCATAGGCAATTTCAGAGCTAGAAAGAGGTGAATGATAGCGAGGAAAGCAAGAAGGTCTGTTTTTTTGGCTTGTGCTTTAATTATTTGTTTGGAAAGCTCGCATGTATGAGAAGAAAGCTATATTTGTTTAGATTTTGATCTTGAGAAGAGAAATAAGCCAAGTTATAGAGAGAAGAATTTTTGTTTGGGTGGCTAGCATATCACTTGGTGAGTTGTCTTAATCATTGGTCTTGGAAGTATTCCTTGAATTTCTATAGGAAGAGAAGTTTTTGGGTTTTCCCCCTATGGAAGGGTTTCCCCTGGCCTAGAGACTATTTATGTTGTTATTGTTTTCATTGTGATCTTATTTATTGGCATTGTCTTGATAAAGAACTCAAAATAATAATGATGATGATGAACTGACATTATATCACAAGGATTGTCAATATAATAAGAGAAAATTTTATAAAAGAAACCCTAATTCTATTTGCGCTAGTTTTTCTCAACATATATTGTCTTGGAAGATTTTCAACATAGAAATAAAAAAATACTTGAAATCAAATGCAACCCACAACTAAAGTTGAGCAATATTTTGATGACTTTTTTTCGCCTATATGACTCCAATTGTAGTTATCCTTTCAAATACAAATATGTGAATGATAGTACCTACAAAAAAAGGAAGGAGGAGATGTTATATGACATAAATAATTAATAAAATAGAATAAAAATAATACTAGTGCCTTATGCTTAATTAATAGAGTAAGAGTTTCTCCTACTGCCCTGCATGAAAAATTACAATTTATGGTCTTTCACTCAAATACAAACACAATTGTCAAAGAAAGAAAAACACTACATGAATTTTTTTCATGTAAAAGTTTGTTATTTCTTATAAAAATTTATGTAACTCCCACTCAGCCAAGACATATAATACAAGTATCAAACAAATTTTGTTGTCTCACCTAAACCCTTACCATTTTGAGCTATTTTCTTCAAATAGTTGTTCCACTTCAACATCTAAATTGAAACTAGTTGACCTACACATATTCATGACACCAATGTGGAAAACTTAGGTTAACTTTTATCAAATATTAAATTTAATTGCATTAATAAATAATTATTAAAAATACTTACGTGCATGAATACCTAAATGAGCTCCTATTGGTGTCGAGAATAAATTCTTGGAGTAGTTTAATCTTGGAGAAAACCTCCCCCACTCGACGAAGCAACATCAAAGTCAACACTGACCTTGTTGTTTCTTTAATGGATTGAAGGTGTTTTTATCCAATATTATCCAAGTCGTAATTTATTATCTACTGAACAGGTCCAACCACGTGAAGGTGGAACCTGTCATGGCCTCTCATTTCAATAAATTTTATTATAAGAAATGTCATTTACATAATATGAGACAATGTAATGTACATAAAGAGACATAGTAATTATTCATTAACATATAATATCCATTCATTAATAGTAGACACAAAATACTTCATCTCAAAAAAAATTATCATCAAAAATATGTTTACATAATATAAAACAACTTCATGCACATAAAGATACATATAGAAATTATTCATTAACATATAACATTCATTCATTCATTAATCATAGACACAAAATACTTCATCTCAAAAAAAAAATTCATCAGAAATATGTTTTGATAATATAGTACGTGATGTTTCTAATGATATAACTATTACAATCATTTCTTTTTCTTTATTTTTTATGCCCTGGTCAACATTGTTGGAATGACTGCTATATTTTCTACTATATTTATTGTAACCAATATATATATTGCTTGCATTTTCTAATCTGTATTAGTCTAACAAAATTCTAACATATATTAGTTGTCAATTCAAAACAGTTTGTGATTAGGATGACAATAAGTACACATGAGTGTAATGTCCATAATGGGATGTATGAAATTTCCTCTGCACATTTCCCATCAATGATTACAACATTGAATGGGTTAGCACTAGTCTTTCATCACCATCTCAAAATGACCCAGTAGATGAAAATTTACCATGTTTATCTTCATCACTTCGCATTGTCTCATAAATGACCCCTTCTACAGATTATATGCATGAATTTATGGCAGACTATCCCCTCTACCTAGCATATGATTTATTGTGAGAATAGATGAAAAAAGTATAATTTATAAGTGGGGGATCTTTTCAACAAAGGTTTGTCAATTGTCCTTTATTCACTTGTTGTCACAATTAATCATAAGATAGGTAAAGGTGATGGCCTTCCATAAATTCATGCATATAATATGTAGAAAGGGTCATTCATGAGATAATGTGAAGTGATGATAACAAAAATTGTAAATTCTCATATGTCGGGTCATTTTGAGATGATGAGATAGACTAGTGCTAGCCCATTTAAGGTTATAATCATTGACAGACAATTTGGGGTCCAAAATTCATATGTCCCATCATGGACATTACACACATATGTACTTAAATTATCATCACAATCACAAATTGTTGTGATTAGGCATTGAAGCAAGAGTAGCTAACACCTCAATTAGGAGTGTGGTAGTGTTTGGTGGAGTGGAATAGGTATAAAAATTAATAGATGGTTGACTTATCATGGCCATAGATAGTGTAAAGGCTTAGTTTAACGCAGGAGTCTGATTATAGGCTCTTGGTGTTTGTAACAAAGTTAAATGACTTATACCAGGAATTTATCAAATATATGGTATTCTTTAGTTGAATCTCAGAGTACCCACAGTAATACTCATGCTTGTCAACATTTCAAATCCCAATAGGGATCCATCATCAGGACAATTACTGAATGATGATAGAAGAAGAGCTGAGTGAGAGTATAAATAGTATTAAGATATTTTTAAGATCATTTTTAAGGAGATGAGGTCGGCTTGAAATTTTATCTTTTATATTTTAATTTTAATTTATATTGTTTTATTATTTAAAATAATTATTAGCCATTTTTTAAAGTTTTATTATAATTTTGTAATAAATTGTATTTTCATATTTATATTTTTATATTTAAAGATATTTTAATAAATAGTTTTTTGTTAATATTAATAGATTATGTAAATTTTGTAATGTTTTATTAGACTAATTAGTTAGATAGATTTTTTAATTTCTTATTATATATTTTGATTCCAATAAATTAATTAATTGATTCATAATTATTATAATAATCAAATTTTTATTTAATAATGTTTTATTTTATTTTATTTTAATAATATAACTAATTTAATTAATTAATTAATTAGTTACTCAATATTATAATTAGATACTAATTACTTGTATAGTAAGTTAGATGCTATTATAATAGTTAATTTTTGTTATAAATATTTAATGATGCTATTACTAATTATTATAAATGAAATATTCTTATTATTATTATAACTAATCTTTAAATAATTATTATTCTTTTAATTATAATAGATATTAACTAATTAATTGATTAATTCTAATAAAATTGGTAATATTATTATAACTTAATAATTATTAAATATGATTTTTTTTTTTTTCTACATAAGACTATTTCTATTAACAGAGTAAAGGTAAATTTACATCATGACCGAAGTCAAGAACTCTGCTCCGGTAGGAGGCAGAACTATCCAAAAAAACATATGTGAAAACTGTCTATTTTTATGACCCACATAGGGGACCGAGCTGAGATACATATGACAGTGCAAAATTTTCCAAAAAACTAAGAAACACCAAAGATCCCAGAAACTATTTGCCTTACAATCATGCCCAGTGGTGAGGGGCACACTACCAGAAGAAGAGGCTTGGGTGGACGAGCTAATCATCAGGGGGCTCTTCTATGATACGACACCAACCAATATCTGGCAAATCCTCTGCTTGTGCCGCGTTCTGAGCAGAGGGACCCGGGTCAACCATCATCGCATCCTGAGCTCTGCATGTCTATTCATTTGCCGCCTGCCGAGGAGCATTTTCAACATTCAACTGGAAGAAAGAAGAGGGAGCCGAGATTGCCGCCGAACCCCCTGGCAAAGTCCTTGAATCTTCGGCTTGGCATTCTTCCTGAAAAACCACCGTGAAATAGGCAGTAATCCTAGGTCTGTTCAGTGCGCTATCAAAGGTAAAGATGGTGGAACCAGAGGTTGGGACAGGCCCGGGGCGAGAGCTGGTGGCGCGGGATCTCCCTCTTCTGCTTCGGGTTAAAGGGCGACGCCCCCCTAACAATTCACTGGATGACGATTTGGTTGGTGTGCGCCTCGGTTGTCCTCTACGACAACCCATCCTTGGTCGCAAACGAGGCATCTTGGAAATAACAACAACCAAGGTCCAGGAATGCAGCACCCGAGCACTAACCAACTGTTCGCAACAACTTTGCCTTCTGATAGAACCTCCTTTGCTGGGCTTGAACCCGTCCTCTTAGTGAGCCAAACGTGGTTCAGAGAAATCCCTACTTGTATCCGAAACCAATGACCAGAAAAAGAGATGAGTTACTGAGATATGGAAATGAAAACAATAGCATAGAACACCGAAAAGAAATGCTGAGAGGAGCAGATTTTGCTTCGCCGAGAGGGCTAAGCCAAGCGACAGAGGAACCCGTTTCCCCTCAGGTGACCTGAAGTTCGAAGCGAGACCGGAGGCGAGCGAGAAGAGTAGATAAATCAGTGAAGTTGCCGCCTCCCCAGGACCTCCCCTGACCTTATCATTCTTTGTCATGCCTCGGGAGGCTCCTCCCATTACTTTCGCATTGATGGATCTCACCTTCTGATGTAGGCTGGTGCGTGTGGAGGTGGTGTCCATAACTCTGAACCTGATGTGTGAGCCGAGCCATTTGTAATGAAATCCCATATATTGATCTTTGCGCTCATGCCATGCACCAGATGCCGTATCCCTTTTAAAATTCTTGTACTGGTCAGGCAGGTGGCGATCTGCCTCGCCCAAACCCTGTCTCGTCGTTTTAATATTCACCACAAGCACCCGCATCCGGGAGGGCAGCATCCTTTTGAACCAGAAGTTTGCATTCCTGTTCATGATCATGGTTTTGGATTATGTCGAGCGTTTTTGTGATTAGAGTGTGTTCAGATTCCACACCCAGGTTGGCTAGGAGGTCCGCTACCTTGTTTCCTTCCCTTTTAACATGAGTGAAGATGATGGCTCGATTATTGTGAAGCCATTGTTCTATAGCCTCCAATCTAGCTTCAAGTCTCCAGCTATTGGCAATTTTCCTAGCATGAGTCACATTAAGGAGTTGTTTAGCCATGTTGATGAGGATTAGGGAATCACCTTCAATTTCCAGGGGGTGAAAGTTGTGTTTTCTGGAAAGGAGAAGTCCTTGCCACAGTCCCTCCAATTCTGCCGAGTTGTTGGTATCCCATCCTATGTTGCCAAAGTAAATAAGGAGGGGTGAGCCTTCATGATTTCTAAAAATTCCCCCATATCCAGCATTTCCAGGGTTGCCCTTTGATGCTCCATCAAAGTTGAGCTTGAAAGTGTGCTTTGGAGGGGAGGTCCAGGATTCTTTCTTTGCGTTGCTGCTTTCTGAGGGGGCTTGAGTTGGATTTCCCTGTGGGAGAGGCATATTCCAATTAGCCCAAATGGCCTTCTCATTTGCCAGAGTGGGAAAATCATCTGGCATCCACGTGCGAAGCGCCAATGTCTCTTTGAGGTTCAGACAGAAGTTGCCCTAGATGATCTCTAGTGGAGTAATTTGATCTTTGAATATGCGCTTGTTCCTTTCCTTCCAGATACACCAAGTGAGGAGCCCAGGAATCAATCTCCATAATTGGTTGAGAACTTCACTTTTGTATGGATTCTGATGCCATTGGTGAATGGAGTCGATGATATCGTCTGACACCCTGCATCTTCTTTGGCATCAAAAACTGGCCTTCTCCCACATTTGGTTAGCAAGGGTGCAGGAATCCAGAAGGTGCTGAAGTGTTTCCTCCTGCGAGTTACAATTAACACAGATTGAGGGACCATGATAGTTTCTTCACCTGAGTTTGTCCCAAGTGAGTATTTTCCTATGCCCCACCAACCATAGGAAGAGTGAGACTTTGGGCCAGGTACCTGCTGACCAAATTCTTCCCCATATGGGATCCAGGGGCGAGGGATTTGAACATATGATTTTATATGCCTCTGTGGTGGAGAAGGTTCCTTTTGGCAAGTAGCCCCACCGAAGGATGTCTCTGCCCTCGGTGTATCTTACTCGGTGTTTTTGGAGCTCCCTTTCCAGTTCCCTTATAGTTTGGTGATCTGCTCTACTGATTATCGTGTCACTTCGCTGCCACTGCCTGTATCCTTGATCTGTTTCCTGAGTCCAATAATGCCATATCTCTTCCTGATGCTGCTCTTCCCCGGAGTGGCCTGGAAGTTGACTGAGAATGCCATTGAGCTTTGGCAACTGGTTCCATGCATCCGTCCAAAAACGAGCAGTTCTGCCATTTCTAACTTCCCAAAAACTGTGTTGTTGTATCATCAAGAAGTGTTGTTTGGCTGCGTTCCATATGAGTGAACCTTTTGCATTGGGTGTTAGTCTGATGAGCTCCTCCTGTGGCCTGTGGTTGGCATATTTAGCAGTCCAAATGGCCGCCCATGGTTTGTTGGGGGTGGATAGCCATTGCCACCAGATTTTTGCGCACATAATAGCATTACTGTGACTGGGGTCTCTCAGTCCAATATCCCCTTCTCCTTTAGGCTTACACGCAGTGGTCCATTTTACCAAAACCCATTTACGATTTGTACCTGTAGCCCCCCATAGAAAGTTGTGCTGTAGATCGTTTATTCTTTTAATTACCCATTTAGGAGCTGCAAGGATTGAAAATAGGTAAAGCGGCATTGCCTGTAGCACAACCTTGATTAGCACCAGTCTACTAGCTATATTCAGAGATCTGTGAGTCCATGAGTTGAGTCGGGATTCAAGCTTCTCGAGGAGCATACGCCAAGAGGTATGCTTGATGGCTGAATCAATAAGGGGGGCTCCAAGATATTTAGAAGGGAGGGAGTCTATGGAAAAACCCAGAATACGAGCTATGGCACGCTGAATAACAGGAGGAGTGCGGAAGAAAACAATTTGAGATTTATATGAAATATTCTTATTATTATTACTAAATAATAATTATTATAGTTATAACTAATCATTAATCGTTATTATTATAGATACTTAATAATAATAATAATAATAATAATAATAATAATAATAATAATTAATTATTATTAAGAATCACAGTAATAATTATTTTTAATTTTTAATTTTATTTTTAGTATGAGATCAGAGAATTATAATAAGAGAGGAGAGGAGTTACCTGGCAACCTGAAATGTACTGGTGGTCCTAATCCCTTTGATTAAGGGAAGCCAACTTCCACTAATATCTATATTTGTTATGGAACCAGCTCAAAAAAGATAGAAAAGAGAGATAAACGCCTTAGAATTTAGCCTCTTCGAGGGGGCAACCTCCTTTACATTACACAAATGAACAATTCTTGGATGATACAAATGACAAGACCTCCTTTCTATATATAGGAGTCTAAGGGGTCATAATATAATCAGAGCCGACATAACAATAATAATGTAAGGGCATAATAATAACAATAGTGGGCTTCTATGGGGCACAATAATAACAATATGGGGACTACATGGGTACAATAATATAATAAGAGGGTTGTACTAATAACAATAAGGGGTTACACTAGTAGTATAGGGGCATAACATGCCCCTCTCCTTCAAAACGTGTTGTCCTCAATGGTTGAGTAGTTCTTGATGCTTCTGTATAAAATTATTATCCTCCCATGTGGAATCTTCAACGAGTAAGTTCTTCTACTTGATGAGATACTCTAAAATTGATCGATTTCGTAGCTGTCGGGTTCTTATTGCTATGACTGCTCCAGGTTCCAATATGATTTTTCCTTCATCTTCGAGTTCTGGCAATATTGTTTGAATTAGGATCTTCTGGAACTTTTGAATGAGTGGCCACACTTCTTTGTCCTTCTTCCATTCATACCTTGTTTCGTTTATCAAATCTAGGTGTATAATAGAAACAACACAAAACAATGCTTCTACGTCCTCATCCTTTCTTGAAAGTGCATCTGCAACAAAATTTTGCTTCCCTTTTCTGTAGATGATGTCAAAGTCATAACCCAACATATTTGTGATGCATTTTTTTTATTCTTCTAAAGATAATATTTGATCTAAAAACTATTTAAGACTATCATGATCCATTTTTACCTTGAAGTGTCTTCCCATTGGGTAAGGTCACCATTTCTTAAATGCATGTAGTGTTCCCAACATTTCCTTCTCATAAATAGCTTGCTTGAGATTTAGCCGTAAAAGTACCCAATCACCTACATCAAAATGTTTTTCACTGCAATGTTGATCTACATATTGTTTCATTCAATTTTGCACCAAAGTGGCGTTATCCTTTAAAAGTTGGAGAACTTGTTGTTGATGCTCGATGTGATCTCTCACTGCTTGAACCTTTTTCTTCTTGATATGTCCTTCTATATTGATAGTTTGAGGAGTGGTAATTCCAGCCAATGCATTACAAGATATGGTTGGATTAATTTCTTTTTTCTCGATGTGATCTTTCATTTCTTGAACCTTTTTCTTCTTGATATGTCCTTCTATCTTGAGAGTTTGAGGAGTGGTAATTCTGCCAATGCTTTACAAGATATGGTTGGATTCATTTCCTCTTTCTATGGGGTTGGTTCCTAGTATATATTCTCTTCTTTTGATGTTTCTTGATCCTTTTCTTCCTCCTCTTCATAATCTATGTAAAATAATTTTTTCTCAGCACACTTATGACCTTTAGTGCATTTGCTATCACAATTGTAACAAAGCCCTTTTTCTCTTTTTCTTCAAATTGTTGTGGTGTAAACCTTGTAGGTTGTGGAAGTCTAGGATAAACAACACTTCCATCTTTATAGTTGTGAGGGGTAGACTTCCTTGTTGCCATAATTTTTCTTTCCATTTTGTAACAAAGCCCTTTTGCTCTTTTTTCTTCCAATTGTTGTGGTGTTTCTCTAAAGAAGGTGTTGCTCTTTGTATCCTCATAATGTGTTATAATTTCCTCCATGAAAATTGACCACGTAACAAGTGGTTTACGAGAACAAAGCCCTTTACACCATAAAAATTGATCTTGTTCTAAATATGAAGATGCAATTCATACCTTTTGTAATAGTGGTACACTATGTAGACCAAAATATTTCTCCATCTGTAGTATCCAATTTACCGGATCCTTGCCATCAAACTTCCTCATCTCGATTTTTCTTGATTTTAGGAGCTCGATCTTGAAACAACTGTAACTCTGTACTTTTAGATCTTTAAGTTCTGAAATTTCTTCCTATGGTAACCCTCTAAGTAATATTTCTAACCCCTCAAGTCTGATCAATATTGGATTCTCCAATGAAGAGTTATGCCAAATCTTCCATGATGACCTAAGTATATACTGGTTCAGTAGAGCAAACTCGTACGACATGCCGTGGGTCACTATTTCAACCTTAGGTTCTAAAAATGACACCCAAAAAAACTATAGTCTGTCTTCTTTCCGTAAATTGTTACGAAAATTCAATCTTATGCTTAGAGCGAAATTTACGACGATTTTCCGAAGGTGACCTATTTGGAATGTAATTCGGGGGTTTGCAAAAACCCTAACTTCCTCAGATTATATATACAAATATATAGCGAGACAGGATCTGAAATTTGGAACGAAGATTCAGAACGATTTTTTCTCAAATGGGGTTTTTTTAGCTTCTAAAACTTCCTAGCAAAATGGTTATAGTGAAAATTCCACGATAACCTACTTTAGATGAAATTCTAGAGCTTGCGAAAAACCCTAACTTTCTCAGATCATATCGCCAAAAATACAGTGAGACATGATCTAAAATTCGGACTCAAGGTTTAGTGAGATTTCCTCTCCAATGGGTTTTTTTTCTAACTTCTAAAGCCTCACAAAAAAAAACATTATAGCGAAAATTCCACGATGACCTATTTGGAGCAGCGAAACCCTAGAATCCAAAGCTCTGATACCAAATGTTATGAAACCAGGTCACAAAAGATAGAAAAGAGAGATAAACGCCTTAGAATTAAGACTCTTTAAGGGGGCAACCTCCTTTACATTACACAAATGAACAATTCTTGGATGATACAAATGACAAGACCTCCTTTCTATATATAGGAGGCTAAGGGGTCATAATATAATTAGAGCTGATATAACAATAATAATGTGAGGTCATAATAATAACAATAGTGGGATTCTATGGGGCACAATAATAACAATATGGGGACTACATGGGTACAACAATATAATAAGGGGGTTGTACTAATAACAATAAGGGGTTACACTAGTAGTTTATGGGCATAACAATATCGTTGTCTCTATTGAGATTATGTGGATGTTTTATGATTTCAAGAGCCTCCCTAATCTTTCGTCTATGATATTGTTCCTTTCTTGCAATAATTGAGGCGCTTTCCAAACAAACTTGGTGTTTTGTTTTTGAGGAATGCTTTGCAAGGGCCGACGTATGAGACCTTCCATTCTTAATATTTGCCCCATGCTCTTTTAGTCTTTTCTGTAGAGAGAACCCTGTTTCACCAATGTAACACTTGCCACAAGAACATACAATTTTATAAACTCTTTTGACTTGATGTCTATCAATATCATCCTTGGCAGACCTCATACCTTACTTAATTGTTTTAGTTGTTGAGAACTGAGTGACTATATCTTTTCTTTTTAAGATTTTGGCAATCCTATTTGTCACCCCTTCAATATATGGTAGGAAAACTCTACCACACTGAGGAAGGTTTTGGGTCTTAGGTTCCTCTGAAAACACTCTTCTTTCCGCTCTTTCTATAGCTCTCTTAATATCTTTTTCTCTATATCCTATACCTTTAAATACCGAAAATAAATGCTTCTTCTCTTCCTCAAGATGCTCAGAGTCAGAGATTCGAAGGGCTCTAATGGCAAGAGTGTTAAGGACACCAAGCTTCTGGGACAGGTGATGGTATGATTCAGCATGGAGGTAGCTTTTTGTGTGAGTTGATTTTCTAAAAACTTTATGTCCTAAAGAGCCATCCTCCTTTCTGATGATAAGAAAATCTAAGAATGGGATCCTATTGTCTTCCTCCACCTCCATAGTAAATTTTATTTCGGGAGAGATAGAGTTAAGGTGCATAAAGAACTTATCAAGTTCTGTCCTACCATGAGTCCATTTTAGGTTGGTATCATCGACGAATCGTTTCCACCAAGCTGGCTTCAAAGGGTATGTTTCAAGGGCTTTCTTTTCAAAGTATTCCATATATAAGTTGGCCACAATTGGAGAAAGGGGTGATCCCATTGCCACCCCAGATGTCTGCTCATAGTAATCTCCTTGAAATGTGAAAACTGTAGACCGTAAACAAATCTCAGCAAGTTTTGCAGTTTCTGGGTCAATAACCTCATTCATAACCTGAATAGCTTCATCTAAGGGGATCTTGGTGAATAACGACACCACGTCAAAACTTACTAGGATGTCATCCTGGTCTACCCTCTCATTTCTTATAAGTTTCACAAAATCATGGGAGTCCTTGATATAAGAATTAGTGTTCCCTACGAGAGGCCTCAGGATCTTCGCAACATATTTAGTGAGCTCGTAGGTTGGTGAACCAATGGTATTAACTATTGGTCTAAGAGGAACTCCTTCCTTGTGGATTTTGGGCAACCCATAAATTCTTGGGAAGGTTTCACAGGAAGGAGTTAATCTCTTCTTTAATTTTTCATCAAGCTTGGAATCTGAGATTGCCTTCTTGACTTCTCTCATAATCTTAGGAATGGGGTTAGTTTTAAGTTTCTTATAACTACCACAACTAAGGTGTTCATTCATTTTACGAATGTAATCTTCTTTATCGAGGATCACGGCTGCCCCACCCTTATCAACTTTTAGAACTACAATCTTGTTATTATTTCGAAGGGACCTAAAGGCACCTTGCTCTCCCCTACTCAAATTACTCTTGGGAACTTTTTCCTTTCTCATTATGAGGGAAAATTCTTGTCTTAATGCCTCCTTGTCTTCTAAGGGAAGGTTAACCATCCCATCCTCTACGCCACAGATGATACTTTCAACAGGGATGTTTCTAGGAGCAACTGCAAACCCTAGACCCTTGTTGAGAACACTAATAACTTCTGGGTCTAATTCCTGAGACGACAAATTAACTACCTTTCTTCTTGGAATTATTTCGGAGGATAAACTAGAACCTCGGTTATTGAATCTTGGTGGTCTCACAGAATTCGGGAAATTGCTATTTTTACCTAAAGAACTACTCTTAGCGGCTTCACATGGGCTGCTCTGAGTAACTACGCTGCTGTCACTAGTCCTTCCTACTGCTTGGTTCCTATTTGGTTTGTTGTTATTTAGATCAGCGTTGGTGTCATTTATTTTAATTCGAATTTCAGGCCTATTCTCTCTTATTTCTACTACATGTGGTTCACTATTATTCTTATTCCTATTGAATGAAATGCCAGTGTCTGAGGGAAATTGATTAATATCATAATTTCTTAATCCCTCCGCAGTGTTGGGGACAGTTTTGAAGTTAATCTATGTCTCCATTCCTGATCCCATCTCACTATACGACCCAACTAAGTTTCTTACTTCCTCCGCGGTGTTGGGAGCAGTAATCTCGGTCCATTTAGAACTTATGTTCATGTCTGAGCTGCTGTCTATAAATATAGCTTCTTGAATTTTACTGTCGATGTCATTGGTCCTTCGTGCATTCTCGGTACCGTCTGCTATGTTGCTAACCTCGTTGTCCTCATTTTAGAAAACATTAATCGATTTTCGTTTTTGCAATCTGGGCCCTATCCATATACCATCAGCTTTCTTATTTACCTTTGTGGTTCCTACCTTCTCTATGATGCCAACAGAACCTGAGTTCTTCGTGTTGTTGTTTCTGTTCTCGATACTGTCTGCTATGTTGCTAACCTCACTATCCTCATTTTCGAAAAAATTAATCGATTTTCGTTTTTGTAATCTGGGCCCTAACCATATACCGCTGGCTTTCTTATTTACCTCTGTGGTTCCTACCTTCTCTACGATGCCAATAGAAGCTAAGTTCTTCGCGTTGTTGTTTTTGTTCGAGGGATCTGAAAACATTGAACGATATTCTCTGATATGGAAACTTGGCTTTTTGCTCGAGTTGTACCTGGTAACTGCAGTTTTTATGGAGTCTTCAGACCTCCTTGAACTAGAATTTCTTGAACCTTCTACTGCGTTGCTGAATGGAATCGATCTGTCCTTATATCAAAAAAAATATGTTTACATAATATGAAACAAAATCATTCTGATTTTTTTGCAATATAAAAATCACAACTTTTTATTAAGATAGTCTAAAATTACATGTTTACATGCCATGAGGAATTCAACCACTTATTAAAAAATGTGGTACTAAAAAAATAGGCTCTTAATAAACAAGTTAAGTAATTTTTGATCATCTTTATTTCTCTTTTTTAATATGTAATTAACTAGGATGTCTTGATCTTGGCCCTCTTCAGTTGTTGTGGTCTCTAGTGTAATATGTCTTGCTATTGACCTAGTCCTACGATTATGTTGTTGCACGTGGTGCTGAGCATCAACTGCAATAAGAAATAAATGTTAAATTCAAATTTATAGTTATTATTATTAAACCTATTTTATTAATAAAAAGACTAGTATAGTGTTCCTTACCTGCTTTGGTATTGGAGGGAAGTGGAATACTTTCAGATGTGGCCATATGTTCCTCCTCTTCTCGAGCCACATCTTGTACATGCTCTGGTGTAGAAACAACAAAGTTTATAATTAATACACCATTTGAATTCAAATATTTTTAATTGCATTCCATACTAAAAGTTTTTATAACATGTGAAATACCTCCAGTGCCAAGCTGAACATCAGTATGAAGATAAGGCACTCCACCGTCAGTAGGCTCATGTGTTGTACCTACATTAATTACCTGATTTTTACAATCAATCATATTACTTTATGGAAAAAAATAATAGCCAATAGATTGTAAAAGTAATTATTTATAAATGTTATATGAGTTCCACAATAGAGATTGAATACGAAGGTTAGTGCACATCATTGAATACTTCAACCGATTGGAACCGGGCAGGAGCGGGAGGAGATGAGCAGCCGGGGTTTCTGAGAGTTTCAGTGCTTGATCCTAACGGAGGGCCGTAGAGGAGGGAGCTACGATCCATCCTACAAGGACGCTGTTTCCAGCAGAGGCAAGACCCCATTGGGTAATGTCAGAGGTTCTGTGGAAGAAGAAAAATGAAATCATGAAAAGGAGACAGATGGGGCCAGGCTCAAGGAAAATGGCAGCACTAATGATAAGGAGGAAGAAGACAAAAACCAAGGAACAAGGGACAATAAACAAAAAGGACCGTGCAGACCCAAAATGGAGATCACTCCTAGAGTAGTGTTAAATGATCCTACGCTGCAGGCACATAGGGAACATATGGGGACTTATGGTATAATCTGCAAATTCATGGGACTATGGCCCACTAAAAAGGCTTTACAGATATGAATCAAGTACCAATGGAAACCCAAAGGAAGCATTGATCTTCATATTGGGTCAAAGGGATTTTTCACCGTGGTGTTCACAAACATCGAAGATAAAGACAGAATATTCGAAGGAGGACGCTACTTTTATGTAGCAATTAGCCTTTATATGTAGCCTTGGATGATGAACTTTGTTGCAGAGCGGGAGACTTTCACTTCGGTACCTGTCTGGGTAAGGCTCTATTCTCTACCTCTTGATTATTGGCAAACTAAATCGCTTGCTACCATTGGCAATAAACTAGGTCATTTTGTCAAAGCTTCGGAAGCCACAAGAAGGGGCAAATACACTTCCTATGCAAGAATCTGTGTAGAAATGGATCTATCAGGAGCTCTTCCGGATGAAGTCATCCTGGAAGTTTTTGATGAGGAATGGGTGCAAACTATGGACTATGAGCATATCCCATTCAGATGTCGTAAATGCCACGAACATGGACACTTGTTCAGAGACTACCCTCTTAGTAGAGCAGACAACAAGAACAAACCTAATGCAATGAAGGACACAGAAAGCTTTCAGAAAGTAGCAAGTAGAGGAAAAGGAGGTAAAAAAGGACCAAAGCAACATCGTAATGAGGGTCAAAAGGCAAGTCATAACAACTATCAAGCACTGGAAGAGAATGAATAAATGGCAAATGAAAAACAATCTATCGATGATGACCCTAATGAAAAGGAAAAGGAAGAAAACTACAACCCAACACAAGAGATTGGTAATAAGAAAGAAACTATGATGAGTGAAACGGAAATAGAGATGGATGAGGAAATGACCCAGAGTGAAACAGATCTGGGGGACCATGAACTTTAGGAAATTATAGATAAGGAACACCTAGATCTGCAAGGGTTCTTGATGCAGGTAACCACGGGAGGGATAGATTCACTACCCCAAGAAGACTGCAATAGAATACAACAGTTTTTTTTATGGAAAACTCAGGAAAGGGTGTTAGATAAAGGAAAAACCATGGACAAACAGGAGTACAGTGGTGTGAAAATAATGAAATCAACCCCAAGATTAGCTATGAGAAATGCAGGAAAGAAGAGGGGTAGAAAAAAGCAGAAGGACGTCTTGATGGAGTGTGGAAAGTTAATGATAGACTCGGGTAAGATGAAAGACCTATCCAGTTACTCCTTTACAAATCTTTAATAATGAAGTTCACATCCTGGAATATCAGAGGTCTAGGTAGTAAAAGAAAAAAAAGAATGCTTAGTTATAGAATGAAACAAAAAATGTTGGATTTGGTCTTCATCTAGGAAACGAAATGTTCCATTGAGAAAATAAAACTAATTCATAGCAAATGGCTCAATAGATTTGAGTTTCTAGAGGTTAAAGCTGAAATCATAGCGGGGGGCATTCTCACTCTTTGGAATCCCCAAAAAGTCAGCATAATAGATGCAGAGGCATCTAGAAATTACTTATCAATGGTCATTCAACCAGTAGGGGTTTCGGAAACCTTCCTGGTCACAAATGTTTATGGTCCCCAAAGAATAGATGACAAACTCAAATTGCTAGAATCCCTAATAGATCTCAGGAACAGACAGGCTGGAATTCCTTGGATCATGGGAGGTGATTTTAATATGATCAAATCTCTTTCGGAAAAAAAAAGGAGGTACCAGAGTGCTAAACAAAGACTCCTTAGCATTCCAATCATTCACAGATGATATGAAAATGGTGGATTCAGAATTGAGCAATGGTATTTTCACCTAGAACAACAAACGAGGAGGTGAGGCACAGGTAGCCTCTAAATTAGACAGGTTTATGATATAAGAGGAGCTTATGCTGATAGATAAGGAAATAATAGCAAGAGTTCTTCCCTTTGGAGGTTCCGATCACTGGCCGATTCAATTGGAAATCAAGGGTATGGTTTCTCCCAAGAATAGGCCCTTTAGATTCGAGAATATCTGGCTCTCCCACCCGGACTTCACCAGTAACATTGAAAAATGGTGGTCTGAAGATTTGCAATTCCAGGGATAAAAAATGTACCTCCTTCATAAAAGACTAAAGCATATCAAGTTCAGGCTCAAAGAATGGAACAAGAATGATTTTGGTAACGTTTTCATGAACAAAAAATCATTGGAAATCAAAATTCAGGAACTCAACCAGGCATTAATCAAATATGGCTTTGACAAAGGCAAAAGTGATAAGGCTGATAAACACCATCAAGGATGGGAAAATTTATGGAAACAAGAGGAAACATTTTGGAGGCAAAAGTCTAGAGTTCAATGGCTCAAGGAAGGAGAATAGAATACAAGATTTTTCCATAGATCCACTATGGCTAATAGAGCATACAACAAAATCTCTACGATAAAGGATGAGAATGGGGAGCTTCAGAACACTCATAAGAATATTGAAGCTGTACTTGTTCAGCATTTCCGAAACATCACTCGGGAAAATAATCCAGACAGGGAACAATCCATGAAGGAAATTACAAGGCATATCCCTAAGTTGGTGTCTAGAGAGGACAATTTTAACCTTAATAGACCTGTTACTGAAGAGGAGGTCAGCGAGGTTCTCAAAGATATGCAGAACTGCAAAGCACCAGGCCTGGATGGTTTCAATGTGGATTTTTTTAAAACTTGTTGGCATATTGTAAAACAGGATATTCTAAACGTGGTGGAGGATTCCAGGGGTAGCAAAACTATCCTGAAAGCCCTTTCAATCCTGAGCAGGTCATGATGGTGATGGGGAGGCAGTGTTTGGTGAGGCGATGTCGAGCCGTAATTATTTCCAACACTGAATGCACCACAATCCAACTTTTGCAAGTCTCCTCGCCTTCTCCTCATATGCAGCTTC
Organism: Pinus tabuliformis; assembly: GCA_031772625.1. NCBI lineage: Eukaryota > Viridiplantae > Streptophyta > Pinopsida > Pinales > Pinaceae > Pinus > Pinus tabuliformis. The sequence goes on from CM062812.1 coordinate 346,948,899, forward strand.
TATTTCCCCACCTCTCAATCTCATCCTCAACTCACCGCTCTCAATCAGCTTGAAGGCCCACTCACGGAAGTATAACTGGCTAGACCGGTTTACCTGGACATCGATATTCTTTATGCGAGCAACAATCGCTAGCAACAACATTTAGAAACTATAGACATCTGAATTATCAGTAACACGACCTATATCTCTCGACCACACCTCATATCTGGGCGTCCCTCTCATGAAATATGATCTTCTCCCTTTCCACACAGTTTTGCTAGACCAAAATCAACAACTTTAAGGGTGAATTGGGCATCCAACAATATATTTTGAGGTTTGATGTCGAAGTGTATGATGCGTTTTTCGCAATCGTGATGTACATAAACAATTCCACTAGCCACACTTAAAGTAATTGAATACAATTGCTCCCACCTTAAAATTTGTCCATTCTCTCTTTTGTCAAATATAAACTTCTCTAGAGATCCATTGATCATGTATTCATATACCAGTGCGATTGTACGGCTTTCGAAGCAGTATCCCAATAGCCGAACCAAATTGATGTGATGGACCCGTCTAATGGTGGTGACTTCATTCATGAATTCTGTTTGGTTGTGCGTATGACTATCAAGAAGCTTGACAGCCGTTAAAGTGTCGTTCCAAAGCTTTCCCTTGTACACCACCCCATAACCTCCTCCCGACTTTTCCGCAAAATTGTTCATGATGTTCTTAAGGTCTAACAGTGAATATCTGGTTGCATTGGCGCTTCATAAGCATAATCGTGTAGGAATTTCTCTACCTTTGGAGTAGAGCTATCAGGAGCATGTCTTCTTTTCTTGGCATAAGACGTTAAGAACAGAGATACTATTGTTGTCAGCCCAACTCCTCCGAAGATGCAACCTACAGTGGAATGGAGAGATTGGTATGAATGTGACCTTTCTCCATTAACCCCGATGAGAATAGTGGAAACAAGATACAAGTTCACAGTGGTTTTCAATCGAAAGAAATCATAGTTACAAATTACAATGGCCGGTTTGGTTTTCCTACCTGCAATGCAGGCATGAGAAATACTATGAGTAAAAGCAACGATCCATAGTTTTTGCGATGAATACTTGACAATATTGCGAAACACATCGACATATATCCGTGTTCCAAAGCGCACAATCAATTGAGCATTTAATACAGCATTGAAAAGCTCTGGTTGCGATTGCCATGGGGACAAGGGCAAATAAATATTGAACTTTGGTTCTGAATAGTAAGAACCACAACTCTCGCGACTATCCACACCGCAGTTATCAATTTCAAATTCGATTTGGTATGGGAAAATAATCGACATTTAAATTTCAATATAGGAAAAATTGATATGAAGTAGATATCTTAAATATTAAAGCTTTCAAAAGAACTTGCAGCACTTTTGCTCCTCATTAAAATGTTATTTCTTTTGTAATTTGAAACATTTGTTAACATTAATGGGATTGAAATGTTGTTATGTATCTAATGTTGTATAATTCTTTCCAAACAAAATCATGAATGCACAAATTTATATCCTCTTTTAAAAAAAAGCTTAGAAACCTGAACCTCAAATGAAATTTACCTAATATTGAAAGGAAACCGTACAAACCAAAACGTAACTGTTGCTAAATTAAACAAACAAATCTCAAATATAGAGTGTCTCAAATATAGAGTGGCTAATATTCTGTAATAGAAGAGTTAATAGAGGAGGTAATATTTTTAAGTCGGCTAATTTTCCATGATTTTTTCAAAAAATAAGATTCACTAATTTCTATTTTTTTTAAAGATGATTCGCCCAAATTTTATAGTATAAAACTCTTTTACTTTAAAAAATGTCAAAATTATATAAAGATTATATATAAAAATATTATAAATTTGCATGTTTTTACAAAGATATCAACAAACATTTTATAATTTGCAATTTGGGTACTAGTAAGATTAGCCAAGATTTCTAAACTTTAACACAATTTTTCATTCTTAAAATTTTCTCCAAGAATGAGGTATCCAACTATCACTGAGCATCTATATTTATACAAAATCTGAGTCAGTTACATGAATTAAATTTGCCTCTTCAAATATTGATAAGGCCAGAGAGTGTTCGCCCTTCGAATTTTGGTGTGTTAAGGGGGTAACTGCTAATTTTAATTTGCTATATATTGTTTTTTTCCATACGGAGAAATGTTAATACAAATTTATTCATTACTTTTATTTAAGGAAAATCACTCCACCTAACTTGAATGCAAACTTATTCATCACCATCGTTCATCAAAAAAAAGCCACTCCACCTAAAATAACCAACTAATAATCTAAAAAAGACTTTTACTCCTGCCAAATTATTAATTTAAAAAACTTGACATTTACTTAATTTTTAAATTCTTTAAATTAATCAATAATGAAAATTTTACACATATATATAATTAGCGTTAACATAAATAAAACATTTTTTATATAATAAGTTTTAATCTCCTAAATATTAAATTTGTTAAAAAATTTAGTTGAAATTGGTTATTTATATTTATGTGTATCTCTATATTTATATAAAAAGCAAAAAGTTATAAATTGTTTCATTTTCAATAAATTAAATAAAAAATAATTGTAATTGTTTTTTAAATTTAAAACAATTTCTACTAATAATTAAATTAAACATAATCTTTATAATTAAGGAAAATTAATTTGCATATTAAAAAAATGACCTAATTAACAATTCATTTGTATATAGGTAATTATCTTAATTAGTTGGTTGTTCATAGTTTCTTCATTTAGTTTTAAAATATAGTCATATATTATGTTTAGAATATTTGAATGCTATTTATGAACGATAAGAGTGATCTCACCCTCTCTGTGATATAGTCATGGCTTCTCTGTCTGGGAATGGAGCGCGAGACTCGCGTGTGTTTAGGAATGAAGTCGAAGCGATGATCTCGCCAATTGGACGGCAAATTTTAATTGAAGCCAAGTCACATTTTTCCTTATGTTGGGTCAGTGAAAAGGTGGAGAACTCAGAAGAAAAAATGGAAATTGCAGTACTCTTAGTCCTGAAGCAAGCGTTTGGTATCGGCGAAGGCGACGACAATTCAACATGTGGTCGTGCAGAGTGATCCTGGAGCTGGAAGAAGCAAGACAAGACGCACCAGAAGAAGACGTTACTTAGTCTTTATTTGTAGTAGTTAGACTATATATGTAGGTTTTTTTTTTATGTTACGCAAATATGTAAAGCTCAAAGGTGGATCAGAATACATGTCTAAGTCATCACGTAAGAAGCATAGTAAGTAAACTCTAGAAACACGAGAAAAGCGTCCTGGTTCATGTTTATAGATGAAAATCTAGAAAAGTGAGATGCAGTTGAGTTAATAAAATTACAAAGGAGAAAACGTTTCTTTGTTCATATGTATACATCAAAATTCTAGTAATTTGAAATAGTAATTTAGTTATATAAATTAAATAATTTGTAAATGAAAATATTTAAATAGAGATTAATTTATAATAGAGATTAAAATAAATTTTTATTATATATTTTATATTAATAGAGATTAAAATAATTATTTTATTATATATTTTATATGGTGAAAATTAAAAAGAAAATAAATCATAAAAAACAACTAAATTATAATTTTATAATAAATTATTATTATTAATTTTTAACAATGGAAATTTATTTTTTTGTCAATAGGTTTTGTTACAATAATATAGGTCATACCATGGTTTTAATTTTATAACATTTTTTAATTATATTGAAAAGAAAAAAGACAACTATTTATGACATATTGTTTTATCCTTTATCTTCACTACCAGTATTAAGCGAATATTCCTTAGAGGTTAAATCCTTAAAATCCATCTACTAATTATTGATTCCAATAAAAAAAATCTTTATCTTGATTACAATAAAAAAAAAATGAGGTAGATTACCATTCTTTTATCTTTTATTGCCCATCCTTCAGTGCACCCCTGTCTACCTATGTGGAAAATTCTCGTCAACTATTGCTAATTTAGAGCTACAATATGATTTCACTTCTATGGTTTCAATGTATTTCTATTATGCATCTTCTCTCCATAGCTTTAGGCTTAATGATTCCTTAGTAGTGCAAGAGTTGTTGACATGTGAAGGATTGGTAAGATGGCACATATACTTGCTTTAGAAGTTCAAAAATCATTCTATTTTTTCTTGGAATGGCACACCCTGCCATCTTCCCACTAGAAAAACTCCAATTTTTCCTTTTCTGACATCTAGAGCATACTTCTCAACAAATTTTGTGTAGGATTGGAGAGGTGGCTCATATGCCAAGTTTTTAGGTCCATAAAAAATGTCTAACTTCAACTGAGGTAAATGAACCTACTACTTTGACTTTGCAATGGTGTTCAATCAGTATTCAACTTATGTTTGTTACATTTCTATGACTGTTCTTTTGAATAGTTTCTCGGGCTTAGTAATTTTACAGTGTTGTAGGGGTTGTAAGGATTTTGAACATTAGCAGGGATTTTTTTCACATTTGGGTTATATTATGTCTCTAATACAGATTATGGTAGCGTTATTGGTTGTGGGTTTTAATTTTCCTTCTCATTTTCTTAGAATTGTGAGTGTTTTTTGTGGTATTTGGTGTTTTGCATCTTACTACAGGTTAATTATGGTTGATTGTTAATAGTTAACCATTATTGATTGTATGTTGGATTTTGTTAAATATGGTTAATTAAGACGGGCTATAGTGCGTAGATGAATTTGATTTACATTGGTTAACAATTGTTGACTATAGTATGTGATTAACTTTGGCTTTACTTTTAGGGAGATTCTAATATATTCAGGCCATAATAGACATTCATTATTATTTTATGTTTACATTAGTACGTCAGCTAAAACCTTTCATTGTACCCATTCATTATAAGTGTACCCGTTATCTCCTATATATACACCAAGGAGACCTAGTCTCAAGTGATAATATCGTGTCTTCTGTATTGAATTCATTGTAAAAGAAGACTTTCCCCTCATATTTCATTATATCCATTTTCTGATCATTTTTAAGGTGCATGGTTCATAACCTTTGGTATCAAATCTATGGTCTTAGGGTAATATTTTTCTACTTCAATGAAGTCATCTTGGAATTTTCATTATAAGTCTCTTTTGATAATCTTAAGTTAGAGAAATTTTGTGGAGTTTGAGGAAAAATATATATGTACAAGTGGTAAAAAATTCATATTATGTTACAATATTATTTCAAAGATATATGCTATGGAAGTTAGGATTTGTGTTTGGTCCTCATTTTAATTCCTAATGTCCTATGCTAGAATTTTTGTTTTATTATTTTGGGAAGTTTTAGATAAATATTTTTTTTCGAAAATTTAGTATAAATATTTATGTACAGATGGTCAAAATTTGAAGTTTTGTTCCACTAAAAATTAAGATATATGGCTTATGGAAGTTAGGGTTAATGACTGATCCTGAAATTAGTCTCAAGAGAGTCATTCTTTTATTTTCTCTGCAATTTCCCTTCTAGGAGGTTTCAAATAGTGATATTTTATGGAGACTAAGGATACATACCATAATAATGTGGTGAAAAGTTAATGTTTTGATTCATTCTAATTTCATAGAGATATTGTAGGGAAGATAGGATTTGTGACTAATTAGTTCTAAAAGAGTAATCTTGGAGTTTTCACTATAATTATTTTTCAATGAGGTTACAAACTCTAATAAATTTAGAACCTCGAGGAGACGTAGTGAATGATATGTGGAATTATTTTTATATTTTTAATCCTTATAATTTTTTAGGTATATATTGTGCAATTTTAGATTATTTTAAGAGTGATTTTTGGGCTTAGCAAGCTCATTTTTTTTTATTTTTTATAGTGATGTGTTTCAACATCTTTAAATAACATAGTATTTCTTGTTTATTAAGTAACATAATAATTAGGGAACAATACACATAGGAACTACACGAGGTTTCACCTTATTAGAAATCATTTTCGGCACCCCTTCAAGTACTATTACATCAGATAATACTTGTGTCTCTAACCTGCTTCACCTCTTCCCACCAGATGTCTTCCTTCCCTTTGACGCTGAAGATATAATATTTTGTCCTTCATATTCTCTATATATTCATGCAACACAAAGAAATTATTCATCCCTGTTGTTTCCCTTCATTATTTTTTGTTGTAGGGATTCTTAAGGGTTGCATTCAAGACTTTTGGCTTAAAAAATAATCAAATTGGTGATGAGGGCAACTTTAGGTCCTGGTGACATAGTAGTAAGCTCTAATACTAGATCCATCATCCATGGAATACTCTACCTAGCAAGTGCAACGGGCTAAAACAACAAAATTAGCATAGGTGCACATTTTTTGTTAAAGATCAAGCAGATTTCATGATGGATCGGTGTGCATCTCCACCCAATTGGCCCCTGGAAACATTTCGGGGGGCTAACTTGCGTGGATGATAGACCTGCGTTACCCCCCCAAAGTGGAATAGTCAAACAAGTAGGCCCACTAATCCAATGGCCCAGATTAATTCTAGGGGGTAACCACAGGATGTTGCCTCCCATTCTTCCACCTGATTGAGGAAGACAGAGACCACCCGCCCCGTCACAGTTTCGCCAACACTATTTTTCAAGAAAGCGATGAAAGTAAAGGTAAATTGGTAACTTCCTCATCCCCCGCTCCTGTCCACCTATCACCAACATCACCCAATACTACTTCGCCAAGTGTCCCCCCACCCCCCTTGCCCCCATGACGCCATTTGACCGTTTCCCTCTCCACTTATAAAAACCCTTCCCGCTCCAAATTTTTAAATTTGTTTTGCTTTCCTAGTGCTAACTCCTCCCTTAGTTCGTTTGTTCTGAAACACTTTTTGATCACCAAGCTGGTCCAAAACTCCCCTCCAATGTCGTTTTCAGTTATCTCTAGGCCAATCAAGTAACTTGTTGGTCCCCTCCACCTGCGAATTGTTTTGATAGTTGTTTAAAATGAAGAAAGCACCCCACAAGGCCCCAAAAGCCTAGGAAACCAAACCCTCTTCTAATGTCGAACTACTCATGGACACAGAGGCACAAATCTCAGACCCCCTTTTCTCCTAACACCTGTCGGACCTTCGCTTCATCATGTATGGCCACCATGTCAGAGGAGGGAACCCGCTCTGTGTAATTGATTCATAGCTATATTATCAAATCGATCCTTCTTTTCATCATTTCCCTGAGTTCATTTCTTGGTTAACTATTGCTTACATAGAAGAAAATAATTGTTTTGTTTCTCTCACTAGAGCCAAAATCCTAGAGGTGACCCTAGAGTTTATTAAAAAAATATCTGATTTAGCCAAGCTCCCGTGAACCCCAACAATTTAGATAAACCATTCTATTTTATAATTATAATACCCTTTCAATTGATGAACAAAAATTCTTTCTACAAATGGTCCTAGCCCCTAGCTTATAGTCCTTACCCATTGTTTATAGTTTCCCAATAACTATATTTTTTGAGTTTGTGCAGACTATTATGTCTATAATTGCTCATATTTTTGGGTATGATAATTCTAATATAGCCAATAAATCATCACTAGGGTTTCTAAGGGAGATGATGAAGTCGGGCCATTTGTTTGACATACCTTCCTACTTGGTTGAGTCCATAAAATTCCAATTATGTCATTTTCCTACCACCTCATACTTAAGGTATTATTCCTTATTGTTCTATCCATTTGTGGACACCCATGTGGATGAATTCAATGCTGGGGTCTTAGTCTAATGGTCCAAAATAAACATATGAAGTTTGTTTTTGACTGTGACACTGCTATTAGGAGAAGACCAGATAATGATGGTTCCGATTTCAAGGCCCTGGATGTTTCTTTAGACTTGGGAAGTGTACCCCTACTTAATAAGATCAACTTCCACATGCAAGTGGGGGAGATGTTGTACAATGAGCTTAATCAAAATGCAATGACCATAAGCAAGGATGAGAAGTTGTTGGACAAGGCCACAATAAGATTAAAGCAGGGAATAACTAACTCCAAAGATCTACATATGCAAAAAAATAACTTCAAGGAGTTGATTATGAAACTGGGGTTAAATCTAGAGGATAAATCTTCATTTGAGGCCCTTATTCAAAGTTCACAAGTAGAGGTTCATGAGTTAAGAAGAAAGTTGAAGATGTTAGCTAGTGAGCATGTGCAGTCCAAGGACCTTGCACAGGTGAAGGAAGAGAAAGAAATCCTGGAAAAAGAGATGATAGACAAAAACAATGAGGTGGTGGCTCTTAAGTAGCAGGTAGCACGACTTCAGGCAAGAATAGACACTCACATTTGCACAATGTTTGTAACTGAGAACCCTTAGATTACCACATAAAAACTTACAAACAAAGTCACTGTGCTCCAACTCTCGGAAGGGGAGCTTAAGAAGGTGCAGAAGGACTTAGATACAACCCATCGAGCCTTCTCACAAAAGTAAAAGCAACTTGAGACAGCTAGGACTAATGTAGATCTGATCAGCAAGAACCTACAGACATCCAATCAGGAGATCTTTGAGCTCAAAGGAAAATTGAAAGGAAATATGTCCCTCCTACAAGGTAAGAAACTGGTCTGGAATGAAATTACAACAGAGATGAAGACAACTAGGAGCACATAACTCTAATGGATGAGAAAAATATTATGATCGAGGGCTATGAGTTCTTCATCCTAGTTTCCAAGGAAGAAGATGAAAATAATTCCCATATTGCCAAGAAATTCATCCAATTTGTAAATGAGAAGCCACTTAGGGAGTTGAGGGCTATAGATGTGGTGGATAGAGTGTCTGCTATCATGGAGGTCTCTAAAGTAGTTTAGAGGGAGGAGGTCAGAGCCAAAGCTGAAGAATGCCTAGACATGGTGCTGAAGGATGTGGCTGCTTTCAACTCTAAGTTTGAGGAGAGAGTCAAAGAATGGTTGCCTAACTGTTGGAATTTTGTGGGAGTATTGATCCCTTCAGAACAATAAAGTGAGATGTTAGTTGAGGCCAAGAGCAAGGTGGATTCATCTCATGAGAAGACTTCGACCCTTAGAGGTAAAATTGTGGTTAATTATCTAAGAAGGTATTTTTAGTTGTTAGGATCAGTGAAGACCTTGTTCCACCCTAGGTTGAAATATACAAAGCTCACAAATCTCAAGATTTCATATCAATGATTCTTTCACGCTCCTCTACGAGCTCCAATGATGTGCCAAATATGTAAACATTTCATCAATCCTCCAGTGCTTCATATCATCGACCCAATGACACTACCTCCTGAGCCTGTCTATCATGATTAAATATATTGTTGGTTGTGTCGATGATGACACTTTGATATTTTATGTTTTATGTAAATATTTTGTTCTCAGAGACTAAAGTTCCAATTAGTTAGGATCTGGTTAGTACAATTATGCCACTAAAGCATGTTAATATTTTTGTTATGATGATTCAATGCCAAATAAAGAAAGAATATTTTGTAAAGGGTTCTCTCCCTAAGGCCCTATAAAAACAACTTATGATATAGAACAAAGGGTTTGGAATTTTCTTTTCAAGAGAGAAGCCCTGCAAATTTTAAATGAAATGTATCCCCTGTTGAAGATTAATGAAAGTTTTTGGCGATTCTAGCTCATATGAATGTGTAGTATGTATTCTCTCTTGTTTTTGTTCCATATACCCTCACTCTTCTTCTCAGGTTACATGTAATAGTAGCTGTTGGATATGTTTTTATGAATTCATGGATTCATCTATGTCTAATGCTTATCTAAGATGCCTATGACTGACAAGAATGATTATCCTTAAAAATGTACTCCATGTATCTTAGCATATCATTTAAAAGATTTTTCTCATCCACTTCATGTTAAACGTCGATGCACTCGATTCTTAATTTAAGCCCTATGTGTTGGTTTTATTTCCTTCTTGATTCTTCTCTCCAATATACTAAAAATGACTAACAAAACTTCATTCTCATGTGGTATTGGCCGCTGGACTTAGAAATTATTTCTTCTATGAGTATTACTTTGCATCCATATTTGTATTTCTACTTTTAAGGAAAGTTTTGAATCAATTTCATCTTAAATGTGTTAAATATTGAGTGTAAGAGAAAATCTCAGCAAATCCTGCAAGCACACATCATGATGTCTTAGGCACGGACACCTCCTCAACCTAGGGGTTGTCATTAGCTGCTACAATAATCTGAAGCAACCATTCCTATGCTTATTTTGGCTTCTTCAAGTCCTCATAAAAGGTAGGTGGCTTAGATTCGTTGAACTCATATAAGAATATCCCCTGCCATTCCTCCTATAAGGATGATAATAATGATAACCATGGCACATGCCGAATCTAGAACTAGAATAAAAATTGTGTCCATCACCTCTCCTATCCAGTATATCCAAGAACCTGTCATCCCTAACGGTATATTCCCTATCCAACTTGTGACCACCATGACACCTATTACCATACTCCCCATTCGTCCTTTCCTCATGCTCATAACTAACCTGTGGTTTTCCATGTCTCTGCAAGTCTTACAAACTTTGAAGAATAACTGCATTGACCTCTCCTTGTTTCTCTTGTTCTCTAGAAAGTCCCTCCTATGACTGAATGATCCTGTCATTATATACTTTGCAACATCTTGTTTCTGCCTTCAAACTTCTCAAAGTGTCTGTTATGTGAGGGGAGTACTCATCACCATGTTGCTCATATGATTAGTAGGGAGTGTCTCGTGAATTGTAGTTTACCATATTTATAGTAATCTTTGATCTTCTTCCTGCAAGTATATCATGCCATCTAAAACAAAATATAAATGTAATCAACATACGCAGTATAGTTCAGGGGAGGATATCTCATCTACAAGATCAACCAGATTAGCATAGTACATGTATAATCATAACCACAAGAATATATCACCATCTTCTCAACCATTATCTAGTTACCATGCATGACCATACCAACTACATACCATGACCTCATGCATGACAACCATAACCATGAAAATGCATGCATACAAACATATAGACACTGAGATGCATAAAAAAATCACAACTAACATGCACTCACGATGACCACATTCCAACAACAACACCATCAACTTCCACATGATAACACAACTATAAAAATGACCACCACCATGCATACATAACAAGCACATATACAAGCTATATGCATGCATGACAAACACATTCTTCCCATCTAGTCTAAGTGTTGAACCATGCTATGATACCAGTCTATAACACCCTCCTCCCACACTTACCCAAGTGTATCGATCTACTGGGGTAAATATGTGATGAAGAGTTACTACGATATGACTAGACCTCCTAGATCTTCTTAAGGAAGTGGAATCCACAAAGCCAAAACTTCACTGATCTCCCTCAGGTATTATAGGGCCCCCAAGGGATAAAACACCCTTCCAGTTGTTCAAGCTGTGAGTTCACTTGAATTTTTAATGATCTAGAGTCTGATTCACTCCCATGACAAGGCAAGCCAGTGATGGTAACCCTCTAGTCGCTCCCGTAAACCTGCATCCTAGTGACTATACACTTTTTCACTGATTTTTGTTCTAGTAACCTCAATATCTAAGCCACTTTTTCAGGGCTAGTATCCAGTCCTCTACCCAAAACTTAATGAAACCCTCAGAAATGATAAATGACATAGGGACAATGCCTTCCATACAAAACTTAGATAAGAACCTAGCCTAAAAAGGCCTAGCAATGACAAACATTCTGTCACACAAACCATGAACATGTAATGTATAGGTCATAAATACACATCTGAACATAGAGGTTTCATACTTATTTGGGAATCATCAAGAAGTATTGATGCCCTCTCATAATAGATGCATTATCATCTATTAGTTCATACATTCATTATTCATTAATTTACTAATCAAAACATGAAGAGAGCCATGACTAAGAACTGTCATAAAATAATGTTTATAACCAGTATATAACCAATAGATTAACAATGATGGAAAAATTATTAAAATAACATAATAAAAAAGCACATTTTCTCATAAAACTCAAGAGGAAAAGAGCTCATATTAACATATGAAAAAACCAACCAATTCAGGGGTTTCCACGTACCACCCGACCATAGATTGGGATGGACCAAATCTTTCTTTCACCCAATCACCCCCGTGCCATATTCCAAGCATGAATGTGGGACTCACAAAAAAACCAACGAGGGCTTCTCAGGCTTTACCATGTATCCCACCTTTACCATTCAAGGGATTACTGGGTTCAAGGCCCTGATCTATACAACCAGGCTTTATCATGTATCCTGCCATTACCAATCAAGGGAATCGTAGGCCAAATAATAAACATACACTACGAGGCCAAATAATAAGCATAGTAAAATTGTTTGATGCATCGAACTCCGAGAGCACAAATATTGAAGGAGGCTGGAGATATATATGGAACGACTCTTATTTCTTCGCAAACCAAGTAGTTTCTAGAGATTTTTTCTCCATTTGTGTCCATAAAATAATATCTATCATTGCTAGACAGCTATATTTGGTGGAAGGGGGAACCAAAACCATAGAAAAAAAATGCTAAAATGCATCTTAGAGGCACTGTCTGTTCCTGCAAGTGATGATAATGTAAAAGAAGGAGTAGCCAAGATTAAAATAGAAGTAGAGATCATGGGCACTGAGGAGAAAGTTTAGAAGTTCAAATACCCGCTAAGAAAATTATGGCGATTTGTTAGGAATACATTGTTATTATTGTGCGACCATTATTTTATGCTTTATGTGAGTCGTTGCCTACCTTCACTTTGAAGAGGAGCCACGTAAAATCCAATCTTTCATCTGGATTAACATGTAATGAATTCTACCACAAGTCGTTCACCACAAACAAAATTTGGAACTACTATAGAGTCATTCAATATAATTCTTAGCAGCGATCGAGGGCTCAAAAGATCCGTGATTCAAAAGTTCAAAAGTGGGACTCGGGAATTCAACTCCAGAACTACAATTTTATGAGTGTTAAGAGACAATTTGATGGAGTTAGTATCCTATAAGATTTTGAAATGATTAAGGAAAGTTGATGAAGACCTTATTTGACAGAGATCAAGAAAAGTATTCATTAAGGGAGTGGTGTGGAGTAATTAACTCCTACTTGTTTTGTGATGGAGTGGTTTTCTTTGTTTAGTAGTTTGTTAGATTTAGGAGAGCTCTTAGATTTTATTTAGATGTGAGGGTGAGATATTCTATCAATAAAATAATTGAGTGATTGAGATATTCAATGTATCTTAAGTAAGGCTTAATGTATAAATATGTGGAATAATGTTATGTGTGAACAATGTTCTCTTTCCTATTTTCTAAAAGATACTCCATAAAAAAAAATCAGGTACCTTTGAAATCCAACAAAGTTTTATTTCTTTAATGATAGACGGGCTCCAAATTAATATAAGATGGAAATATGACCTTCGGTTTTGAGCTTAAACAACTCATACAATACAGTTTGGCTCAACCCAAACCCTATGACGGATTTATTCCTCCCCTGTTGGGGAATATAGACGTAAATTCCTTTGCTACACCTCTATGAAACTAACAGCTTATGTGGCCACATGACATTCAAATTCCAACAATATTGTGTGATAAGTCTTCGATGTAGAACAAAATAACAAACAAATTATAAAAATGATTATTCTATTAAGGGGACTATAAACAAAAAATTATGAAAACGATTATTATATTCAAGTGATTGTAGACATTACATTATGCATGTGCATATAATGGGTAATTTAATGAATTTAAGTAAACCAATTAAGTTCATCCATTACTTCACAATTATTCCAGGCATAGTTGATATTGCAATTTTGAAAAACAATTGGATCATGTCTTCTACAACTTCCTCTTAAAATATTCATTCAACTATGGACTACTGCCAAAACATTACACCTTCAAACTATCTTATTTTCTCTGCTTCTTTAGCTTCATATTCCTTACTTTCTTTCTGCCATATTTCTTGATAGAAAAATCTTATCTCTTCTTGACTCCATTGTTAAAAAATGGTTTCAATGCATTCATATTTGTCTTTCATATCATTCTTTTCACTTTCATCATCAGGTACTACTGCTTTTTTCCTGTAATGTGCACACTAAATATCATTATTCACTATTTCATTCAATTCTTTTATTTCAGCTGCTACTTTAAGACTCTCTTCACTTTGTTCAATTGGTTTCTGAATCCGTTCTTCAATGAGCTTTAAATCTGCATCAATCTTATTAACAACCTTGTTTTCAACTTCTACTCCCGTGCCATTTTTAACACCTACATATTAAAAAAAAAATGTCAATAACATCTTTAATATGATTGTCTTCAATGAGAGCTTCCTGCTCTACATCTGCCTTCTTTTTAACTACATGGATGTTGTCTTCCACTGTTATGTTGTTAGTGGATACTCTCATCGAAACTCTTCAATTATTTTATCTTGTTCTTGATCATCAATTGTTGCTACATGACATATTGCTTCATGAGCAGTTCCAACTGCTTCATATCTTGCTGCTACAGTGAAATCTTCAACCTTTAGTTGTTCATCAAATATGGCGCTTATCATATTGCGACAATCAATCTCTTTTTCAAAAATTAAACCACACATATCATCAACATAATGTTCATCCACACTATGGTGGGATATTCGAGCATGCATGTGCTCATTGCCAATTTCATTGACAATTTCAACTTCACCAAATCCATTAGTTGCGGTTGGATTCACAGATTCACATATACCTTTGTAGTTATCATCCACATGTGTCTCATCATAGTGGGATTCACCATCACCTGTATCATCCACATTACAGTGGAGTCTTTGAGCATTTATTTTCTCTTGATCTGTTTCACACACAGAGGCTTCAACTTCTCTCTCTGCAATCTTTGTTACATCTTCTTCATCCATATGCATGCTTTCATAATGGGTTTCAATTTTATGGTCTTGACAACCATCATCCACTTTTGCGTGGGGTTCTCCAAGATCTATTTTCCTTTTAGAGTCTTGCTCATCTACTCTCGGATCTGTCGATGACTCAACCAATTGTGACACATCTTGCTGCTGCATGTCACTGTCTCTTTCACCAAATTCTTATTCTAAGATATTCCATGCTTCCTTGGAAGTTGCAGCTTTTGCTACCTTGCATAAACACTGCTCATCCAATTCTTGTTTTATAAAAATCAATGCTAAAGCATCGCATACTTCATCATATGGGTTATTAGAATTGTACTCAATTAACTCTTTAGTTCAAAGAAAAGTTAACATATTGATAACCCAATGATCAAAATATTTCCTTATAAACATAGGAGGTGGTAGAAGATCAAAGTTACACCAATCACCCTTGATTTCTTCTTTGTATTCTACTAGACTTCTCAGTTCCTCAGCTACAGCCTGAACCTCTCTAACCATGGCAATGGTCTTTGCCTCTTCTTTTCGATTTCTTTTCTTAATATTCTTCAGTCATGCTTTGCGACCCATCATTGTAGTCTTCCCTTTATTTTATAGATTCTTTCCTGATTGCATAAGGCTATCTTCCATATCGCCCTTGAAAAAATATGATTTTCACTATGCACCCTGTAAGGCACAATCTTCACCCAAAACACTATCATATTTGACAAAAAACTAAATAATTTTGTAGACTAATGGACTTTAAAAAACCCTAAATTCTCTTGTTCAATAAAACCCTTTTCTTTCGTTGATTCTCTTTTAATAAAAAAATCACTTAAAAAATCTCCCAAAAGGCTTCTTTATACCATGCAAACTTTTCAAATCTTTAACATACACATTTTTCTTATTATTTTAAAACTTAAAAAAAAAATCCCCTCCTCTTTAACCTTCGACAAAACTCCTTTATAAACAAAAACTTTTAATATGTGTTGAAATTCAAATCATCCCTCTTAAGAATAAAGGAGCTTTTTAAAGCTTTATCAATGCAAAAATAACTTTATAGTTTCAAAAAACCCTCTCACCATATAAACCAATGAATCTTGACTTTGAATCTTTTATCAAAAATTCCTCGATGCTCTATTAACAAGGAAGAAATGATGATGGGCTCTATGTGAATGCCGTTCATAACAATGAATTCCTGCCTTAGTCCTCTAACGCTACGAAAGTCAAAGAAAATTGTTTGGTGACACCGACATGTGTTATAATGGTGTGGTGTGTTATAGCATTAACTAAGAGAAGCAAATATTTTTCTCGTCTCTCTGACAGACTGAGAGCCTGCTGCTAATCTATTCTCCCTGACTCTTTGTAACCTTGCTCTAATACCAATTTGTCGTAAAGGTAGAGCATCTTAAATATGAATTTACACAGAAATCACACGAGTTGTGGCTCTTCTATTGATCACACAAAACTTGATTCTTACAATGAACCTGGTGAAGGGTATTTAACCTTTTCTAACTAGCGACTTGCCTAAAATATCTTGAAATACACACACACTTAACTCAGTTAACTCACACTCTAAATCTTCACTGCACTTAACTCTTCATCGATCAGTTGACTTGACTAACCACTCACATAACTGACTCTCTAGTTTTAGCTAACTGCTCAAGCAGGATTAATTACAATTTCTATTTACAAGATCTAATAGTTTTCAGTAAGCGAGCATGCTTACTGCATGTTCTAGGGAAACAAATCAAGGCTCGGGGGTTGTCACTCCACTTAGTCAGGGTATCCAGCTTTCCCCATAGTTGTCACCGAATCATTCTCACAAAGTATGGCATGGACTCAGATGATCAATTTCGTAGCAATGTGAAGATTAGTTTGCAAAAGATGCTCAAAGATGGAAAGCTATGTTTTAAATTCAACTGAAGAAGAATTTACCCTAGAAGAGAGTGTAGGATTTTCAGATGTAGCCGAGGCATTGAAAGGTAATATAGGATTGAGAACTGTCCTCTACATTTTCTTCTAACATTTGGACAACCCTCGTCATAGAAGGACAATCTCTAGAGTTGTATTGAATGCACCACAATCCAACTTTTGCAGGTTTCCTTGCCTTATCCTCATCCACAACTTCTATTTCCCCTCCTCTCAATCTCATCCCCAATTCGCCAATCTCAGTCAACTTGAAGGCCCACTCAGGGAAGTATAACTGACTGGACAGGCTCACCTAGACATTGATATTCTTTCTGCCACAAAAAATCTCTAGAAATAACATTCTGAAACTATAAACATCTGATTTATCAGTGACAGGACCCATATCTCTCGACGACACCTCTGGTACAACATATCCCAGTGTCCCTCTCAACACTGTGATTAAAATATGATCTTGTCCCTTCCCACAAAGTTTTACTAGACCAAAATCAACAAGTTTAGTGTTGAAGTCGGTGTCCAACAATATTTTTTGAGGTTTTATGTCAAAGTGTATAATGCGTTTTTCACAATATTGGTGTAAGTATGTAATTCCACGATCCACATCTGAAGCAATTGAATAAATTTGCTACTACCTTAAAATTTTCCCATTCTCTCTTCTGGAAAATATAAACCTCTCTAGGGATCCATTGACAATGTATTCATACACCAGTAAGCTTGTACGGCTTTCGAAGCAATATCCCAACAGTGGAACCAAATTGATGTGATGGACCCGTCGAATTGTGGTGACATCATTCATGAATTGGGTTTGATTATGCCTATGACTATCAAGAGCTTAACAACCATTAAAGCATCATTCCAAATCTTTCCCTTGTACACCACCTGATAACCTCTTTCTCCCAACTTTTCTGCAAAATTGTTCGTGATCTTCATAGGGTCTAAGAGTGAATATCTCGTTGGCATTGGCACTTCATATGCATAATCCTGTAGGAATTTCTCCACCTTTATAGTGGAGCTATCAGGGGGATGTCTTCTCTTCTTGGCATAAGAAGTTAAGAACAACGATACTATTGTATTTTTCTTTTTTAATTTAAAACATTTTTTTCTAATAATTAAAATAAACATAATCTTTATAATTAAGGAAAATTAATTTGCATATTAAAGAAAATTACCTAATTAACAATTCATTTGTATATAGGTAATTATCTTGATTAGTTGGTTGTTCAGAGTTTTTTCATTTAGTTTTAAAATATAGTCATATATTATTTTTAGAGTATTTGAATGCTATTTATGAACGATAAGAGTGATTAATGTTTAGGTTAGTTACATCATTATTGTTTGATTCACTGGTTAACACATCTACTTACGAGCATTAATTATATGGCAAAATCCATGAGTGTTCATAAAGTTGGATTTTGCAAAAGAATTAGTTTACATGAATCACTCTAATAATCTCTCTTAAACTTGACTAAGGGAGATTGGCCTAGCCCTAATCATTTTCTGGTGAAGTCCAAGAAGTTTCAATCTAATGAATTAAGTGACAGGATGATTAAATTTCAAGTCCATAAAAAGAAGCTTCCATCTAGTGAATTAACTCACACGGTGATTAAATGCTTAATTTATATACTGGTACATATGTTATGCGTACAAAGGACCAGAGATTTGCTCGAACCTTCATCCTCCAAATGGACATTTAGCAAGAAACATGGCTGGACCAAGCACAGCTAAAAGGTCGTTGGCTAGGATTTAATGCAGAGAGGCAATGAAGGGATGGCGCCTTATGAGTTGAGGAGGATTGTTACAGTGTTAGAAAAATAGAATTTACGTGGACAGGCAGAGGGGAGAGGGACAGGGAAGTTGTTTCGCGAAGCTTGATTTTGCGTAGCTATACAGAGGCTTAATAAAACACAAAATTCACTCACAGAAAAAATAGAGTAAAATAGAGTAAGCTTGGAGAAACACAATAAAACTTAGGATTAAATTCTAATTCATGAAAATACATTCATATGATATTGCGGCTCATTCACCAAGTAAAAAAAAAGGCTTACAGTGATTTACAGTTCACTAGTTACAGAGTAACACAAAGTAAAACATTGTTTTCACGTGCCCACCAAAATTTGCTCCATGATTTTCTCCTCCCTACCTCACGACTCTCCCTTTCTTTCTCTCTCACTTCCAAAATGACTTTTACATCCATATTTATCTCAACATAAAAGTTTACATTAATACATGTAATAACAAATAATTAATACGTTGTTGTTGTTGAGTGTGGACAGTAATAACGCAGGTGTTTGTGGAGTATGGGCAATAGTCGTGCAGTAAATGCTTGCCCGTATTTACTAAAATTAATTAAATTCCTTAACTTTTCTGATGTGCTACGGAATGGTTCACGTGGTACTTTTGTTCTAGCTTTAGTCCTTCCATCTTCAAACAAAGATGTAACCTGCAAAAATACTTCTGACAAGTATGGCTACTGTCAAGGTGTTTAACGTGGTGGTTGGGATTAATATTTCCAACACTTCCCCTTAATCATAATTGCCACCATTGACAATTCCCAAACAGTTTCTAAGATAAACAAAACTTTCATGTGCCAGTGGCTTTGTGAAGATATTAGCAAGTTGTTCATGTGACCTGCAGTGTTGCAATACAATTTCATCATTGTTAATCAACTCTCTAATAAAATGATATTTAGCATCAATAAGCTTGATCCTCTTATGAAAGACAGAATTCTTTGACAATGCAAATGTTGAGGTGTTGTCGCAGAAAATAGTTGTCATTCCCTCTTAGTCATCATGAAGATCCCTCAACATCCTTCTCATCCAAACCACCTGACATGCTGCTACTGTTGCTGCAACATATTCAGCTTTTGTTGTTGACAGTGACACTATTGGCTGCTTCTTAGAGGCCCATGAAATGGCTCCGGAACCCAAATGGAAAAAATATCCTGACTTTTTTTTTTTTTATGTCATCGACATTTCCTGCACAATCACAGCTAGTGTGACCAACTAGCCTGAAATCACTTGTTGTTGTGTACAAAATGCCATATTGTTTTGTCCCATTGACATACCTTAGAATCCTTTTCACTTCTTGCCAATGTGTTTCCTTGGGTGTCTCCATGAACCTCGACACCAAACTTACTACATACATTATATCTCACCTAGTGGCAGTCAAATACATCAAGATGCCTATCATGCTTTTGTATAATGTTAGATTGACATCGCTGCTACAATCGTCTTTGCTCAACTTCAACCACATGACAGTTGGAGTTGGTGCAGGCTTGCTATTCTTCATTTAAACATCTTCAAAATGTCTACCACATACTTTTCTTGAGAGATAAAAATTCCATTTTCTGTTTGCTTCACTTCTATGCCCGAAAAATATCTTAACAGTCCCAAGTCAGTGATTTCAAATTCCCTCTTCATTACTTGTTTGAAATCAACGCTGAGGAAATCATCACTGCCTATAAAAATCAAATCATCTACATATAAGACAACAATAAGAATCTTAACATTGCTCACTTTGATGTAGAGAGTAGGCTCACCGTCACGTTTGTAGAAATCATTGTCCAACAAGTAGGCATCTATCTTGTTATACCATGTGCGCGGTGCTTGCTTAAGCCCATAAAGAGATTTTCTCAACCGATAAACTTTTTCTTCTTGGCCTTCTACATCATAACCAGGCGGTTTTGCAACATACACTTCCTCTTTCAACACTCCATTCAAGAACGTTGATCGTACGTCCATTTGATACAGTTTCCATTTATGTTGCACGAAAATCGCCACAACTGCACACACTGTCTCCATCCTCGTGACTGGGGTGAACATCTCCACGTAATATCTTCCATGTTGCTACTTGTATCCTTTGACGACTAGCCTTTCTTTGTGCCTTCCAATCTTTCCCTCAATGTTTCTTTTGGTCTTATAGACTCACTTCACTCTAATGACATGTTTTCCTTTCGAAAGGTTCACTAACTCCCATGTGTCATTCCTTTCTATTGCTTCTATTTCTTCCTCCATTGTCGCAACCCATTTTTATGCTTTGACTGCATCCTCAAGATGGATTGGGTCATCTACATGAAAAAACAAGGCAAATAAGGAATTTATACCAACGCTACTATCAATTTCATCTTGCTCATAAATTTCATTTAAATTTCTTAATTTTGGTCTTCTTGTGCTTGTTGAAGATGGGCTTGACATGTCACTTTGTGTTACGCTTTGCGAGGTGCTTGGAGAAGCGCTTGCTTGGTTGCGTGAAACTGTCCTATTATTTGTTAATGGTGTTGCTTGTTGCTTGCTTTGTTGCACTTGAATAGGCCTAGAGGGAGTCATTGTTGAGGAATTACTTGTTGTTGTTAATTCCTCTTTGTCCTCATGTGGTATACATGCTTTGACATTGACTATCTTTTCTAAACTTCCATCCCACGCTTCCTCTTCTATAAACTGCACATCTCTGTTGATTATGACCTTCTTGGTTAATGCACTATAGAGTTTGTATTCCTTGGATTCATCACTGTATCCAAAAAATATATATTTCTCCCCCTTGCTTTCCAACTTCTTCCTCAACTCATCTGGTACACGTGCATACACCACACATCCAAAAACTCTCATGTGAGTGACACTATGATTTCTTCGACTCCATGCCTCTTCAGGAACTATGTTCTGGATGCTTTTGGTTGGACATCTATTCAAGATATAATGATCTAGACTCCGACTCACTCCCATGACAAGGCAAGCCAGTGATGGTAACACTCCAGTCGCTCCCATAAACCCGCATCCTATCCCTTTGACAGTAAGGTTCTTCCCTTCATCCTGGAAGATGGTTATGGCATCTCGCAGTCTCACCTTTTTCAGAGTCCACACAGGTCCAACAGCTGGCAGTCCTGAAACTTCAACAATTATGTCATCTATGACTACTATCTATCTCCCTCTCACCATGAAATGATTTTCTTGCAAGTTCTGTAGAAACTCGATTGCCACCGTCTCGTTGGATTACTATAGACGGTTAAGGTAAGTTGTCCCTACTGCCCTTGCTAGGATTTCTCGTGTAGCATCAGAGACCATTAACACCTGTGGCTCACTGCGAATTGATCTTCCTCCCATTTTATTCATGCTTAGCACACTACAAAAACACAGAGACAATGATGGAACAGCAGGCTGTTCAAATTTTTAGCTCATTGTTAAGAAAACATAGAGAAGATGATGGAACAGCAAGCTGTTCAAATTTCTAACTTACTGCTAATTTTTGCAGAGCAAAACACAGAAATGGCATCGGAACAACAAGCCATGCATATTGGGAAACAAAATACCATTAGGATTGCTATTCTCGAGTCATAATACCTCTGAATAATGAGCTGACACATATGCCAGCGAATTATGGGGATCACCCGCACCCCCCTGTAATGTGATAGGCCATCCTTGGCTGTCAAATAAAGGAGAAGGATGCTAAACTACCATCGTACAGTGGAATAAAGGAATAGGGTATAGATTTATGACATGTTTACAAAAATAAGGGGATTACCGAAATCGAGGCGTATTATAGAATTGCTAATAAATATGGAAATGACGTGATATGATGCAAAAAATGGAGGATAGGACAGCTAACGTGAATAAAATTTCTTGTGCAGTCATTATCGATTTTTATCGTCATGATTGATTTGTAAATGATTTTCATGTATCAAAGGTTCGAAAGGGTTATATACATAACCTCATTTGAAACCATTTATAAAGATATAAGAAGAATGGTTTTATAATGACTATTGGTGTATAAGAAATATGACTTCAATACCATCAATAGAGCTCTGTTTCCCACAGGTGTCCATAACATTGACAAAGTTGTTTACTTCACCCTTGGAACCATAATCCTTTGTGTATGCCTAGGAAAGTGTTGTGCAATGTCAGAATGGAGGCCATTGTGCTGGCTTGATAACCAGATGAATCACAATGCCATTCACTAGGAAGGAGTGAAATGTGGGCAGACCGGCTCATGATGAGACCTCCTGTTCCAAGGACTTTTTTATTTTTCTGATGTGCTTCTTGGATCATATCCCTAGTGTGGTGGCCATAGTGGGAATGCCACTTCACTTTCTTCCTTATGATCATGGTAGGTTGGCTCTTGATGAGACCCCCTATCCTTCATCTGATAAATCATGTTAGTAATCATATAGATAAACATTTTTTCTTTTATATAGCACTTTTCCTATTTATATACAGAGGGTGGCTCAACACTCCTTAAGAGTAGGGATGGTGGAAGAGTCTGAACATCTCAATAGAGAAAAGTATGCCCTTATTCTTATTCAATAATAATGATCAAAGAGAATTATAGGGGTTTAGAAAGAACCATCATGATAAAGAAATAATCAATCATATTGGTATTAGTGGAAATAATGACAGCAAGGTGATATAAATAGTTGTGTCTTTTTCTCTTTTCTCTTATCAATTCAAAGATGTTTTTTCTAAAGATGACAATTTTTCTTTGATTTGTTGATTTCAGTATCCTCTAGTTTTTTTACTCTTGCATAAATGTATAGATGTGCCTTAAATGACCATCGCTCACAAAAATCCTCACACATACACACAAAAAGAAAAAAATGCACTCCAAAAGTGTTGTTCTCAAGATGGAGCAGCTACTATTTCTTTAGAGGGACAACAAAAGAATATTTGCATACAAAAATCAAAAGGAAAGAGGAAAAAAACATGCTCAAAGTTGTTGTTTCTTAAGAGGAACAGCAGTTGTTCCTTAATCGGAACAACAAATAAAGCAAGCGCAAACAAAATATGTGGAAAAGTTGTTCCTTTGGAAAGGAACAACAAAAGTGAAAGTGATGTTCCTTTGGAAATGAACAGCAGAAAAGTGAAAGTGTTGTTCCTTCGGAAAGGAACAACAAAAACGAAAGTGTTGTTCCTTCGGAAAGGAATAGCAAGAAAAATGAAAATGTTGTTCCTTCGGAAAGAACCAGCAAAAAACGAAAGTGTTGTTCCTTTGGAAAGGAACAACAAAAAATGAAAGTGTCGTTCCTTCGGAAAGGAACAGCGAAAATGCAGAAGTTTTGTTCCTTCAGAAAGGAACAGAAAAATGCAAAAGTTTTGTTCCTTCAGAAAGGAACAGAAAAATGCAAAAGTGTTGTTCCTTCGGAAAGGAATAGCAAACGGCGAAAATGTTGTTCCTTCGGAAAGGAACAATAAAATATGAAAGTGTTGTTCCTTCGGAAAGGAACAGCAAAATGGTGAAAATGTTGTTCCTTCAGAAAGGAACAACAAAAACGCGGAAGTGTTGTTCCTTCAGAAAGGAACAACAAAGCGGTGAACTGCTGTTCCTTCTGAAAGGAACAACAAAATGCAACAGTGTTGTTCCTTCGAAAAGGAACAGCAAAGCGGTGAAAATGTTGTTCCTTCGAAAAGGAACAAAAAAATGTAAAAAAAGTGTGGAAATGCAGAAATCTGTACAAAAATTAATTTACACAAATAGAACAACAAAAGTTATGTACAAAATTTTGAAAGCAATAAAATTACTTAGTGAACCAAAGGTGAGGAAGAGTCTTCTTCCTCAACCAGAATCTGCATGTCAGAGTCTTTCCGAATTTGTTGGTAGAAGGATTCCAGAGTAAGAGATTTGTGGCACAATCAAACTCGGTGGCCATTTGCTTTAAACGTATGTCCATATCCATCAATGGTAGTTAAAGTAATGGTGTCATTATCATGAACTTTCTGGATTTCATATGGTCCCAGCCAGCAAGTTTGAAGTTTCCCCAGAAAACCGTGAAACCTGGAATCGTATAGGAGTGCCCAATCTCCTTCATGGAAGACTTTCTTTTTGATGAAGGCATCATGCCATTTTGCTCTCTGTTGATGGATTAATACAGTATGTTGAAGAGAGGAGATCCTGATTTCATTTAGCTCGTGGATTTGCTATAGTCTATTAATCTGGGCCTCATTTAAATCTAGACCGACTTCTTGTGTTGTTCTCAATGTTTGCATTTTGAACTCTATTGGAAATATGGGTTCCTTTCCAAACACTAGCTGATATGGTGAATAACTGGTGGTGTTTCTCCACGTTGTTCGGTATGCCCACAA
Organism: Pinus tabuliformis; assembly: GCA_031772625.1. Lineage (NCBI taxonomy): Eukaryota > Viridiplantae > Streptophyta > Pinopsida > Pinales > Pinaceae > Pinus > Pinus tabuliformis. The sequence continues at coordinate 346,973,696 of CM062812.1, forward strand.
GGCTTCCTGCAATCTTGTAGCCCAATTGCATCTGTGTGACGTAATGGTTTTTGTTAATATTTCTCCTATTACTTTACTCATGCTCTCTACTTGGCCATTTGCCTGTGGGTGGTATGGAGTGGTAACCTTGTGCTGAATATGATATTTTTTTAATGTTGCAGCAATTTTATTACCAGCAAACTGTGGTCCTCCATCTGTGATTATGTCTCTTGGGAGGCCATATCGCACAAATATCTGGAATAGGAAATGAATGACGGAATCCTCTGTAGCTCTTGGAAGTTCCTCTGCCTCAACCCATTTGGTCACATATTTTCTTGCGACCAAAATATATGTTTTTTGGTTTGATGATGGGTTGATTGGACCAAAAAAATCGAGTGCCCAACACTCAAATGGTTCAATGACTAGCTGTGGGTTCAAAGGCATTTCGTCGGACTGTCCAGTGCATCCTGCTATTTGGCAATTGTCACAAGCTTGAACAAATTTCTTTGCATCTTTGAATATTGTGGGCAAGTAATACCCTGTTTGCAAAACTTTGTGACTAGTTCTTCGATCTGTGAAATGTTCACCACATGGTCCGTCGTGACAGGCTTTTAGAATGTCAAATATTTCATCTTCACGGACGCATCTTCTGATGTGCATATCTACCCCTGTATGGAATAGGTAGCCCCCAATCCAAGAAAATCGGGTACTATGTTGCACAATCTGTTTTTGTTCATTGGGGGTCAGATGCTTTGGTAATTTGCCTACTGCTAAATAATTCACAACATCAGCATACCAGGGTGTTTTGATAGTAACATCGAATAAATGTTCATCTAGAAATCGATCTTCGATTGCTGTTGCGTCCACTGGCTTTGGCATTCATGAGAGAAAGTCAGCTACAAGATTCTCTTTCCCAGGTCAATCATTTATTGTGATGTCAAATTCTTGCAATAAAGTCAACCATCTTGTTACTCTACTGTTTGTAATTGGTTTATTTGCCAAATATTTTATGGCAAAGTGATCTGTATATAAAACAACAGGATATCCAGTGATATAATGCCTAAATTTATTTACAACATGAATTACAGCTAAAAATTCTTTTTCAGTAGCAGTATAGTTTAGCTCAGTAGGAGACAAATTCTTGCTAATATAATAGATTGCATATGGTTTTTTTGTCTTCTTCCTGCCCAAGGACTGCTCCAATAACTGTGTCTAAAGCATCTGATGAAATTTGAAACGGTAGGTCCCAATTTGGACCTCTGAGCACTGGGGCTGTTGAGACAAGCTTTTTCAGATCCTCAAAGGCACAGTCACATTTATCTGTCAAACAAAATCAACATTCCCTGTTAGTGCATATAGAGGTGGAGCTATTTGAGAAAAATGTTCTATAAATCTCCTATAATAACCAGAAAATCCAAGAAAAATATATACCTTTGTCTGTGTGGTAGGAGTAGGTATTAGCAAAATTATCTGAATTTTGTCTAGATCTACCTGTATTCCAGCTACTGAGATATAATGACCTAGGATGAGCCCGTCAGTCATCATCATATAGAACTTTTCATGGCTCAAGCAGAGCCTGGTGGCAATACATCATTGCAACACCTTTTCCAATGTGTCTAGTGTTGGGTCGAAATCATCTTCGTATGGTGTGAAATCATCCATGTATACTTCGAGCCCTTCATTTATTAAATCTGAAAATATGTTGAGGACGGCCCTTCGAAATGTGGCAGGGGCATTGCATAGGCCAAAGGGTAGGACTCTGTAGGCAAATGTTCCCGAAGGATAGGTAAAAGTGGTTTTGTCCTGGTCTTCAGGGGAAATCTGAATCTGATTGTATCCACTGAAGCCATCCAAGAAATAAAATAATTTCTTTCCTGCTAATGTGTCTAATACCTAATCAATAGTGGAAGGGGGAAGTGATCTTTCTGGGTGGCTTTGCTTAATTCTCTATAATCTACACAAATCCTCCACTTTCGATTCTTCTTTGCCACCATAACTAGCGGAGAGACCCACTTGCTATCGGAGATTGGATAAATAAGGTTTACATCCAAAAGTTTTTGTAATTCCACTTTGACAATGTCTTTCAAGTGAGGGTTGAGTCTCCGTTGGGGTTGGCGAACAGGTCTCGCATCTTTTTCTATATAACTGTGATGTGTACAAAGCTGGGGGTCGATTCCTTTCATGTCCGGATAATCCCATGCAAAATCTTACTTATATTTTCTCAGTAGTTGGAACAGCTACTTTTCTTGTTCAAGAGTTAGGTTACTATTGATGTTTAAGGTTTTTCCTGGCTCAATCTCTATAGTTTTGCTGTTCGAAATAGAGGTAGTGGGTATTGTTTGATCATGGGTGTCTTTGAGAGGATCTTCTTTTAGTTCATTGTCAAATGCTGCCTCTATCATGTGACATTGTATGCGAGATCTAGATTCAGCTTGGTTAATTAATTTCTTAATGACATCATCCTCTGTTTGATCTTTAAAATCGAGGGCATCTTCTATGGTTAATGGGGATCTAATGTTTTCGGTGAGGTATGATACAAGATGTTTGTTAGTTTTTATTATTGTTACACTTGGCTGGGTTGGAGGGTATAAGGCTAGGTTCTTGATGTTACTCCCTCTAGTTATGGTCATACTGCCTTGTCGGTAGGCAATGTAAGCATCAGCGGTTGCAAGCCAAGGTTTGCCTAAAATCAATGGGTGTCCATCAAGTCGATTTTGGGGTTTATTATCAAAAAGTCGGCAGGATATTCCTAGGAATCAACAGATACCATGACATCATGTAGTGTACCTTCTGGCCTAACCACTGATCGGTCAACCAGTTCTAATAAGGTGGAGGTTGGTTCTACTGATGTAATGCCCAGTTTTTGACAAGTAGTGGTTGTTAAAATATTAATTGTAGCCCCTAAATAAACTAAGGCATTTGAAAAGGTTTTTCTATTGATTTGCACTGTCACTATTTGATTTCCTGGGTCTTCATATTTGACAAGTGCTTCTCTCCCTGATAATAGATCAGATAGGGTGCCAACTACTTGGACTGTTGGTTTATTTGTTATTCTCCTCCTTGCTTTTTTTATACAGAGTTCTTTAATGGTTTTTTCATATATTGGGATATCTTGGATAGCTTGGAGGAGTGGAATTTTTATGTACAAATTCTTTAGTTCTCCCAGAATATCAAAGTCAGCATGTTCTATAGGGCGCGGTATGATTAATCGTTCTGGGAATGGGGGAGAAGATGTGGTTGCTTGGTCATGAGTCTGTTGTTTGACCACATCTTCTTCTTGTAATGGTTGTTCTACAAGTAACTGATTTTCAACTTGGGCCTATTTGTCTCCCTCGCTTTCTACAATACGCCCAGACCTTATTGAAGGTTGTTGCACTCCCTTAGATCGGTTTCTACTTTTGGTCTTTCGATTATTTGAATAGATTGAACTAGTCTATTATTTGGGTTCGAGTTGGGTTGGGCTGGGAGTTGTGGTATTAAGTTGGATTGGGGGTTTTGTTGTAGTGCTGGCAGTATAGGTTGAGGGAGTGGAATGGTTCCTACTAGCTGATTCATCGGTCTTTGCCAGTTTTTCTACCAGGCTTGACTCTGCTAAGTGGGAGGGGACCATTGTGTTGGATATGCATTGTTTTGCCAATATGGCGGAGCGTAGGGGAAATTAGGCCAATTAGATTGGCCTGTTTGGTTCAGCCATGGAGATGATGAAGGAAATGGTTGTTGTGACCAATTTGAGAAGGGAGGTTGATTTTGCCACATTGTATTATATTGTTGAGCATGATATTGTGGAGGCTAGAAAGAAGAAGATGGATCGGGGAACATACCTGATTGTCGTGGCTGCCATTAACAACATTGATTAAGTAGGTACACTGGTTCTAGTTCTTCTTCCACTTCTTTGTATACTGCTTTCAGACCAGGAAGTGAGGTGCAGCTCTCTGTAGAGTGTTCTTTTGTACAAATAGCGCAGACTTGAACTGCATCTAGTGGGCACTCTTTGTGGTTGTGTTTCTTTCTGCATCTGGGACAAAATATTTCCAGATTTTTCTCTGCTTCTGCTTGTTTCTGTTTCTCTTGCATAATATCGAGCTGCGTTGTCAGAGTCCCCAATATATCAGTTTTGAAATTTTCTAGTAAATTTCCAATTTCTGCGCGAGTTACTCCTTCTCCAGAGATCTTGTTGTCCCTTGTAAACCTGTCATGTTCTGCTGGTTTTAGCCTTGTGCTGCCTCGTGAGCTCTTGATACATAAATCAATGATGTTAGCAAAATTTTCTTGATAAATATCTCCTTTTCCCATAATATTTAGTGTTTCAACCCATTGTTCCTTCATGCCTTTAATTAGTGTTGTTTTTAATACATTGTCAGGTAAGGGTAATGATGCATAAGGAGATCTTTGAAGATTATACTGAAAACGTTTAACATATTCTTCTAATGTCTCATTAGGCTAGCTACCATCTGAAATAATTCATCTCTTAACTCTCTAGATTTACAATAATCCTGATATTTCTTCAGGAAAGCACCTTTCATCTGATCTCGGTCATTTATAACACCTCCACCCAACCCCATAAACCATCGTAAAGCAACCCCTTTCAATGTAGAGGGAAATAGTTTCAGCTTTTGGGGATCGGTGGTATAGTCGTATCCTCTGCACAGCACATCAAATTCAAATAAAAATGCATCTAGATCTTCCAATGTTAGGCCATGGAATGTAGGGATGTGATGAGAGGAATGGCCTTCATAGGTGCATTAACTGCAGTATCTACAATGGGATATTGCAGTGTAGAGGTTTGGGGGGTTTGCTGGTTGTGGGCCATTTGGTCAAATATGTGCCAATAACCTTCTGGGATTTCTAGGAGGGTATTCCTAGGCTGGCTAGAAGGAGCAGGAATGGCCTTAACAACACTTCCTTGGTCTGGGATGATGAGAGTTCCTTGCTGAATTAATGTTTGGGGGGATTCTAGCTCTTCAGGTTTTTCGGCTTCATTCTAGATGATTTTTACAGCACTTCCCTTATCTGGGCTGCTTAATGGCTGAACTATTCCAAGAGGAGATTTTGGCTCTTTAGTTTCCCCTGTTTCTCCTCTTCCCTCACAGAGATTACTAAGGTTCCCTTCTTGCAATGATTTTGGGCTAGAATTCTCAATTTCTTGAAAATCTTGCTCCTCTGTTTGGCTGTGCACCTCAGCAAAGGCTATAGATGGTGATCCTGTGGCCTGAAGGGAACTAGTAGGTTGTCTAGAATCATATTTTCTAGGTCCTACTGAAGGCTGAGACTCTTCTTTCTTAATGATTTTGTCTATAAAGGTCGATCAGCCAAGGGTCACTGGCCCCTTAGCTTTATCAGGCTTGGGTAGTGGTTTAGGATTCTTTTCAGGCTTTTTCTGCTTAGTCATGCACACAAATCAAATGCTGATTTCTACCCAAAACAATAGCAAATCTGCAGGAAAGCGGGCAGGGGAGCAGGGCTGTTACATGCTCCGTACGCAGGTTCTTACCTTCCGTTTTTAAAACCCAACTCTCTCCTAGCAGGTACTTACACTACTCTCAAAAGAAACAAATGGCTACACTCTTCCCCGGCAACAACACCAAAATGTTGATCCGTAAAAAGGGTCTTCTTCACCTCTATTTACCCTACATTAATTATCAATCCAGGTACGATTTATTATCTCAAAGAGTGTACTCAGTCTGAGGCGGTCACTTGTCAAGAGCAATGCTAGTAAAGGAGTCAATAGGGGGTGTTGTTCAATGTCAACCAACTGTGCATTCCTAAATTCTCAATGTGGGTTAACCTATTAAAAAAAACATAACGAATGATTAGCTAGCCACTTTGGGCATGATAAAACTTATGCTCAACTAAGTTCTTATTACTTCTTGCCAGGTAAGAGGTTTGATGTATTTAAATGTGTAAAAAGATGTAATACTTTTCAATATTCAAAATGGAAGCAACATGATGCTAGTTTATATGAGCCTTTACCTATACCGAGTAGACCATGGGATGTTGTAAGCATGGATATTCTTTTGGGTTTACCCAAAACATGGTGAGGAAATGATTCAATTTTTATAATTGTAGAAAGATTCTCCAAGATGGCTCATTTTATACTATAACACCCCACCCCACATTTACCTTCTTTTACAAGCTCACCAAGGTGAACATGAGTTAAGAGTCACTATACATGACCTAACATCCATGTTCCCATTATGGAAGTTGGGTCTACTATCCCTAAACTTACTGTAACCTTCTAGGGACACGTGATCACAAAAACATCAGACAAATTTCACTAGTGACCATTCTGTGAGTCAGAACCACCTTTTTCACCTACTATTCCTCCCATATGAACTCATGCAAGGCAATGCATGTGGCCAAAATCCTCCAGCCGCACTCACAAGCTTCCCTCCATGTGGCTACAACCAAAATTCTCTAGTTAAGAGGGTGCGGCTAGAAGCCTTGTTCCATATTTTTGGGCTACCGCACTCACAAGCTTCCCTCCATGTGGATAAAATTCTCTAGTTAAGAGGGTGCGGCTAGAAGCCCTATTCCATATTTTTGGGTTAGACTTTAGGCCAATTGCCCAGATCTGCCCATAACCTTCCAAAACTTTGTCAACAAGGTCTATGTGTTTATATACTTAATTTTGGGCTCTACTACTACTCCAAACTCGACAAATACATGATGATAATTTTTGCAAACACTTGGTAAACATAACACCTACTGGTCATGAATGCATATATGTTCATTGTATCATTAGTTCCACAAGGGAAATGTCAAGAAGTTTTATTTCCTATTATTTCTACCTAAAACAACACATATTAGTTCATGCATTCAAATATATAACTCAGAGCCTCTTGAACTAGAGTACATCATATAATGATAAATATACTATGCATGTACCTAGCATTTAACCAGAATAGAACCATTACAAACTAGTCATAAAATAACACATCAAATCAGAACATGTGTTCATTAATATAAATAAGAGATAACATATAATAACACATGTAGATTCTAACCAAGTAAGGGAATTCCATGTTCCACAGGACCATAGATTGGGCTAAACCAAATATTTCTTTCGGCCAATCACCCATGTGACATATTCCAAGGTTGAATGTGGGATCACATGGAATAAACCAAAATAGAGGCAACTAGGGATTCAAAATGCTAAATCACCTAAACCCTAAACCACGATAATTTCACATAAACTGGCCCAGAAATCACCAAAATCAAACAAGCTTGGATGCCTCAAACTTTCTTCACCACAACCAGAGTAATTTTCCTCTCTCCAGCCACCCTTCAAAAGTTCCAGGAGAAAACCATCTCCACCTTCAACCCTTGCTAATTTGACTGAGACCACCTCAACTAGGATCCATAATATACCAGAAATCCAAAGCTTAACCAAAATAGGGAACCCACTACATCATGGTTATCCAGGAAATGGAAAAGGAAAGGTTGTACACCACTGTCAATCCAGGCAAATCCCATGTGAATGGCAATAACATAAACAATAAATCAAATAACAGACTATAACAACCCCTGGTTAAAAGTTTATTTAATAAATGATAATAAAGGAAAAATAAGACCAAGGACATGGGACTTGTATGCCAAGATGAATGTTGGGAAAAATATCCTAGTGGGTATCACTTATGTTTTATTATGGCTAAGGAAATTGGTAAAAGGCATTGGAATAGGAAAAGAAGAATTAATTGACATTTACTTATGGAAATAAAGGAAAATAGGAGAAAAGGGAGATGAAAGGTCACAAATTTGCATGAAAGGAAAATTGAAGGCAAAATAGAGCAAAATTAAGGAAATAAAGGTTTCAATGATAAAAAGGCTTCTGAGGATTAGTTCATAACTTTTGTTGGTTTAGATTTTGTGAGTTGAGTTTTGGAGCTCTCTCTATTATCTCATTCACACTTAGAGAATTCTTGGAGTGCACTAGTATTGGAGAAAGGAAGGCAAGGAAAGACAAGGAAATCAAAATTAAAGAAAATGACAAGAAAGGAAGGTTGGATCAAGCCGCTTCAGTAGGAGGATTTGTAGGTAACAATTTACATGTGTGATTTCCTAACAGGTTTGTGATTTCATGGTACATGCATTTTTATATTTGGTTCTTTTGTTGTCATTGACATGGATTTTTTTGGCTGTGATAGTGGTTTCAACCATTCTTTGCCATTCATGGATAGTCATGGTGTGAAGGGATTTTTTTCTAGTTGAGCTTTATATTGCTGGAAGATTTTGGAACTAGGTGAGGTGGTCTCAGGAAAATTCCTAAGAATTGGGGGTTGAGGTGGTTTAATCTCTGGTAATCCCTCAACAAGTGGGTGGAGGCAGGAAAATTCCTAAATTTAATGGTGAATAAACTCTGAGAAATCCATGCTTGTTTTGGCATTAAGATCTCTTGATCGGTTTTGGCGAGATCACGATAACCTAAGGGTGGAGGTGGTTTAATCTCCAGGAAGCCTTGGTTCTTTATGTCTTGATATCCCACATTAATGCTTGGAATATGGCACGGGGGTGACTGGTTGAAAGAAATATTTGGTTCATCCTAATCTATGGTCGAGTGGTACGTGGAAGTCCCTAACTTGGTTGGCTTTTGCATAAGTTAATAATAACTATTTTCCTATTATAATCTATAAGCACTTGTACTTGTTATTATGGTGATTTGATGGCTATTATGTCGTGGTTAATAATTTTGTTATGTTCTCGTTATAAGAATAGATTTGCAATGTACTCTACCTATGTCTTATTTAGGATTTGCTAAGTATTTGATGGTTGATGAATACATGGTCTAACAAGTGTTATTGCAACTATTATGTAGTATACCTACGGGGGATATTATGGGGTACAAAGGGAGGTACCCAAGGGAATAATGCAATAATGTGATGGGCGATATTTAATAAATAAAGTGGTTAACCCACATTATGCAAGGGACCAAAAGTAGTTAGGGAATAAAGTGATAAGCCCATTGTATTCGATGTATGGTAATTAGAGACCCATGGTAATTACCCATGGTATTGTTTGTATAAAGCCTATATAGAGACTAGGGACTCTTCATTGAGAAATGTGAAGTATTGTTTGTATTGACAAACATATGGCTTGTGGAGTGATCTCCTTCGTTAAGGACTAGTTGTATGGTATTACCCTACCTCAAGGGTTTCGATATTAATAAAGAAGCATTTCTAGGGGGGATATTATGGGGTACAGAGGGTGGTACCCAAGGGAATAATGTAATAATGTGATGGGTGATATTTAATAAATAAAGTGGTTAACCCACATTATGCAAGGGACCACAAGTAGTTAGGGAATAAAGTGATAATCCCATTGTATTGTATATATGGTAATTAGACACCCATGGTATTGTATGTATGAAGCCTCTATATAGGCTTCATACATACAATACCATGGGTCTCTAATTATTTAATAAATAATTACTTAGGGGGGTAATTACCCATGTTGTTGTATGTATGAAGCCTATATAGAGGCATTATACATGCAATACCATGGGTAATCACCATGGGCCTCTAATTACCATACATCCAATACAATGGTCTTATCACTTTATTCCCTAACTATTTGTGGTCCATTGCATAATGTGGGTTAACCCTTTTATTTATGAAATATGTCCCATCACATTATTACATTATTCCCTTGGGTGCCTTGCTCTATACCCCCTAGGTACACTACATATTACGAGAGGGCATTAGGCCTTTTTGGTGTTTCTCAAATAAGTTTCAGACTCCTATGTTCAGATATGCATTCATGACCTGTAGATTACATCTTCAGCATATTTTTGATGAAATTATTATCATGGTTAGGCCTTGTTAGGTCAAGTACTTGTTCATGTTTTAGATGATTAGCATTATATTCAAATCATTTATCATTCTAGAAAGCCTCCAGAAGTTTTGGGCAATGGTTTGGATGTTGGCCTAGAATTGTGGCTCAGATGTCAAGATCACACCCTTTCAATTGAGGATTTTGGGTTACAATCGCACTGAGGAAGTCTTATGCATGTGCTTGCAGCGTCAAAACTACACTCATGTAGGCTTGTGCATGCGGTTGGGATTCCAAGTTATTGACAAAGTAGTCTAGCTTAGGTTTGGGTCACCTGGGGTGGTTCTTTAACCCTTGAGTGTCGTGTAAGCCATGTAGGATGTCAGTTTGTGGTCAGTCAGTCCCAGTTGTCAGCCCACTTCCATAATTGAATCTTGGAGGTTGAGTCATGTCATAGTAACTCTTCATCTAATATTTACCCTGGAAAACCAATGAAATTGGTTAAATGTGGGTAGGGGCATTACATATTAGTATCAGAGGGGGCTTGATTCTCTTTGGGTGATATCTAATACCATAGATTGGTATTAAAGCGAGGTTGTAGAACTAGACCTTGGGGTGAATATGATTATCATACATGCATGTCAATGTCTATGTGGTCGTTATGCATGCATTTTCATTGTTATGGTTTTTGTGCATGAGGTCATTGTATGCAATTAATATTATCATGCATGATGTCAATATATTGGTATGATTATATATACACATGTATCATGCTAAGCTTGATTGATTTTGTAGATGGGATAGCCTCCCCTGAACTTCACTGAGGTATGTTGATTATGTTTATATTTCGTTATCTTACATGGTATGTTTGCAGGAAGAAGAGGATCAAAGATGACTTGCAAAATGGTGGACTATATTTCATGAGAGTCTCCTTATAAATTAGGTGAGAAACACAAAGATGAGTAATCTCCAAACATAGAAGATACATTGAGAATTTTAAAGGAAAAAAATAGAAGTTTCAAAGTAGGTAATGACAAGATCATTTAGTCATAGGAAAGGCTTGCCAAGGCACAGGAATTGTAAGCAAAGGTCAATGCAGTTATCCTTCTAAGATTTTCAAATTTGCAGAGACAGGGACAACCACAAATTAGTTATGGACAAGAGAATAGGACTAATGGGTCATATGGTAGTAGGTCTCATGGTGGGAATAGGCTAGACAAGGATGACATAGTCATAGATGGTAGCTTTTTAGATACAACTGACAAGAGAGGCAGTAGCTATGGGTTCTATTCTAGTTCTGGTTCAAAAAGGGATCATGATTATCATCGATGTAATCCTTACTAGAGGATTGAGAGAGGATATTTATTGGATGAGTTCAATAAATCCAAGCCACCTACATTTGATGGAGATTTGAAGAAACTAGAAGATGCAAAGGCATGGTTTATTAGGATGAAGAAGTTCTTTAGGTTGCATGGCTATATAGAGAACATGAAGGCCACGATACCTATTTTTATTCTCAAAGGGAAAGAAAACATACATTGGCAAGATGTGAAGTATGTTAGAGACATCAGGACAGAGGAGTTGAGTTGGTATGAATTCAAGAGACTCTTCAAGAAGAAGTATTTGTTAGAGATGTATTATGGCGGTAAGGCTAAGGAGTTATGTGGGTTGAAGATATGATCTCTAACAATAAATATTACATGACTAAGTTCCTAGAGCTGTTGAGGTATGTTCCTTACCTTAAGGATGAGAAGACAAAGTTTCAAAGATTTATCAATGGACTTCCATTAGCATTCAAGGATTAGATTGATTATGATGAGCCTCGGTCATTGGAATAAGTCATTGAAAAGTTGTAGCATTGGTATGAGCAATTGAAGTGTAAGAACAAGTCAAAGCAGGGTTGTAAAGTGAATGATAAGAATTAAGGAAAGTGGCCATCGAAGCGGGGAAGACTTCAGGATGTAGGTGAGAAGGAAAATGTTGCTCCTTACAAGAATTTAAATGTAGTTGAGAAGGGACATGGACACTAGCCTAGAGAGAAGCAAAATAAAGGTAGTGGCATGGAGCTATTGTGTAGTTGGATATGTCACAAGGATCATTTCAAGAAGGATTATCCATTGTATTAGGGTGTTAGACCTCAGATCTACAGTGCTCAAGAGGCACAGAGAGTTAGGGATGTTGGGAAAAGAATTCCTCGGATCTATGCAACATTTGATAATAAGCATGTGACTCCCAGGCATCCATTATCGAGATGGAAGGTAAGCTATGTAATTGAGTTGTTTCCATTTTGATTGACCTTGTACCTAATTATAGTTATATTAATATTGACCTGATGGATAAGTGTGTTTTGAGAAAAGAAGTGCATGCAGAGTCTTGGTTGGTGGAGTTGGCTACAGGTACTAAGAAAAGAGTTCATCATTGGGTAAGAGTTTGCGCATTCGAGCTGAATGGTATGCCTACACCAGCACATTTCAATGTGCTTCCTTTGGGTTCATACAATATGATTTGGGTATGGATTCATTGTAACTTTATAGGACTAAGGTTGATTGTTACAAGAAGGCTATAGAGTGCTTAGACGATGAAGGAGAGAAGAGAATCATGTAGGGTAAGAAGAATCATACATTGTTGACAATGGTTATAGCTATGCAGGAAAAGCACAGTTGCAAGAAAGGGTGTGTATTATTTGTAGTGCATGTTTCCAATGATAAAGCTAAGGATGTTGAGGATGTGGAATTCTTGAAGAGGTATCTAGTTTTGCAGCAGTTTTGGGATGTATTTCCAGCAAAGATTTCATATTATCCGACTCACAAGGAAGTGGATTTATCTATTCAGTTGGTACCAAAAGAAACATCAATGCCAAACACACCTTACAGGAGGAGCACTATAGGGTTAGTTGATACAAAGGTGCAGTTGAAGGAAATTTTTGACAAGGGATACATTAGGCTAAGTGTGTCACCTTGGGGTGCACCGGTGTTTTTTGTGAAGAAGGATGGTACTCTCATATTGTGCATTGATTACAAGTAGTTGAACAAGGTGATGATCAAGAAAAAGTACCCATTGCATCAGATTGATGACATGTTTTATAAGTTGAAGGGAGAAACAATGTTCTCGAAGATTTGTTTGAGATAAGGATATCATCAAGTACGCATAAAAGAAGAGGACATTTACAAGACTTATTTTCAAACCAGGTATGGGAATTATGTACTTTTTGAAGTTCCTTTAGGTTTGACTAATGCTCTATTTACTTTCATGTGTTTGATGAATAATGTGTAGTGCCCTTATCGAGACAAATTTGTGATAGTATCCATGGATGACATATTGATATATTCTAAGAATGAGAAAGAGCATGCAGAACACCTGGAAGCAGTGTTAAGATTATTAAGAGAGCATCAATTGTATGCCAAGATTAGTAAGTGTAGCTTTTTTAAGACAAAATTTCATTACTTAGGACATATTTTGACTAAGGAAGGCATAGCAATGAACCTAGAAAAGATCAGAGTTATCATGGAATGGGAAACTCTTAGGAATGTCGATGAGATCAGATCATTCATGGGGTTAGGAAGTTATTACGGGCAGTTCATCATGAACTTCTCACATATTTCCTATCCTATTACATACTTGCAATGAAAAGAAATAAATTTGAATGGATAGAGGGATGTGTAGCCAATTTTGAGTAGCTAAAGAATTTACTTACAAATACTCCAATCTAAAGACTGCAGATCCACATAAAGAGTTTGTGGTGTGTACAAATTATTTCAAGAGAGGACTTGGTGGAGTACTAATGAAAGAGTGACAAGTGGTATGCTATGAGTCAAGCAAACTGAATGCGCAGGAGAAAAATTATGTGACTCATGATCTTGTGTTGGAAGTGATCGTTCATGCATTGAAGATGTGGAGGCACTATCTTCTTCGTAGGAGGTTTTTGTTAATGAGTGATCACAATGAGTTAAGATACTTGTTTGACTAGCCTAATTTAAATTCCAAGCAAGCTAGATGGTTGGCCACGCACAGTGAGTTTGACTTTGAGATCAGCTACAACAAGGGAAAGGAGAAAAAGGTTTCATATGATCTTAGAAGAAGAGTGTAGGTGAATCACATTGAATCATGAATTCCTATGGGATAGATTTACAAGATTGGATCTTACATGTAGGACAACAGGATGACAGGTACCAATAGTGTAAGAAAATCTTACAACAGTAGGGTACATGTGATTAAGATGTGGATTATCATCTCATGATAGATGGTTTGGTGATATTTAGTGATAGGATTTATGTGCCAGATAACAATTAGCTCAAGAATCTTATCTTGATGGAATTTCATGTTATGTCATATTCACATCGCCTGGGATATCATAACACTTTGATAGGTATGAAATTATTTTACTACTGACTTAATCTGAAGAAAGAGGTAGTTGAGTTCATCACAATGTGTTCATATTGTCAATAGGTAAAAGGAGCGTGCAAGCATCTAGGTAGTTTATTACAGTCGATTCTGATTCTGGAGTGGAAATGGGAGGTAATTTCCATGCATTTCATGACAGGTTTGTCGAAGACATATAAACAACATGATTCCATCATGATTATGGTTGACAGGTTGACCAAGGTAGCTAAATTCATTTCAGTGAAGTCTACTAATTTAGCTAGTGATGTAGCTCAGGTCTTCATCAAGGATATAGTGATATTGTGTGGTGTTCCTAATAAGACTGTATCCGACAAAGATTCCAAGTTCACTTCCAAGTTTTGGAAGGATTTGTTTGCAGGTTTGGGTACAAAGTTGGATTTTAGTACAACTTATCATCTGTAGATAGATGGATATTTAGAGAGGTTTAACAGGATTCTGGAGGATATGCTGAGGATTTATGTTATGCACTAGCAGAGGAAGTGGGAATAGTATATTCCACTAGTAGAGTTTGCATACAATAATGGGTATTGGGAATCAGTGAAGATGAGTCTATTGAGGCACTTTATGGGTGGATTTGTAATACTCCTATAAGATGGAGTGATCCAGTGAAAAAGGGATTGATTGGACCAGACATGTTGGCAGAGATGGACCAAGAAATGTAGGTTATCAAGAAGAATCTAAAGGCAGCACGGGATAAGAAGAAGAGTTATGCATATCAACATAGGGTGTTTAAGAAGTTTCAAGTTGGGGAGCATGTGTACCTTTGCTTCAAGCCTAAGAAGATCTCCTTGAATATTGGGTCATGTGCCAAGTTTTCACCTCGATATTGCTAGCCTTTTGATATCCTTGAGAGGATTAGATCAGTGGCCTACAGACTTGCACTTCCACCAACAATCAAAGTTCGTGATTTTTTCCATGTTTCATTACTTAAAACATATGTGAAGGATGTTGATCATGTGATTGACTGGTTTATATTGTAGGTGGAACCAGAAGGAGAATTTCAGCTGGAACCTCAGTGCATATTGTAGCAGAAACAACTCATGCTCTAGCACTGAGAAATCAAGTGAGTTAAAGTGTAGTGGAACAATTTTGGGCCCAAGGAAGCTACATGCGAGATGGTTGATCAGATGCGGGCTATGTATCCTTCATTATTTGTTAGTTGAGAAAAAGGAGTTTTGGTATATGTACGTATTTATGTATTGCTATTATTATAAATACTGCAATGAGTTGTGTTATAAAGCTCCAATAAGCAGTATGATTGTCATGATGGTTTTTCTTTTCAATGGGTTTTCCACTGTAAATACTTCATCGAGCTAAGTTATAAAGCTCCATAAGCAATATGTTTTTGGTTTCAATGATTTGGCTAGTCATAGGTGTCATAGAACACTGACGACTGTGTTCCCCTAAGGGGGAGAGGTTTGTAACATCCCCAGGTTAAAAGTTCATGCAATAAAGGTTAATAAAGGTAAAGTAACACCAAGGTCATTAGATATATATTCCAAACTGAATGTTGGGAAAAACATCCTAGTGGGCATCAATTTTAGTTTATTATGGCTAAGTAAATTGGAAAAAGGCATTGGAAAATGCAAAGAGGTATTAATTGGCATTTATTTATGGAAATAAAAGAAAATAGGGAAAAAGGAAGATGAAAGGTCACAAATATACATGTGAGGAAAATTAAAGGAAAAGTAGAGGAAAATGAAAAAAATAGAGGCATAAATGATAAAAAGGCTTTTGATGATTAATTCACAACTTTTGTTTGTTTAGATTTTGCCCACAAAAAAATTTAAGGATGGAAATTTATCTTAAAGTTTTGAAACCTTTGCCAATCTTACTAGTCCATAACATGCAAACTATAAAATGTTTAGCAATATGTTTGTAAAAATATTCAAATTTCTGATGATTTTTAAGGTATAGTAATTTTATGATATAAAATTTGGGTGAATCATATTTATGAAAAAAGGAAATTGGAAAATCGGGTTTTTGAAAAAGCATAGAAAATTAGCCCACCTGTGAATATTAGCCCCTAAAATATTCCCTACTTTTGTTAGTTTAGTTTTAGAGCTCTCTCTATTCTCTCATACTATTGCACACTTAGAGAATTTTTGGAGAACTCTAGCATTGGAGAAAGGAAGGCAAGGAAATACAAGGAAATAAAAAGGAAAGAAAAGGACAAGCAAGGAAGGTTGGATCAAGCAACTTCATCAGGAGGATTTGTAGGTAACAAGTTGCATGTGTTATTTCTTAGTTGGTTTGTGAATACATTGTACATGAATTTGTGTATTCGGTTGTTTTATTGTCATTGCAATGAATTTTACCAGGTGTGATGACAGTTTTAGCCTTGCCTTGACATTTTTAGGTAGCCATGGTGTGGCGGGTTTCTTTTCTGGTTGAGATTTCGATAGCTGAAATATTTTGGAACTGGGTGAGTCAATCTCAGGATAATTCCCAAGCTTTGGGAGTGGAGGTGGTTTAATCTCTATGAATCCCTAAACATGTGGGTAGAGACATGGAAATTCGTAAAGGTAATGGTGAAGAAACTCTGAGGCATCCAAGTTTGTTTTGTCTTTGTGATCTCTTGAACGGTTTTGGCGAGATCACGATAGCTTAGGGGTGGAGGTGGTTTAATCTCTGATAATACCTAGTTATTTATGTCTTAAGATCCCACATTCATGCTTGGAATATGGCATGGGGGAGATTGGATGAAAGAAATATTTGGCTCAGACCAATCTATGGTTGGGTGATATAGGGAAGTCCCTGACTTGGCTGCCTTTTTCATAAGTTAATATGAGTTATTTTTTATTGTAATCTATGAACACTTGTAATTGTTATTATGGTGATTTGATAGTTATTATTTCATGGTTAATAATCTATTTATGTTCTGGTTATAAGAGTGGATTTGCAATGTACTCTAGTTATGTCTTGTTTAGGATTTGATAGGTTTTGGAAGGTTAATGAATGCATGTGATAACAAGTGTTATTGCAACTATTATGACAAGGCATTATACCTTCTCAGCGATTCTCAAATAAGTTTTAGACTAATTTGTTCAAATATGCAGTCATGACCTACATATTACATATTCCCCATATGTTTGACAAAATGAATATCATGGTTAGGCCTTGTTAGGTCAAGTCCTTGTTCAATTTTTGTATGAATATAAATGTATTCAAGTCATTTATCATTTTGAAAAATCCCACAAAGTTATGGGTAGTGGTTTGGAGGCTAGCCTGGAATTGTGTCTCATATCTTGGGACCACGCCCTCTAAATTGAGGATTCTAGGTTACAACCCGACTCTGGCAGGCTTGTGGATGCGGTTTGAGGGTCACAACCACCCTCATGCAAGCGTTTTCATGTGGTTGGGAGTCCAGGTCATTGAAAAAGCAGTTTAACTGAGGGTTGGGTCACTTGGGGTGGTTATTTAACCCTTGGGTGTCCTGTAAGCCCTGTAGGATGTCAACTTGTGGTTAGTAAGTCCCAATTGTCATCCCCACTTGCATAACTGAACCTTGGGTGTTGGGTCATGTCATAGTAACTCTTCATCTCAAGTTTACCCTGGCAGACTGGTCAAATTGGGTAAATATGGGTGGGTACGTTATAGATTGGTATCAGAGGGGTTTTCATTCTCTTTGGGTGATATCTAATACCACATATTGTTATCAGAGCGAGCTTTGAACATTGGACCTCATGGTAAAAGTGACCAATGTACATGTATGCCAATGTCTATGTGGTTTTCATGGATGCATTGTCATGGTTATGGTTATTGTGCATGAGGTCATTGTATGCGTTTAGTGATATCATGCATGAAGTTGATATATTGGTATGATTATGTATATGCATGTTTCATGCTAATCTGGATTGGTTTTGCATATGAGGTAACCTCCTTTAAAATTCACTGAGGTATGTTGATTATGTTTATATTTGGTTATCTGGCATGGTATGTTTGCAGGAAGAAGAGGATCAAATATGACTAGCAAAATGTTGTACTATAGTTCACAAGACTCTCCTTATAGATCAGATGAGCAACACAAAGATGAGTACTATCTAGACATAGAAGATACCTTGAGAAGTTTAAAAGAATAAACCAGAAGTTGCAAATTATATAATAAGAGGATCATTCATTCATAGGAAAGGATTTCCAAGGAACATGAAAAACAAGCAGACGTCAATGTAGTTATCCTTTAGATTTTGTCAACTTTGAAGAGACGAGAATATCCACATATAAGTTATGGACAAGAGGACAAGACTAATCGGTGTTAAACAACATTTTGTCACTGTCCCTATACTCCTCGTTCCTTGATCCTGGAGGACCTCTATAGTGAACCCTGCATGCTTTTCCTTCATGAAGAGACTCCCATGATGTCCCTCTTCATGAGCAGATCATTTCCCTTTTGCACCATTTCCCCTGAAACTTATGTTTTGCCCAGTTTACAAGGCCAGCACTAATGACCTTTGTCTCTGCTATGCCGATGTGTAGAGATTAGCACTATTCCCTGCACCGATCAGTGTAACGGAGCTGTGTTCCAGTCGCGTCAGTCCTGTTATGGAAAGTTTTTTAAATTAGAGCCGAAGCTTCTAGCTCTAGAAGCTTCATAACAGAAGTCTAGTAAATGGTTTGGCTGGATGGGGTCGAGGATGACAGTTTGGGCTCCTTTCCGCTATAATGATGGAACTACCTCAAGGTATAAGTCCTTATCCCATCCATATTTCCTATAAAAACCTCCCTTCTTCCCAAGCACAAGCTATTTGGAGTGTTGCCTGAGTGTGAGTATACTATTTTGATTAGACAAGCAAGCTATTACTAGTTGTAGCCATCTAGTTGTGTGAGGGAGAAGTGTGTTTGGTTTGGAGTGAAGTCTAAAGGGAAGAGCCTTTAAAATATTGTTGTTTGAAGCCATCATGGAATGCTGCCAGAAGTGTGTGGGAACCTGGTCTTGTCAAAGGAAGATTGCAATGTCAAGATGAATGGTTGTAATCTCTCTTTGATATTAATATATGCAACTATCGATTGATTTCCTACATGTTTTTTAATATTACATATTCGTGTCTTGATGCTTCTTGAATCATTAGGTATGTTGAATTGTAATTTGTTTATTATTATGTTTGTGTGTTGTTGTTGTTTACTTGTTTCAGGAGCTTGAAGAAGGAAGCAAGAGATTGTTGGAGCGAGCAAGTGAGGACATCATCAAGTAGGATAAGCGACCAAGAGGTAGGCCCTCTTTATTGATTCTAATATAAGGAAATCTTCCATAAAATGTATCTGTTGTGGCTAGACCCATTATCGGGCTAGAGGAATTTGTTCGTGTCTGCACTTATAATTTTACTTCACCACAATGGGCATATGGTATTAGGTCTCATGGTGGGCACACGTAAGATAGGGATGATACATTCAGAGATGGTAGGTTTCTAGATACACCTGACATGAGAGCCAGTGGCTATAGGTTCTATTCTAGTTCTAGTTCAGATAGGTATCATGGTCATTATTGTTATCATCCTTACAGGAGGAGTGAGAAGGATATTTCTTGGATGAATTCAAGAAATCAAAGCCACCTACATTTGATGGATAGCTCAAGAAGTTGGAAGATGCAGAGGCATGTTTTCCTGGGATGAAGAATTTCTTCAAGCTAAATGACTATACAGAGAACATGAAGGCCAAGATAGCTATTTTCGGTCTCAAAGGGAAAGAAAACGTCTGGTGGGAATATGTGAAGCATGTAAGAGACATCAGGAAAGAGGATTTGAGTTGGCATGAATTCAAGAGACTCTTGAGGAAGAAGTATTTGTGAGAAATATATTATGATAGTAAGGCTAAGGAGTTCTATGAGTTGAAGATGGGATCTATAATAGATGAAGAGTACATGATTAATTTCCTAGAGTTTTAGAGGTATTTTCCTTACCTTAAGGATTAGAAGACAAACATTTAGAGATTTATCAGTGGAATTCAATTAGCATTAAAGCATCAAATTGAGTATGATGAGCCTTGGTCACTAGAAGAATTCATTGGAAATTTGAAGCATTGTTATGAGAAATCGAAGTGTAAGACCGAGTCCAAGTAGGGTTGGAAAGGAAATGATAAGATTGAAGGAAATTGGCCACCGAAATAGGGAAGACCTTAGGATGTAGGTGAGAAGAAAAATGCTACTCCTTACAAGAAGTTTAATGTAGCTGAGAAGGGACATGGACCTCATCATGGAGAGCAACATAATAAAGGTAGTGGTAGGGAAACATTGTAGTGTTGGATATGTGGAAAGGATCATCACAAGAAGAACTGTTCATTGTATCACAGTGGTAGACTTAAAATATACGGTGCTTACGAGGCGCCGATAGCTGGCAATGTTGGGCAGAGCATTCCTCGGATATATGCAACATTTGATAACAAGCAAGCGGATCACTAGGTATTAATTATCGAGATGGAAGGTATTCTTTGTGATCAATTTGTTTCCATTTTCATTGACTCTAGATCTAATTATAGTTATGTTAATCCTGACCTAATGGATAAGTGTGGTTTGAGAAAGGAAGTGCACGCAGAGTCTTGGTTGGTGCAGTTGGCTATAGGTACAAAGAAAAGAGTTCATCATTGGGTAAGAGCTTGTGCATTTGAGTTGAATGGTATGCCTACATCAAAGCATTTGAATGTGCTTCCTTTGGGATCGTATAGTATGCTTTTGGGTATGGATTTCTTGTACCTTCACAGGACTAAGGCATACTATTACGAGAATTCTATATAGTGCTCAGATGATGGAGAGAAGAGAATCTTATAGGGTAAGAAGAAGCCTACGTCGATGAGAATGGTTATTACTGTGCAAGGAAAACAAAATTTCTTTGACAGTCGCACTGACCAACACGTATTGCGGAGGAACAGTCGCATCGACTCGCCTTTGTCACTTGTTTTCAGTTAGGCAGTCGCACCAATCTCTATAAGCGAAGATTAGGGCTACATCCTACTCTTGGCCAGTGCGTTCTTGATCCTAAAATGAGATCTTAAATCAATATTAAGGTATTACAGGCTCATGTGCAGGAATGCCTATATAATTTAGTGCAATGGATAGAAAAGATTGCGAATAATACAAACATTTAACAATTGGAAAACGTAACAATTCAACACATCAATAGAGTAAATAATCAAGGAGTTCACCAGACTTCCTGGCTATGTCTCCTGGTCCAAGCTTTCAGTGTCGACCTCTATATTATGTCTTCAAGAGCAGATGATTACAAGTGTGAGCTTGAATAGAGTCTCAACACAACAGTGACAAAACACAGGGATTCCCTCGAAATCCTCAAGTCTACAATAGTACACACCTGCTCCTTCTTGCTCTTTGTATTCTTCTTTCTCTTCTGCTCTCTTCTGCCTCTTTCATCTACCATAGAGTGGTTTTTAAGCCTCTCGGCCCTGACTGTTCACCTCCCTTTTCGGTGTGGACACGTTTTGTTAAAAACGCTTAAGGCACAAGAACACTTTCTTTTAGAAAGGAAAGATCGATGGGTGTGGTGAAATTGACCATTCGGTCTTCCTCCACACAAATCCCCCGATATAATACATATTTGGGCCTTATTTCATTTTATCATAAATACAAAGAAATACATAGAATACATTGAAAAACCCGACAAAAACATTTTATCAGAACTCAAATATCCTATGAAATGATGTTTATAATCCTTTCGAGTCCGGGCTTATCGATATCGCACGTCGCATGTTGCATAGGCCCCGCTCCTTTGTATTGTTGCGATGTGATATTGCGATCGACGATCGCATATCACAATGTCTCGAGCCCCCGATAAGTCCTTCCTTTGGCCATGTTGCGATGCGATGTTGTCGGATTTCAAACACTACAAATTGTACCATATAACTCTATCGGTTCCGCCATACATCGCATGTCGCATACATTCATGCCCGTTATAACCCCATTTAACGTTTGCGATGTGAATAAATCTTTTTTGTTGGTCTTCCGCCATTGGATCGATGGCTGATGTCTTCCCGATCAAGCAAAACTTGCTCGACAGTCCTTTGTCGTTGATCTACACTTAGTGGATCCGATGGTCCACAGTGATTTCGGGTGAATAACTTGCCCAACACTTAACCAACTTTATGGACCCGATGGGAATTATAAACTCCCAATATATTAAAGTTTTGGTTTGATTTCTTAATTAAAGTCTGATTACTTTAGCACCCGATATCCGTTGGATGATGATATCTCTCGATACTGCGGGTATTCAACATACACACGTTTTAACTTCCCTTTGGTTCCACGCGATGCGATATTGGTAGTTGATCTGGACCATTGATCTGCGCGCGCTCGATCAACGGTCCTTGTTAAATTGCACTGATCACTGTCGTAATTCCTTAAGGCCACGGTCTTTTAACACTTCGCTTTGGTTTTTCCCCGATGCGATAATGAAGCTCCATTGTAATATATATATATATATATATATATATATATATATATATATATATATATATATATATATATATATATATATATATATATATATATATATATATATATATAGATATATATATATATATCTATATATATATATATATATGGAATGTGATGAAGCTTTTGCTGCTATACTCTATTTTTCATGGTTTAAACATATATTTCTCCGATGCGATAAAAGGCTGCGATGCGATAACTCTTTAAGGGACTTTGAAATATTTAAATACAATTGAAGACTTAAGAGGTTTTTCTGAAGATCCATTTTGGATCACGCCTTCCCACTGAAAAGCTTTTGGACCACCAAAAGTTGGTTTTAGCATTCAAGCAAGTGAGGATACTATGCCCTCATTTGTCCAATTTCCATCCATCGAGCTCTACTTGGATTTGGTACTCAACATCCCCTTGACGTAGTTCTTACCTTCCTGTCCAGAACTGTGTCCTTCTGTAACTCATTTAGATACTCAGGCAACAAATCCTCAATACTAGGCAACTGACTTCACTCTTCAGGATCTTCAATCAATGAAGGTTCATACAATCTCAAGTTTTCTACATTAACGATTGAATAGATCTGCATATAAGCTGGCAAATCAAGGCGCAAAGCATATTCACCAATTTTATCAAGTATCTTGAAAGGTCCATACCTTATTGGTTTTAGCTTCTTACCTTCACCTTGTATTTTGTCTTTGTTGATGTACAGCCAGACTTGATCACCAACTTGAAAACTATGCTCAACCTGATGCTTGTCATGTCTTGCCTTGTACTTGGTTTGACTTCTTTCCAATTGTTCTTGTACTGCCTGGAGAATTTCTTGGATTTGTTTAATGAACTTGGTTGCTTTGTCCACATCGTTGTGTCCATCAACTGCTTTGTGCTTACCAAAGAAAAAATCCAAGGGAGACTTTGGTATAAAACCAAAACAAGTCTCAAAAGGAGATCTTTGAGTAGAAGAGTGCTTGGCATGGTTGTAAGCATGTTGCACATAACACAAATGCTCATCCCAAAGCTTGGGATGCTTGCTGCAATAGCCTTTGAGCAACTGGATCACTGTCTTGTTAACCACTTCTGTCTGACCATCTGTTTGTGGATGAAATGTTGTGCTCTTTTTCAATCTGATGTCCATCAACTCCCATAGATTTGACCAAAACTTCCCAACAAATCAAGAATCTCGATTAGATACAATAGAAGTGCGTAACCCAAAATGAACCCATACATTCTGAAAGAACAACTTTGTTATTTGTTCAGTTATAACCTGCTTGTTACATGCTATCAAAATACACATCTTACTGAACCTATCCACAACAACATACAAATAATCATGACCTTTCCTAGACTTTGGCAATCCCCCAATAAAATCCATGGAAACACTTTCCCAATGATGAGAAGGAATTGGAAGTGGAGTGTACAAGCATAATTTTCTATTACTTGGTTTGCTTGTAGCACACATTGTACATCCTTTGATATATCTAGAAACTATCTCATGCATTCTTGGCAAATAACAGAACCTTTGCAAAGGTGCGACTATTTTACTTACACCAAAATGACCTGATATAAGAGAAGTTTGTGCTTCTTGAATTATGTTAACTCTTTCAGTTTGTGGAATGCATAACTTTCCCAAATGATATAAGATTTGGTCCTTTACATAATAATCCAATTCTTCTGCTTGCTTGCCATGACATAAAGTTGCATATACATCTTTAGAATCTACATCTTGAGCATATTGTTCAATGTAACATTCATGCATTACTGAGTTATGCTTAAGTATAGTATATGCATTTATGATTGGTCTTGATAACATGTCTGCAACCTTATTGTGTATGCCCTTCTTATATCTGATGACAAGATGAAATTGTTGTAGAAAACCAATACACCTATAATGTCTTGATTGCTGCAACTTAGTTTGTGAGTGAAAATATTGAAGTGGTTGATGATCTGTATGTATGATTGTTTCTTTACCCATTAGGTAATGTTTCCACTTTTTCACACTTTGTACTAATGCATACAATTCTTTATCATATGTGGGATAATTAACTACTGCAAAAGTAAATGTATCAGAATGATAGCATATGGGTTTTTCGTGTTGCATCAACACTGCTCCCATGGCATAGTCACTGGCATCTGTCTCAATCTCAAATGGATGTTGAAGATCTGGCAGTGCTAGTACTGGTGTTGTACTGATTTTCTCTTTTAAGGTGTCGAAGGCTTTCTGTTGTTTGCCTCCCCACT
Source organism: Pinus tabuliformis (assembly GCA_031772625.1). Taxonomy (NCBI): domain Eukaryota; kingdom Viridiplantae; phylum Streptophyta; class Pinopsida; order Pinales; family Pinaceae; genus Pinus; species Pinus tabuliformis. The sequence goes on from CM062812.1 coordinate 346,998,501, forward strand.
TAAACACCTGTTTCAATCCTGTTAAAGCATGTAATGGAGCTGCAATCAAAGAAAAGTTAGCAATAAACTTTCTCCAGTATTGTGCTGCCCCTAGGAAATTCCTAACCTCTGTAGCAAATTTGGGTTTAGGCCAATTCACAATGACTTCAACCTTAGAGGGATCTATCTTCAATTCAGCACCCCCTACAATATAACCCAAATACTTTAAAGATGTTCTACGAAATTCACATTTTGGCAGTTTTAGTTTTACATAGAGATTTTCTTTTTTTAAATCATCTAAAGTCTGCTTTACATGCTATTCCCATGTCCTACTAAAACCCAGAATGTCATCTAAATAAAAAATTACAAAATCCATCAATAAATGGTCTGAGTACATCATTCATAACTCTCATAAATGTAGCAGGAGCATTAGTTAAGCCAAAAGGAATAACCAACCATTCATAAAATCCTTGCTTTGTCTTGAAAGCAGTCTTCCATGCATCCTGTTCTGCAACTCTGACCTGATAATAACCACTTCGTAAGTCTAACTTAGAAAAGTAAACTGCTTCTTTCAATTGATCTATTAAATCATCAATACGAGGAAGAGGATAATGATTCTTGATCGTTATTTTATTTAGTGCTCTATAATCAATGCACATTCTCCACGAACCATCTTTCCTTCTCACCAGCACAATTGGAGATCCACATGGTGATGTCCTTGGTCATATAAACCCTTTATCGATAAACTCCTGTACCTACTTCTTTATCTCTACATTCTCTAAAGTTGACAACCTGTACATTCCAATGTTAGGTAATGAAGCATCTTGCTATAAATAAATATCATGTACTATTTCTCGCTTGGGTGGCAGACCTTTTGGTTCTTGAAATAGAACATCATACTCTGAAACAACTTCAACTAAATCAGCTTTCTGTTTAGAATCACAACCTTCAAATGCATTGGATTTTTCAAGATCCTTTGCCTTTACAACCATTAGTAAAAATTGCTTACTTGAATTCACAATTCTTTTCATCTGTCCGGAGTTTATGAGAGAATATTTATCTTTGAGTTTATGAGCTCTTACAATATATTATATTCCATCTTTAGTGAGTTGATACTTACTCTCAGCTCTATAGAAAATAACTTTTCTATCATACTAGTATGGAATTCCCAAAACAATACCACATATGTCCAATGGAACTATATCTAACTCAACCTCATCTACAAATGTTGATCCAATAGCAAACCTAAGTTTACATTGTCTTGTTACTTGTAGCTTTGTTTTATCACACACCCAACCTAATGGATATGGCTTCTCATGAGGTTTTGTTTGTAATCCCAACTTCTTTACAATTGTTTCAGAAATCAAATTTACTTGTGATCCACTATCAAACAAAGTATCAATCTTATTGTGCTTGGAAATTACTCTAATACGAAAAATCTCATTTCTTTCCCTCTCATTACTTTCATTATCAATAGATTGTGCAGAATTACTTGTGGATGCTTCAGAATCTTTACCTTTAATACCTGTGGCTGTAACTGTTGTTTCATCGCCTGAATCTGATCCCAAGTCCTGCTGAATAGCAGCAACATTCTTTTTCTTCTTTCCACCAAACTTCTTAGGTCTCCATTCTGGATGCAAAAACCAGCAGTGTGCCTCATCGTGTCCTTCTTTCTTGCAATGAGTGCATGAAGGTTTATCCTTCTTTACAGTGTTTTCTTTCCTCTCCTTCCATTTCAGTTTCTTCTTTTCCTTGCTCTTGCTTACAGAATATTTAGATGATCCCCCAAACTCTGCATTTATAATCTTACCTCTAGCTTCTAGATGTGTGGCTTGAACTGATACATCATCTAAGCTAGTGGGATTAAACATGAGAATAGTATGCTTTAAATAGCTATGAAGACGACCTATATACTTCAATAAAATCTCAGGTGAATCTAATGATATACGTAGAGTTAAAGCTCTCTTTCTGAATTCCTGAGTATAACTCTGTACACTCTGACCTTTCAACTGACGAAGAGTTTTCCAACTCATCATTGCCTGCTGCATGTAAGTTAAAGGATATAATTGCTTTTTGATAGTAGAAACAAATTCATTCTATGTAGAAATATTTTTACCATGTTTTTGCAGATCATCTTGTGTCTTGCCTTCCCACCATACTAGTGCAGTTCCTCCAAGTCGAAGGCTAGCCAGCTGAATCTTCTTCCTTTTTGAATCAATGTTCTATACCCTGCAATATACATCAATTTGCCTTGTCCAATTATCTAGCTTTTCTGCATTGAGTTCTCCATCATAAATTGGCAAATCAAACTTCACATCTAATTTGATTAAGGAGGTTTTCTTCTTCTTCTTAGAAGAGCTAGAAGATGATGAGGATGATGAAGGTGATGATGGAGGAGAGGGTGGAGGAGGCATTCCTCCTTTTCCTTTTCCTTCTGGAGAGGAAACTAGAAAAGGTTCCTCTGCTCCTTTGTCTGATTTAGGTGTTGAAGTGCTTCCACCTCGACCCTTCTTAAATTCCAAATACATCTCTTCCACCATGGCTCGGATTGTCATAAAAATTTCTATAAATTGAGATTATGATCCCAATGGAGCTTCTTCTGCCATTCTCTTCTGAGAATAGACTCTTCCAATCTTTGGATTAGCCTCAACAAGTTCTCCTTATCCTAGTCTGAGCTTTAATCTAGTTAGCATTCAAAATCCAGCACAAGCTTGTCTAACCTTAACAAAACCAAAACCAAATGCTCTGATACCACTTGATCCAAAAATGAGATCTTAAATCAATATTAAGGTATTACAGACTCATGTGCCAGAATGCCTATATCATTTAGTGCAATGGATCGAAAATATTGCACATAATACAGACATTTAACAATTGGAAAACATAACAATTCAACACGTCAACATAGTAAATAATCAAGGAGTTCACCAGACTTCCTGGCTACATCTCATGGTCCAGGATTTTAGTGTCGACCTCTATATTATGTCTTCAAGAGCAGATGATTACAAGTGTGAGCTCAAATAGAGTCTCAACACAACAGTGACAAAATGCAGGGATTCCCTCGAAATCCTCAAGTCTACAAGAGTACACAGCTGCTCCTTCTTGCTCTTTGTCTTCTTCTTTCTCTTCCACTCTCTTCTGCCTCTTTTGTCTACCATAGAGTGGTTTTTAAGCCTCTTGGCCTTGTCTGTTCACCTCCCTTTTTGGTGTGGACACATTTTGTTAAAAACGCTTAAGGCACAAGAACACTTTCTTTTAGAAACAGAAGGATCGGCAGGCACGGTGAAACCAACTGTTCGGTCTTCCTCCACACAAATCCCCTGATATAATACATATTTGGGCCTTATTTCATTTTATCAGAAATACAAAGAAATACATAGAATACATTGAAAAACCCAACAAAAACATTTTATCGGATCTCAAATATCCTATGAAACGATGTTTATAATCCTTTCGGGTCTGGGCATATCGATATCGCACGTCACATGTTGCATAGGCCCCATTCCTTTGTATTGATGCGATGCAATATTGCGATCGGTGATCGCATATCGCAATGTCTCGAGCCCCCGGTAAGTCCTTCCTTTGGCCATGTTGTGATGTGATGTTGTCGGATTTCAAACACTACAAACTACACCATATAACTTTATCGGTTCTGCCATACATCGCATGTCGCATTCATTCACACCCATTACAACCCCATTTAATGTTTGTGATGTGAATAAATCTCCACCGTTGATCTTCCGCCATCAGATCGACAGCTGATGTCTTCTCGATCAAACAAAACTTGCTCGACAGTCCTTCGCCGTTGATCTACACTTAGTGGATTTGACGGTCCACATCGATTTCGGGTGAACAACTTGCCCGACACTTAACCAGCTTTAAGAACCCGATGGGAATTATAAACTCCCAATCTATTAAATTTTGGGTTGATTTCTTAATTAAATTCCGATTACTTTAGCACCCGATATCCGTTGGATGATGAGATCTCTTAATCCTGCGGTCTACTGGTATTCAACATACACACGTTTTAACTTCCCTTTGGTTCCATGCAATACGATATTAGTAGTTGATCTGGACCGTTGATCTACACGCTCGATCAACGGTCCTCGTTAAATCGCGCTGATCGTTGTCGCAATTCCTCAAGGCCACAGTCTTTTAAAACTTTGCTTTGGTTTTTCCCCAATGTGATAATGATGCTCCATTGTATATATATATATATATGGAATGTGGTGAAGGTTTTGCTGCTATACTCTGTTTTTCATGGTTTAAACATATATTTCTCCGGTGCGATAAAAGGTGGTGATGCGATAATTCTTTAAGGGAATTTGAAACATATTTTCCCATTTTAAATACAATTGAAGACTTAAGAGGTTTTTTCCAAGATCCATTTTGGATCAGTTCTTCTCTTGTGTTTTTTTCCTCATGAGCCCGTTTGGCTATTTTTTCCCTGATTAGGAAGCTACTTTTTATTTGGTTTTTCTTGCTTGTTTGCTTGTCATCTTGTTGTCCCGTTGATCAATCATTGCATGGCTAGCAACACTGGGGCATCTAGCTAGTCACCCATTCAGCAGCTTGTGGACTCATCAAGTCCAGTTGTGGGTTTGTTTTCTCCTTGCATTTTCTTTTGGTCCCGCTTACGTCTTTGACCTCTTTTTGCACAAGTTTGAAAAAGTTTTGCTTACTAGTTTGAACGTCTTTTTTGGCATGGATTACATTGTCGGTCTTGTGTTTGGTAAAGTTGATGTTTCATTGATTTGAAAGAACTTCTCTTGTCATGTTTGCATCTACTCTAAGAGCTCATAGTCTCAAAAAAAATTTCATTGAAAGATTGTATGCAAAAATTTTGTTTCATTGTTTCATGAGAAAATATGAAATTCTAGCTTGTTGCATCATTATGAATTGCATCTCCTAAAAAGATAGAATTGCATCAGCATTTGAAATAGGAAGAGAAATTTTTTCATTTCGAAAGGACTAATAGATGAGTGCTTGTCAGGAAATTAGGAATTGGAATGAATTTTTCATTAGTTTATTTTTTGAAAAAGTGAAGTAGTGAAAGATCATTTCATTTTTAGTTGCTTAATTGTTTGCATTTGATTGAGTAGTTTCTACCCTCTCTAATGTAGGCATTTCATCAAATTGAAAATGTCTTGTCCCATTTAGTTTCATTTTAGGTTTTTCGAGTAGCATCGCTAAGACCTGAAAACTGAAACTTAACTCAAGATCAACTCTAAAATGAATTCAATTAACCTAAGGAGCATTTGACAGTAACGATCATATCTAGAATGTCTAGGCTAGAGACGTGTTCTGACATCTATAAACCTAGCAGTTGTCGTTAGCTTCGGAATTAGGCAGTGCTAGCATGGATTTGTGCTCCTTGTACCGTCGAGTATATAACGAGAGACCCCACTTGGCTGCAATCCTTTTATCCTTAGGAAGCCAAGTCGGCCGCCTTGTGAGCGTGATACACTGAGCACAACATTCAGGGAGATTGCCTTCTCATACTTCTTGGTTCGCCAGGAGGTATTCTGCAGTTCACGGTTGCTTCGTAATCCTATTTACCTAGATCATCTAGAGTAGTCATTTAATCTTTTTTACTCATTAAACTTAAAAGATCATCCGAGCACTTGTCCTTTCAAGCTCGTTTCTAATCGAAAGTGATAGAGTCGTCTTTGTTTCTTTCTCAACTCTTTAAAAATGAAAGAAAATCAGTCTTTTATGCACCTTGATAATTGATTGCCCATGATCCAAAACATCTTGTTAGTATTTTTGACCAAATCGTGAGTTCCTTTAAAAGGACATTTTTAAAAGCCTTGAAGTTACTTGTTTTGTCGACTAAGACAAGGTCATCGTGGTTGAACCATCTGGTTCACCCAATTCCTCTTCCTCTCCTCTGTTTGGAAGATTATCTGAGGAGTTGTTTCCTGAGTAACCAGAGTCACTTGAGGACCAAAATGTTGAACTCGCAATTGTTTTGAGTGTTCAACCATTGTCATCTCGTCCTCCGCCTAGTTTCGATTCAGGGTCATCTGCTGATCTTGGCTCGGAATCTCCGGATAATCTCGTTGGAACTCCAGAGAACTTGCCAACCACTGACAGTCAACTTGGACTGGTTATCTGTCCTTCAAACCCTCTGTTTGACATTGTTCAGATATCACCGTTGTGTCCTTGCAGTCTGTATGACCAACCCGTTGTCCCTTTGGAACTATCCCCTAGTACACGTTCGACCATTCGTCGTCGTTTGTTTTCAGACATGGAACCCAAAGTTGATGCCCCAGTCACTTATCCGGATGAGTTTGAAGTTTCTACTCCACACACTGTTGAGGGGGAAGAATTAGAGTTGCAGTTCCCTCCTGAGAATTTCCCTTGTTTAGAAGGTATTCCCACTAGTTTACCACCCGGCTATGTGTCTTTGGGACACTTGGTTTCAAGCACACCTAGTGCCTCATCACTCTACCATAATTCTGTTTGGGCGTCATGCGTGAGGCCTACATCAGGTCCGTTCGTCACGAGTATGACTTCCCAACTAGTTTTCACTTCAATCCCGGTGCAACCCACCGTCCCGAAGACTCTTGTATCATCGATCCCAGTTACACATCAGTTTCAACCGGCAGTTTCCAAGATTGTCTCTGCCAGTTCTTCTGTCCCGTTAGTCAGTGGCTAGATTGTGCCACCACCTAGGGGGCAAAACCTGAATGTATCTATGGTATTAGGTGCCACTAATATGAGCGGATCACAAGCTCACATGCTTGGTATAACCAGCCCTCTTGTGGTATTATTTACAACCCTGCTGACCCTACTGGATCAAGCAATGTCCTATACCAACAGGTTCAAAATCCTGGTGGTCCGTCTAGATCAAGCAATGTTCAGTATCAACAGCCCTATGGGGCTGAAGTCCAATACCAAAATCCTTACGTTCCATATGGTTCTCAAGGATTGGTTAATCAACCTTACACCCTCCAACCTGGGCAGTACATCTAGCCTAGCTACGGCCAGATTTAGTTTGGTAATTTCCAGGCATTGTTCAAGTACCCTTGCAACAACAACGACAACTTTTGCACTAGCCAGGGTAGCCTTTGTTACCGCAAGGGAAACCTTTGTTGTAGAAGGGCTTTCTGTGCAACAACAAGGGTAGAATATCCCGCAGCAAGGTCACCCGCAACAACCGCAAGGTCATTCCTTTCAATAGTTGCAATAGCCTGCGCAGCAGCAGATGCAATATTCTTTGCATACCTCTCAACCCACACCCTCGCAGGGCCAACCTATGGGGCCCAAGGACAAATTTTGCAACCACAAGGTCAGCCCTTGCAACAACAGAACCAACTCGGGAAAGAGTAACCCTTGTATACATATCAACAAGGTCAACCTTTGCAGGGACAGGGTCAAGGTCAAGTCCTACAACAATAGGCATAGAATCCTCTTGTCCTAGGTCAACATGTTCAGAATCCTGCTGGCCAAGGGCATCAAGTACAAAAACCCTATGTCCAAGGGCAACAAGTGTATCCCAGACCCCCACTAAAAATTCTTCCAAACAGAAGTTAGTCTCGAATGCTACTCCTAATAATTCATCTCAAAATCCACCAGGCCCTTGTAAAAGCTCAGAGGTCCACATTGTCCAGTATACCACAATGTACAAATCCTCAAAAGGAAAGAAGAAAGGTAAAGGCAAGCTCAAAGCCGATGCCCTAAAACAGGGTCCTCTCAAATTGTCTGCTGATGAATCTTCGCAATGGAAACTTAAGTATCCCTGCCTCATTTGCGAGGAGAATCACTATACTAAGGATTGTCCACAACGATCTGAAGTTAGTCGCTTGCTCAAAGGGACCCCTGTTGTCCTTAAAGAGCCATTTCTGTCTCAGGAGACTCAAATGGTAGACCATCCTCGATCTGCTTCCTCTAGATCTCAAGTGTTCATGATGAGCATGCCCATTAATGTGGCTACCTAATCGAAATATTATCAAACTCCACCTCTGGCAGTTGGGAAATAAAAAGAAGTTGCTCCTTCTTCTTCCACCCTGAATTCTAGTGCTTTGCAAATCGAGCGCCCTAACCCTGATTCCACTACTTGGCCGCCCTCTTGAGGTGTGCTGCAGAAATCCTCGTATAATCCCAACGCCTGAGCCACTCAACACTATAATATTGTTGAGGATCTAGCTCAGGCACCATGAGCCATGTCAGCTCTTGAGGTACTCAAAAGCTACCCATCATAGTGGAAATCTTTGTTGTCGGCTATCAGGGGCATCGATCCCACTGATTCTAATTTGATCTGTTTCGATCTGGAGAAGCATGTTCCACAGCTCCCTCATCAGATTGCCTTTCTTATTCAGGTAATCATTAACGAGAAGACTATCCACTGCACTGTCATAGATGAAGGTGCTTCCACCTGCATCATGTCAACTGTATGCTGGAAGGCTATTGGTTCCCCTGCACTAAAACAATCTCTGAACACTTTGGAATTTTTCGATGGGCACGATTTGCGACCCTTCAGTGCCTTACCTAACCTTGCCATCACCCTGGAAGGCAAGATAGTGCAAGTCGAAGTAGAGATTGTTGATGCCAATCTCAATTATAATCTTCTACTTGGATAAAGTTGGACTCATGCCATGCATGCCGTGGCCTCCTCTTTGTTTCGCGTCATCCATTTTCCCCATCAAGGGAAGATTGTCACTATCGATTAGCTGTCTTTCTTTGCTTCTTCCTCCTTGGATGGCAACATTTCGTACGTCAAGCACTCTGGTGCTCCCTATGAGAGTGCGGGCCCAGGACTCTTCAAAGATTCTACCTTAATGGGAATTTTTCCACTCCCACCTCCTCATGTTGCCTCTGTCAACATGGTCTTGGTCAAATCTGATCCCTGGGTCATACCTACACCAGATCTTGTTAATGCTTGGGGCGAGGGCATGCCGCTTAGTCCCACCGAAGTCAATTACGTGGAAATTGTTTCAGCTTCAAACTCTGCGTCCTCTGATTCTCATATGCCTAAGAACTCTCTCGATATGTATTCCCAATCCCCCTAGCTTGGCACTTTGGAATCATCTGATCCCTTAGTCGTGACCTTCCTCGCCAATGAAGGTATCATGGAAGTCATCTCTCTCGAGGAGCCACCATGGATTGATACCCATCATCGTTCCTCATTCTTGCCTCACCCGAAAGTCATGTCTACCACTTTCGAAGAGTCCTCTTCTCCATTTCCACCACCGAATGTTACTCATGAAATATGGTCAAAAGGAAATTTGGGTAATAATACCCAAATGATACCAATTGATATTTCTATCAAACCCGATGTCGTTGAACATGTTCATATTAGGGTATCTTGTTCTCCGGATGAGACCAAGACATGTACTCATCTATTTCAGGAATTCTGTGATGTGTTTGAATGGTCTTACGAAGAAATTCCTGGCATCAATCCTAGCATTGTGGTGTATGAAATACCAATGTATCCGCACGCGAAGCCCGTTCGCCAACAACTTCGCCCGGTGCACCCTAGGGAGGTCGCTGCTATTAAGGGTGAAGTCGAAAAACTTCTCAAAGCTGGGTTCATTTACCCCATCCCCCTTATAGACTAGGTGTCCAATATTGTCCCGGTGACTAAAAAATAAGCCACGATCCGTGTTAGCATGGATTATCGAGATCTTAATCGTGTCTGTCCTAAAGGAAACTATCCTACTCCCTTCATTGATCAAATCATTGATGAATGCGCGGAGTGAGATCTTTTCCTTTATGGAAGGGTTTTCTGGTTATAACCAGATTAATATCACACCAACCAACCAAGAGAAGACAACCTTTATCTGCCCATGGGGTATGTTCACATACAAGAAGCTCCCATTCTGCCTCAAAAATGCTGGAGCCACATTTCAACAGGCAATGTGCTATGCATTTCATGATCTTCACAAAATTTCCCAGCCTTACATGGATGACCTTCCTTCCCATTCTCATAAGTGCCAAGATCACCTAGACCATCTTTGGCATATTTTTCTACGCTGCAGACACTATAAAATTCAGTTAAATCCACACAAATATGTTTTCTACATGGAATCAGGAGGACTCCTCGCTTTATCGTCTCCAAAGGCGGAATTCTCCTGGATCCTTTAAAATTCGAGGCCATTGTAAATTTACCCCCTCCATCTTCATTGCACCAACTCCAGAGCCTACAAGGAAAGGCCAACTTTCTCCGTCGTTTTATACCCAACTACGCTAGGCTAGCTATAGGATTTACTTGGTTGCTCAAACAAGGAACACCCTTTGCATGGGACGAGGTGGGCCAAAAATATTTTGATGATTTGAAGGCCATCCTCATAAATCCTCCTTTGTTGCATCCACCTGACTATTATCGAGATTACTTAATTTACCTAGCCGCAGCCCATAGCACCATCGCTATGGTGTTGGTTCAAGACAACGACGAAAGCGGTGAACATGTGATCTACTACCTTAGTCGGAATCTCCTCGACATTGAAACACGTCATGCACATGTCGAGAAGTTGGCTTTGGCTATCGTTCAGGTTGTTCAACATTTTTGACACAATATTCTTTTACGTATGACTACAGTGATTTCTGAATGCAACCCTATGACCTATATCCTAACTCGTTGGTTGCTAGGGGGCAAGTATTCAAAATGGATCGTTATCCTGCAAGAATTCGATTTGGTCTTCACTACGGCTAAATCTAAGAAGTCACTTGTTTTTGCTAAATTGATTTGTTCCCTTCCTTCCAAAGCTCTCCCTGCTGGTGTAGATGAACAACTCCCACATGAGACCCTTTTCGTGATTAGCACCCTTGATCCATGGTACGGTGATATCATCGTGTATCTCCAAACCTCCACGTTCTGGTCTGCGTTGACCAAGGATGATCATTGAAGGATTCAGCATAATTCCCAACCCTACTGTATTATTGGCGATACTTTATATCATGTCGGCATCGATTCCTTCCTTCGTCGATGCTTCACGATCAAGGAAGCTGAAAGAGCTCTCAATGATTGCCACTCGGGGCATGTGGTGGTCATATGTCTGGTTACACTACAGCTTAGAAAATCCTTCGCGCTAGTTATTTCTAGCCATCTATCTTCAAAGACTACATTCTTACTGTCTGCAAGTGTCACAAATGCCAAATTTACCAACGCAAGATGCGCGCCCCACCCGCTCACCTACACCTCGTCATTACCATTAGTCCCTTTTCCAAATGGGGCATTGATTATATGACATGTAACCCTCGTTCGGCCGGGGGGCATGGCTATATTATTGTCCCTGTGGATTATTTCGCCAAATGGGCCGAAGCGATGCCTACATATTCGGGAGATGATAAGACGACGACTCAATTCCTTTTTAACCATGTTATTTCTAGGTTTGGTGTACCCTAACCCATTGTCACAGACCATGGCTCCCATTTCAGAGATTACATGATGCCAGAACTGACATCTGCATTGGGCTTGCTCCATGATGGCTCGATCCCATATTACCCTCAGGCCAACAGCCAAGTTGAAGACGTGAACAAGGTTTTGGTCACCATGCTTCAATGTATTATTGGGATGCACAAGTCAAATTGGAATCTCATGATTTTTTCAGCTCTATGGGCCTACCGAACTTCAACCAAAGACACGACTAGTTTCACACCATTCCAGCTGGTCTATGGTCTCCAAGCAACATTACCGATCGAATGTGAGATTCATTTGCTCAAGTTAGCTGTTGAATTCGTCCCCGAAACATCACCTCAAGAGGAACGCCTCTTATATTTAGAGCGACTAGACGAGACTCGTCGTCTTGCTGCCTTAGTCATTGAAGCACAAAAGAAATGTGTCAAACCCCATTTCGATCAGTCGGTCTCCCCTCACGTTTTCTCTGAGGGTGATTTGGTCTTGTTATATGACCAAGCTAACGATAAGCTGGGGGCAAGCAAGTTCGAACCTATGTGGCATGGGCCCTATATTGTAAAACGTGTTTTTGCAGAAAGGAGCCTATGAGCTTATTGATTATGAAGGAAATCCTCTTGATAAGCCCCGAAATGGGCTTTACCTCAAAAAGTATTATTCTTAGGTCATCTTGCATGGTTACTTATGTACATTAGTGTGTGATTCATTTTTTTACAACGTGGTTTTGTGTGATAGTTTTCAAACAACTTTCTTGTTTACTATGCTTTTCTTGCTTTGCAGATGTCTGCAACTCCTCACGTTGGTTTTGCCGATGGTGCTTGCCGAAGTATCTAGAACCTATCACCTGTGGCATGGGCTATCTACAACCCTAATGGTGATTTGATTCACCTTCAAGGTATCTACCTAGGTCATACAACCAACAACATTGTTGAATAGAGTGAGATCATCAAACTGTTATCAGAAGCCATCGCTCTGGGCATCAGAGAATTTATTGTCAACCTGGATTCACAACTTGTCGTCCTTCAAATCAATGGGCAATATTCCATCAGGAACCCTCAAATATTACGGATGTATCTCCATATCCATCTATTGGAAAGACATTTTGATTATATTACATATCATCATATTGCTAGACGCATGAATACATTGATAGATGCATTAGCTAATTATGTGTTGGACAGAAATTTATGAAACACTTGAAAGATAAGACAAACCATTTGTACCATAATAGACAGGAAAATACAACATATATATATATATATATATATATATATATATATATATATATATATATATATATATATATATATATATATATATATATATATATATATATATATCTGTGTGTGTGTGTGTGTGTGAATGTTTGATACATTAGAACCCAAAAAATAATATGTGTGTCTATAATAACGTCGGTGGTTCGCAGGCCTCATACATCTGTGGCACGCAGGACTCAAAAATATGTAAGTACTGGACCTAGGAACTACTCAGCATGGTGGTCATGATAGCACGAGACAACTCGTGCAACACGACTCAGTAATGAGCGAATCCGATCTGAGACACCCACAATAATGACATTTTTTTCAAGTATAATATGCTAGTTTAATATAACTGCTTCCAAATCTTTTAGAGATGAACTTTTAATACCAAAAACAGTTACTTGATTAATTGATCCATTCACTTGCTAACTAATGGGAAATAAGATGAAGGTAAGTGATTCACTGTTTGCTGCAACGAATGACTAAGCCAGGGTGCAAGCAACAGCATGCACTGGTGCAGGAAAGAGTTCCTTGCATGATCCGCTTCGAAAATTAATTAAGACAGAAAGAAAGATTAAAGTAAATGCGTGAAAGATATATTATAAACAAAAGTAAACACAACTACTCTACAAACCACAGATCCATTCCACACATAAGCTATAGAAGATAATTTAATCCAGAACTTAAAGATTAGTGATTAAACTATTACATCACACAACTGCAAAGAAATAACCACACAATCTTTCCAAATAACGAAAGTGAGAGGGGTCAACGAGCTGGGTTGGTTGGGCCCTAGCCAACCAGCTCGTTCCCCTTCTAAGGAATGAAAGCTATCAACACTTCAAATAATAAATCAAAGATAAAATTAAACATTGCGTGTACAAACCATAGCGATTCTCTTGTATATACTTGATTTGGCAAATTACATTACAGAGCAGTCCAACCCTAGAGTGAGGCGATAACTAGATTACATAAACCAAAATAATAACCGATGGTTTGCTAGCTTCCTATCTACAATCTACAACATATATATCCTTCGGCTCTAGGCTATTTACACTAATTACAGATAATTCTTGTTTAGGCCTCTCGGCCGAACAGACTTAGAAAACCAAATTACAAACTTGGCCAATAGTTATAACACACACGAGCTTCGCTAGGTCGTAATCTATCTTTGGAGAAAAATCCCTGGATGCATGCCACCTGCCTTAGTTCATCAACAGTTATACTCGGAGTCGAAGATGGAGATCCACCCTCGTGGAACATAGCTCTCAGAAATCTCGGATAGTGGCGGTGCAGGAATCTTCCTGCACTAGTCAACTCATACATTATTAACATTACATTCCATGATTGCTTCTAGGATATCAATATGAGTTGCAAGAAATATGTGAATAACGCGAAAGCTATATAAAAAGATTAATAAAATGTTGTAACAAATCTTAATATAAACTATGAGCATGTGCAGGAAAACGGTAACCATCTTGTACTAGTGCAGGAAAGAGGGTCTTATATTAAGGTAAAATAGAGGTTTATATTGATGGAAATGGGGTAAAAAATAGGGAAATTTAGGATACCAACATCCTCCCATCCCTAAGTTGTTGTGTGTCCTCACACAATGTTTTACCTCTGTAAAAAGCCGTCAAAAAAATGAGTGGCCGCTCCTCAGTTCTGCACTTCAATATTTATTCTTGTCTTTACTATCTTTGGCTTCTTGTCTCGGGATTTTCGTAGCTGCTTAGTTACCTTGTTCAAGCATCTATATCATCTGGAAGCCTGGTATTTCCACACCTTCACCTACTGCTTCTCATTTTTTACTTCTGCCAATAATTCCACCTCACTCTATTTCTGCCAACTCTTCTCTTTCATGACCTGGTTTAAGGCTTCCAGGTCATGGACTTGTTGCTCCAAGTCCACTATTTTGCTATTAAGGAAGAGAGTGGATGGTGTTGTACTGAGATCTTTGGGTGTGAATGCATTTTCTTCCACGGATTCAACATCAAGGTCAAGACTATCAAAAGTTTTCCTTAAGACATCGCCGAGGGTTTCTATGCTCGGGGTTTTGCTGTCACTAAGGGTTTGGATACCCTCATCAATCTCTATGCCAGGGGTTTCAGTGCCCTGTGTGCCTATTTCCTTCAGGCTCTTAACAACTTGCTCTCCCAGTTTCTCAGGGAATTCCCAACCTTGTCCTTCCAAATCAGTAGGGGTTTCGATTCCCCATTCTTCCACCACTGCAGGCACTTCAGTACCCTATCCTTCGAACACCGTAGGGTCTTCAATGCCCTGATCTTCAGAAATCGCAGTGTCTTCAGTACCTTGATCTTCACAATCCGCAGGGTCTTCAATGCCCTGGTCCTCGAAATCATTAAGGGTCTCCACATTTGGCTCACTAAAATTGTCAGGAGGCTCTTCATGATGTTCCTCTTCATCCTCCTCTGCTTGGACTTCGCCGGTGTTTGGTGTTGACATTGTTTTCCTACTCCTTAGTTTGCTGACAAACGTTGACAATGGAATGTCATCTTCTGCATTCTCCTCATCCTCCACAGTGTGTGCCACTGTGTCTACAAGCACCAAGAGATTATGAATTGTGGGGGAGACTTGGGATGAATCGTTGATTACAATTGGAGAACTCGCCTGGTTTGTCCCTTGTCCGACAACTTTCCTCCTCGCTGAGGTCCTAATTTTCCTTTTCTTTGATGCAAGTGGAGTGTTTTCAATGGCCCTATTCTCTGCTTGCACTGGTGAGCCTTTACTTTGCTGCTTGGTGGGAGACAATGTCTCTGCCTTTCTCTTTTTACTTGCACTTGTGCTAGCAGGTTCTTCTGAACCCCTTGCTCAGAATTCTTTAAAAAATGCCTCCCATGCTATTCCATTTTTCTCTAACTTCTTCTTGACGAGCATCGTAATGAGTCCATGATGGTATAGTTTAGCTGCAACCTCACTTGCACTTCCGCTCTGCACATTTTTCACCATCTTTTCGAGGCTCCTGAGCAAGAAGTGAGGGAAATTAATTAGTTTCCCTGCCTCAGAATGTGACAACAATTGAAGGTGGTATACGAATGCCAAGGTATAGCGTCCTTCTCCTGTGACAAACGTCTATAATACAAACAGTAAATCTCTCCATTTCCCAACCATGGCGGTCTATGTCAATCCCTTTTTCCAATTGACCTCGATCTTCTTATTGACCACGAATTGCTGCAAGCGCTTCTTTGTCAACCACTCTTTCTTAAACCAGTGCTCACCTGTAAGTGGCAGGCCTGTGGCTTGTGAAATGAACTCTTCAGTGATTTTAGATTTTAAGGACTCGACCCTAACTCGACCTTCCCTGAACTTTCTTGCAAACTATAGCACTACGCCCATGTCGAATATGTCAAATTTTTGGAGAAATGGCAGGAACCCAGATTCTTGCAAAAGTGCAAGACTGTTCCTGTATTCGGCGGTTTGTTCAATCTCCTATAGCAATAGTGGTTCACTCCTCATGGGTGCCATTTCGAACCTCTTCCACTTCACTGATCACACACTCGAAAGAATTTCAGGGTAACTCCAACATTCACCAAGAATTCTATGCGAGAGGTTCCTCGCCTTCCGTCTTTGTAGACTTGCTTACCCGACTATAATGGAATAGTCCCTTCCACTTTGGGTGTAGATTCCTATCAGTTCATTATAGGTGAATCGTGATGATTAGATGTAGTGGTGGTGTAGGTGACGGTGATGCAATGACTAGAATGATCCGATCACAAGTAGGTTAATGATGGTCAAGTAGTGTAGAATGATTGCAAAGAGGGTGAGTGCAGGTTATCAGATGGAGTACCCTTCTGCATTCAGCATCATAATTCAATCAGACTTATTTTTAGCATTTATTAAGAAAAATTAGATTTCAGCCTTACACATCTTGCACTTTAAAGATTTTTCCCTAGATTAGTAATTAACGAAACAAAGCATCAATTAAAGCATGGAATGAGTTATCATATCAACACATGTACAAAAAATACAGGCGCATAAATCTTTGATAAACCATTTTAGGACTGCGTAAATTGCTTCCACAGTCAATTGTATTTATGCACCAGACCTGCTTGCACTACCATGCTTGCACTATGTTGTGCTTACAACAGAGATTTTTACCAAATAGAAATTTTGATAGGACATACTTCTGTAGTTGGACTTTAAATTTTTTTCCTGATTATACAAGAAAAATTTATTCGCCATCCTTTGGTGCTTCTCGAAATTCCTTCTGAATGACTGCATCAAATTCTAGAATCAACTTATGAGGGAATAAAGAAGTGGGAAAGAGGTAAAAAGATAATATTCAGAATGGGAAGGAATATTATAGCAAGGATTACAAAACAATATCACTAAGGGGGATAAACGAAATGGGATGTGGAAAAAAATTCAAGGGAAAAGAGGGATTTTACAAATCGAGTAAGGGTAGTTTCTTGGAAGAAAGAGGAAGGTAATTCACTGGGGAATTTAGAAAAGACCTAGTGGGAAATTTCGAAATGGGAAATAGAAGAAGATTTTTACCTTGAAATCTGCCTGCACTGGTGCAGGAAAAATAATTGCAGCGGGAAGTAAGTGTTTACTTGGATAAAAATGTTCATGCTAATTACCCCAAACTTGGGTAAGTGCTTGGTTTCGTGAACTTGCTTCTTCTTGGTGGCAGCCAACATATCTAAAAATCAAGTAACATTCCCTTTTTATGAAATTTTGATCTTCCTGCCAGCATGCTAGTTTTCAGGTTGATCCTTCTACAATTATGTTAGTCAACTGATTTTCACAATTACAGAAGAAAAAAAATTCTCTTTATACTTTCTTTTTCTTTGAATTTTTTTTTTTTTAAATAAGGACAAGAAGGAATCAATTCTTCAACAGGTTGGTGCTATCACCTACCAACTCCTTTTCAAATGGCTATTGGACTTGCTGCATAAAATCTCCTTTAGTAAGGGGCTGAAAATATACATTTAATCTATGCTTGTTTACCAGGAAGCAGGAACGAGGAACGATAATGAGTATCGGTCCAAGGTGGTTCCTCGAGAGACATTACTTCCATGATACCTTCATCAACAAGGAATGTCTCGGCTAAGGGATCAGGTGATTCCAAATCGCCAAGCCATGGGGATTGAGAGTATGTATCGAGAGAGGTCTTCGAAACAGGAGAATTAGAGGATGCGGAACTCGAAGCCGAAAAAATTTCCACGTAATTGATTTCGGCAGGACTAAGCAGCATAACCTGGCCCCAGGTATCAACAAGATCTAGTGAAGGTATGACCCAAGGGTCAGATTTAATCAAGACCATGTTGACAGAGGCAACATGAGGAGGTGGGAGAGGAAAAATTCCCATTAAGGCAGAATCTTTAAAAAGACCTGCGCCCACGCTCTCATAGGGAGCACCAGTGTGCTTGACATACAGAACATTTCCATCTGAGGAGCAAGAGGAAATGAATGATAGTTGGTCGACAGTGACAATCTTCCCTTCATAGGGAAAATGAATCACGTTAAATAGGGCAGAGGTTACAACACACATATCATGGGTCCAAGTCCGGCCGAGTAGAAGATTGTAATTAAGATTGGCATCAACAATCTCTATCTTGACTTGCACTGTCTTGTCTTCCAGAGAAATGACAAGGTTAGGTAAGACACCGAAGGGTCACAAATCACTCCCATCGAAAGCTTCCGAAGTGTTCGGAGATTGGTTCAAAGCAGGAGAACCAATAGCCTTCCAACATGCGGTTGACATGATGCAGGTGGAAGCACCTTCATCGATGACAGTCCTGTGGATGGTCTTCTCATTGATGATTACCTGAATGAGAAAGGAAATCCAATGGGGGAGGTGCAGAACATGGTTCTCTAGATCAAAGCATATCAAATTGGAATAGGTGGCATCGATACCCCCGATAGCCGACAACAAAGATTTCTGCTGCGATGGGCAGCTTTGGAGCACCTTGAGAGCTAACATAGCTAACAACGCCTGAGCCAAACCCTCCACAATATTATGGTAGTGAGCGGCTCGGGCGTTAGGATTTTGAACCTGTTGACCTAGGGTGTTAGGGTATTGTACCTGATGCCCTTGGCGAGAAGGATTTGAACCTTTTGACCCAAGACATCAGGAATTTGGGCCTACTGCTGCAGGACTTGAGCTTTCCCTTGTGGTTTCAAGGGTTGACCTTTCTGATATGTATACAAGGGTTGTTGCTACCTGGGTTGTTTTTGTGTTGCAAGGCTTGACTTTGCAGTTGCAAATTTTTTCCCTAGGGCTGCAGAGGTTGACCCTGTGAGGAAATGGGTTGGGAGGTGTGCGAAGCATATTGCATCTTCTGCTGCATAGTTTTTTGCATCTGTTGCAAGGGTTGACCTTGCGGTTGTTGCAACTGACCTTACTGCGAGATCATTTTCCCTTACTGTTTCTGGTAACAAAGGTTGCCCTTTTTGTTGTAGAGGATTTCCTTGCTGTTGCAAGGGTACTTCAACCGTGCCCAGAAAATTTCTGAACTGAATCTGACCATAGCCACCCTGGAAGGTGGATGAGCCATGCTGAATGTACCGCCCAAAGTGAAGGGTGTAAGGTTGATTAACCATTCCTTGAGAACCATATGGAACATAAGGAGTCTGGTACTAGACCTGAGACTCATAGGGCTACTGATACTTGACATTGCTCAATCCAGATGGACCAATGGGATTCTAGACCTGTTGGTACTGGAAATTGCTTGATCCAGTAGGATCAGCAGGGTTATGAATACCACCAAAAGAAGACTGGTTCATACCAAGCATGTGAGCTTGTGAGCCACTCAAATTGGTGGCACCTGATACCATAGAAACATTCAGGTGTTTCCCCCTAGGCAGTGACATAGCTTGGCCACTGACTAGAGGGATGGAGGAACTGACAAAGACATTCCTCGAAACCGCTGGTTGGGACTAACAGGTGATTGGGACTAATGATACAAGGGTGTTCGGAACGGTGGGTTGCACCGGGACTGAGGTAACAACCTATTGGGTAGTCGTGTTCTCAATGAATAGACCTGAAGTAGGCATGGTGCTTGACAGCCAAATAGGGTTATGGTAAAGTGATGAGGCAATAGGTGTACCTGGAACCAACTGTGCCAAAGACACATAGTTAGGTGGAAAACTGGCAGGAATACCCCCTGTATAGGGGAAACGCTCAAGAGGAAAAGATTTTTCTTCCTCCTTGATAGTGTGTGGAGTAGATACTTCTGACTCTTCCAGAGAGGCGACTGGAGCATCGCCTTCGGGTTCCATATCCAGGAACAAACGATGACGAATGGCCGAAGAAGTATGAGGGGATAGTTCCAAAGGAACACCTGGCTGGTCGTACGGACCGTAAGGATGCTACGGTGATATCAAAATAGGTTCAAACAAAGGATTCAGAGGGCAGATAACCAGTCCAAGCTGACCGTTAGTGGTCGGAAAGTTCTTAGGAGTTTGAACGGGATTGTCCAGAGATTCTGGGCCAAGATCAGTGGATGACCCAATATCAAAAGTAGGTGGAGAATGAGATGACAAAGGTTGAATGCTCAGAACAATTTTGAGTTCAACACCTTGGTCCTTGAGTGACTCTGGTAACTCAGGAAATGGCTCCTTAGACAATCTTTTAGACGAAGGAGAGGAAGAGGAACTGGGTGAACCAGATGGTTCAGCCACGATGACCTTCTCTTGGTCGACAGAAAAATAAATTTCAAGGCTTTAAAACGTTCTTTTAAGGGAAACTCACGATTTGGTCACAGAAAATACTAATAGGGTGTTATCAGATTGTGGGCAATAAATTATTAAGATGCATAAAACATTGGTTCTCTTTCATTTTTTAAGAGTCGAGAAAGAAATAGAGATGACTCTATCGCTTTCAATTGGAAATGAGCTCGAAAGGACAAGTGCTCGAATGATATTTTAAGTTTAATGAGTCAAAAATATCAAATTCCTGCTCTGGATGATCTACGTAAACAGGATTACCAGGCAACCGTGAACAACATAATACCTCCCAGTGAACTGAGAAGTATGAGCAAGAAATCTCCCCGAATGTTGTTTTCAGTGTATCACATTTGCAAGGCGGCCGACTCGGCTTCCTATGGATAAAGGATTGCAGCCTAGAGTGGTCTCCCTTTATAGACTCAACGATACGGGGAGCACAAATCGGTACTAGCGCTGTCTAGTTCCGAAGCGAATGACATCTACTAGGTTTAAAGACGTCAGAACACGTCTCTAGCCTAGACCTTGTAGATATGATCATTAAATGTCAAATGCACCTTAGGTTAATTGAATTCTTTTTAAAGTTTATCTTGAGTTATGTTTCAGTTTTCAGGTCTTAGCGATGCAACTCAAAAAACCTTAAATGCAACCAAATGAGACAAGACCCTTTCAATTCAATGAATTGCCTACACCAGAGAGGGTAAAAACTACGCAATCAAATGCAAGCAACCAAGCAACCAAAAGAAAAATGATCTTTCACTACTTCACTTTTCGAGAAAATAAACTAATGAAAAAAGCATTCCAATTCCTAATGTCCTGACAAGCACATTTCTAACAATCCTTTCAAAAGCAAAAAGAGTTCTTTTCCTTTTTCAAATTCCAATGCAATTCTAGTCTTTTAGTGATGTAGGCTATCATAGCACAATGATGTAACAAACTAGAATTTCATATTTTTCATGAAACAACAAAATAAACTTTTCGCATACAACACTTCAATGAAAAGTTTTCGAGACAATCAACTCTTCAAGCAAATGAAAACATGAAAAGAGAGGCTCATTCAGACTAATGAAGCACCAAATTTACCAACAACAAGACAAGCAATGTAATCCATGCTGGAAAAGAAACATTTAGACAACCAAACGAAAACTTTTCAAACTTGTGTAATAGAGGTCAAAGTCACAAAAGGACCACAAACGAGATGAAAGGAGTAAATACACCTACAACTTGACTCATTGAGTCCACAAACAACTGAATGGACAGTAATATAGATGCCCTAGTGCCACTGACCACTCAATGACTCAAGAAATCAATCAGAAAGATGATAAGCCAACAAGGAAACAAAACCAAATGAAAAGTAGCTTTCTAGTTAAGGAGAAAATACTCTAAAAGGCTTACGGGGTCAAAATCATGAGAGAAAAACACACTAGTCAAGATTGGCGACAAACCCTATTCTTCACTTACAGTCATCGGCACAACTGCCTAACTCACAACAAGTGCTAGAGGCTATTCGACACGACTGTTTCTCAGCATATCATGCTGATCGGCGTGATTGTCAGTGGATTAAGCGCGCTGATTAAGGGAACCAAAAAACAAATAAATAAAAAATTGAAATAGGGACCAGATATGCTACTATGAATTTCAAACTCAGGCCAGTAAGCAGGAGAAAAGAAACAAAACCAAAGGGAAAAGTGGAACTAGACAAGTTCACACAAAATCATGAAATCTAAGACAAGAAAAAGGATTGGTTCCCCAACAGAGTCGCCAATTTGTGGTGAAGTAAAATTATAAGTGCGGAAACAAACAAATTCCTCTAGCCTGATAATGGGTCTAGCCACAACTTCTATGGAATATTTCCTTAGGTTAGAACCAATTAAGAGGGCCTACCTCTTAGTAAGCTTATCTCGTTTGATGATGTCCTTGCTTGCTCGCTCTAGCTATATCTTGCTTCCTTCTTCAAACACCTGAAACAAGTAAATAACATCAAACGACAACTGTGATAATAGAAAAATTATAATTCAGCCTACTTAACATGTCAAGAAACATTAAGCCATGAATATGTAAGATGACAAATCATGTAGGAAATCAATCGATAGTTGGATATATATTGAACCAAGAAGAGGATACAACCATTGTCTTGACGTTGCTATTCTCCTCTGACAAGACCAGGTTCCCACACACTTCTTCTAGCATCCCATGATGGCCTCAACAACAATAGTTTTAAGGCTCTTCCCTTTAGGCTTCACTCCAAACTAAATCACACTTCTCTCTCACACAACTAGAGAGCTATCACTATGAATAACTTGATGTTTACTCCAAACTTAATTAGCACTAGCACACCAACACTAACACTAGCTTGTGCTTGGGAAAAAGGAAGGTTTATATAGGATGAATGGATGGGATATGGATCCTCTTCTCATGGGAGAAGGTCTTATCTCTTGAGGTAGTTCCATCATTATAGGGGAAAGGAGCCCAAACTGACATCCTCGACCCGATCCGGCTAAACCTTTTACCAGAATTTCGTTACGAAGCTTCTAGAGCTCGAAGCTTTGGCTCTTTATTTAAAAAACTTTCCATAAGAGGACCGACGCAACTGTAACAAAGCTTAGTCGCTCTGGTCGGTGCTAGGGACAGTGTTAATCCCTACATATTGGTGCAAGGAGGACAAAGGCCATTAGTGTCGGCCTTGTAAACTAGGAAAAATAGAAGTTTCAGGGGAAATGGTGCAAAAGAGAATTGATCTTCTCATGAAGAGGGACACAATGGGAGTTTCTTCATGAAGGGAAAGCATGTAGGGTTCACTGTAGAGGTCCTCCAGTATCAAGGGACGGGGAGTACAGGGATAGTGACAAAATGTTATGTAACAAACATCCAAAGGGTACATCTAAGAAAGTATATTGTAACATAATGTGAAAATTTTACTACCCGTACATAGTTATTTTTCCTTAAACTTCTAAAGATTTATATGACATAATTGGAAGTAGAAACAACAAAAAAATATTGAAAAAAAATCATAGTGAAAATTTCAAGATGACTTAATTGAAATAGCAAAACCCTATCCTAGGACCATAGCTCTTATACCTAATGTTATGTATCATGCAATTTAATACCGATAACAAGTCAATGAATATAATGAAATATGAGGGTAAAGCCTTCCTTTACATTGAATTCAATACATAAGACAATATATTATCCCCCAATACTAGGAATCCTAGGTAAATATATAGGAGACAAGGGGTATAGTTATAATGAAAGGCTAAAAGGAAAGGTTCTAGCTAACCTACTACTGTAACAAATAAAATAAGAATGAGTATCTATTAGGGCCTCAATATATGATAATATCCCTAAAATTAAGTCAATCTTAACCACATATTGCATTCAATGATTGTTAACCATCACAAACAAAACTCTCACAATAATAAAAAACAATTAGAAAACAAATTAAAACCCACAACCCCGAACACTACCACATTCCCTATTAGAGACATAGTATAATCAAAATGTGAACCACATATACCCTAATGTTATGAATTCCTAACCCTCTAAAACTCTACCCCACTATAAAATCATCAATCCCAAGAACTCGTGCAAAAGAACAACCATTGAAGGGTAATGAACATAAGTTGAATAGTGATCAAACACCATTACAAATTCAAAGTAGTATCCTCATTTACTTCAATTAGAGATAGATATTTTTTTTGCACCTCAAAACTAGGCATGTGAACCATGTCTTCAATCCTAAACAAAATTTGTTGAGAAAGGTGATCTACGTGTGGGAAAAAGGAGCAAATGGAGTTTCCCTAGTGGTAAGATTGCAAGGAATACCATTTCAAGGGAAACTATAATGATTTCTAAACTTCTAAAGCAATTATATGTGCTATCTCACCAATCCTTTAAATGTCAAGAACTCTTACACTCTTAAGGAAAGGAATCATTAAGCCTAAACCCATAGAGAGAAGATGAATAATAGAAATACAATGGAACCATAAAAGTGTATTCATATCACAACTCGAAATTAAAATTGTTGGTAAGAATTTTTGACATAGGTAGACACAAGTGCATTGAAAGATGGGAAAGAAAAAACAAAAGGATGATAATCTACTTAATTTCTTTACTGTGATGAAAATAAGATTTAAGGTGATATTTTAAGCAGAACACCTTGTGACGCAAATCAAAATTTCAGACCAAGAAACCCTCCACTTAAGGACCAGTTATAGACCACCCCACGTGTTTAGTACATCACTTCAACTCATAAACAATGTCATCTCACCACTACACTTACTATTACAGTTAAAATTTTAAGCATAAATGAATTATAGTTTTTTGAGTATGTGGTATTGATTAGCCATGATATTGGCCCATGGTAATGTAGCAAAGTCTATTAATCATCTACTAATCTATCATCTACTAACTAATGTATATTAAACCTGATATTAATTATGTTGTGAGGCATTTCCCTCTGAGACCAACTCCCCTTCATGCACTCTTGTCATCACTTTGTGTCGTTTGATCCATCGATAGGTGATTGGATTGTTCGGGTCTGTTGATTTGAATTACACCAACACATACGATTTTATGTTTTCCCTTTGCACAAATTTCGTCATTGTATACGATTCTTGTTATGTGTTTCGACGGCAAGGGTTTTCCCACATCCTTATGGAAACTACCCTACACCTATCTTCACTGTCTTTCTTGCCACCAGCAAGTGAGTAAGCGAGCGCGCACTCGATCAGAGAATGGGGACTACCATGGCTTGCCTAGCCATTCTCAGATGAAAATACAAGGAAAAACACTTGATCAAGATTTTCAGGTCGATAGCATTCTATGAGTTGTTGTTCTAGAGAAAAGGGGCAGAGTTATAACCACTAAAGGTGTGGAATCATTGAAGAATATGGTGTTGAGGGTTATCCATTTACTGCATATGTAACACATCCTCCTCCTAGGACCACCCAAGTAGCCAAACAACCGGGTAAACATGTGATAAGAGAGATTACTATAAGGGTTTCAATCTCCTTGGTGACCTTAAGGAAATGGAATCGATGTAACTGATCAAACAAACACAATTTCATCAACAATTACACCCCTAGTGGACATGTCAACCACTCATACATCCTGTTCATGGGTCCCACTGATGTCTTAGGCCTCTTAACCCAAATTTTCTCACATGTTATAGGAAAGACAGTGACTATGGACATTTCTCAGCAAACTTGTGCTAGCAACCCTAAGATTTCAGCCACTTTTCTAGCCTAGAATCTCGGCCTCTACATAGAAATTGTCACAACCTTAGGAATCATTCAAATACATGATAAAAATACTGAATACTCAATATCAACCTTAGGATTAGGCCTAAGCATCCCCAATCAGGACTGACATTTTGTCAAACACTTGGCATCAATGCAACCTACAAGTCTAGGATACAAGACATGGCATAAATGACTAATAGAATTTATGAAGCATAACCATAAGGATCACCTCCTTCTCAATTGAACTAGTGCATCATCAATTAGGTCCTACATACATTCATTTAACAGTTATAAGTAAATACATGAAATAACCATGACATAAAACATTCATTCAACTATGCTTCGATCCAACATAAAACCATATAAATATCAGAGATATGAAAAACATTAAATCCACATATAAACTAGTGGAAAATTAAGAGAACTTATCTTTTATGCTTGATAGGAAAATCTGACCAGGTTCGGGACTTCCACATACCACCCGACCATAGACATGGTTGAACCAAATCTCTCTTTTAGCCAGTCACCCACGTTCCATATTCCAAGCATGAATGTGGGATCTCTTAGAACAACCAATCTAAGAACAAACAAGGGAATCCAGAGGGTAAACCACCTCCATGCTCATGAAACCATGATCACACGAAAATCAGACCTCCGATCACAACCAAATTGAACTTTTAATGCCATCCAAAATCCATCACTATTCTTGAGGAATTTTCCATCTCCTTTTCTCTCAGGCTTTACCACAATCCAACCCAGATAACTAGGCCCTAAACCAAGACTAGACTCTCAGGATTTACCACAATCCAAACTGAGATCACTAGGCCCTAAAATGAGACTTCTGCCCCTAGATTTACCGTTTATCCCACCAAAACCATTCAAGGGATTCCTATGCCTTTGGGAATGGAATTTGAGACCACCTCTGCCCAGAATTCCGAAATCCATCCATAAAACCAAAGCTCAAAAACTGAAATAAATATACCAACATACCATGGCATCTAGAAAAGGTCAGGCTAGGATGAAAACCACAATCATAACCCAACAAAACCATGCCACTGACAACAAGAGAACCATACACCAACATGAAAACCCATTCAAGTCCAAACCAGCTAGGAAATCACACATGTAAAAGGTTATTTTCAATTATTCTTGTGGAACTTGCTTGATATTATTTCCTTTCCTTGATCCTTGCTTGCCTTGCTTTTCCTTTGCTTGCTTTTCCTTCCTTCATATAAAGTTAGAGTGCTCCAAGAAACTCTATGTGACTAAGAGTGAGAGAGAGAGAGAGAGAGGGAATAATGAGAGAGCTCCAAACTTGGACTAACCAAGAGCTTGCACTGCCTAAGAGCCTAACTCTGACCAAGCTTGCTAACTGATCCTTAGAAGCTTGTTTATGGATGAGGCCTCTAGTTTCTTCATTTTCCCTTATTTTCCTTCATTTTCCTCCTCACATGCAACCTGTGATCTTTTATCTTCCTTTTCTTCTATTTTCCTTCATTTTCATAAATAAAGGTGCCAAAAAAGCCTTTTTTCCTTTTAATGCCTTTGCCTTAGCCTTAGTCAATTTTCTTAGCCAAACACAAACATCCAGTAATGCCCAGTAGGATATCTTTTCCCAACATTCTTTTTGGAATACATGTACCTTACCGATGGTGTTATTATTGTCATTATTACTTTTATTACATTTTTTTCACGAGGGTTGTTACAGAACTCTCCCCCTTGGGGAAGACCATCCTCGGTGTTAAAACACACCAAGACCTAAGCAAGGCCGCTAAAAGAAAACATATTTCCTATGGAACTTTATAACTTAGCTCATTGTAGAATTTACAATGAATGGCTTGCTCAAAAGTAAAACATAATGAAAACATGACCAAATGACAACCATACTGCATATTGGAGCTTTATAACACAACTCATTGTGGTATTTACAATAATAGCCACATACACATATGCACATTTGCTAAACAAGCAAATAAAAGTATATGATGCATGTATTAATCAACAAGGGAATCCATAGGATCACACCTCCACCCTCAAAGTAATATCAGGATTCACCTCCTTCCCAGGAATTCCATAATCCACTGTCATAGTCAAACCTCCATCCAATGTCCAGCACTACAATCCTGTGCCACTTGTCCCCTTAGCGAACAATTACCAACTCATTGTTCCAGGGCACACTCCCAATGTGCATCAGATTCCATTCATAAATGATAATGACAAAAACTAATATATTTGTGACCTTCCCTTCTCTTCTACACAGTCCCTCGGGAAATCCGATCACCCCCTCCCATATAGTAACTCACCTTCCAAGTTCCTCGACATCCATTATCCCAGGTGATCCACCCCTTGGCAAGGATTCCTCGCATCATAAGATAAAAAACCAAGGCATATACCTTCTTCAAAACCATCATACCAGTCATAGAATGCTCATGGAAATCAGTGAACACTATTGGGTACTAGTGTCCCACAATGGCCCTGTTCCTGAAGTGCGTTACCAACATATTGTTCCATGTTCCAATTTTTTTTCACTATTGTTGCTAATTCTTGTTGTCGATTTCAACCACCCAGTCGGGCATGTTCATGCATTCCTGTTCCAAACATATAATTTCCATTAGATTCAAATAAATTGAAATAACCTCAAATCCTACCTCATTGGTAGTTCATCAATAAGGTACACTTGCAATCTTGTTCACTTTATGTCAAAACAAGTAAAACTAATTGTTTGATCAAAAAATCATGTATAAACATATCACATCTGATTAGCTCAAAACTCAACCATCATAGGTCAACATCATAAATCACATGTAACCATCATAAACTATAATCATAGATCACATATAATCATCATTTAACATAGTCATAAGTCACATGCATGATAAAAATGAAATACATGTTAATACTTATAGTTTAATCAATCCTTAGCTTCTACCATTGTCTTTATTCTGTATGCACTCTGGATTGGTTGCCACACTAGACAAACACCTTGTGCCTTCTCCTCAGCCATGTGCACATACACATAGTGGGAATCACACATATACAACTACACACGTCATACAACACCATGCAATACATGCATCTACACCATTACCATATCTACCACATGTACATAGTACCACTTGTACACTGCAACCACCTACACAACATGTGCACAACATCACATGTACATGGCACCACCTGCACAACATGTACACAATGCCACATGTACAGTGCACCACTATACAATGTGTACACAATATGACATGTACACAGTACCACACGCACGACATGTACGTGGCACCATATGTACACAACAACACTTGCACGACATGTACACAACACCACCTGCACACAGTGCCACTTGTACAACATGTACATAGCACCACATGCACACAACACCACTTCTACAATCATGCACACAACACTATATGTACATAGTGCCACATGTACAACATGCACTAAACACCACCTATACATAGCACTGCATATCCAACATGTACATAACATAATCTGTACACAACACCACATATCCAACATCTGCATGGCACCATCT
This sequence comes from Pinus tabuliformis, assembly GCA_031772625.1. Lineage (NCBI taxonomy): Eukaryota > Viridiplantae > Streptophyta > Pinopsida > Pinales > Pinaceae > Pinus > Pinus tabuliformis. The sequence goes on from CM062812.1 coordinate 347,027,559, forward strand.
ATACCTAGAACTACATATGAAATATCCAAACAACACTAAATGCACATAATGTCACATATGCAAGATGTGCACAACAATAGTACCACACATTCAAAACCATACTATCTCTGCCAAGAAACCTTGCTTCTAGTGTCTTATCCATTCTTGTCTTAGCATCTCACAGACCACACTACTTTAATTTCAATCGTGTATCCCTCAGTATAACTTGTTCATAACATAGACATAATATAATCACATAATATCAACTCATAAATGCATGATACTGACCTCATATCACTACAAGAAAAAAGGTCATTGGTGAGGGTCATTCCTGTGATGGACCTTTAAGGTCTGTCACCAATGTGACATACGATGATGGTCTTTAAAAAAGCATTGTTGTAACTGTATATAGTGATGGTCCTTTAAGGTTTGTCACAAAAGCCATTTTCAATGACACTTTTGGTGAGGGTCGTTAAAGGATCATCACTAACTATCTCTTTGGTGACACTTTTGGTGATGGTCATTAAATTTCCATCACTAATTCTCTCTTTGGTGACACTTCTAGTGACGATATTTTATTGACCATCACCAATGATCTTTTTGGCTACTTTTGGTGATGTTCAATAAATGTTCGTCATCATTGATCATTCCAATGAGTTTTTTATGATGCTTCATGCATGTGACGAACCTTTAAAGTTTTTCACCAATGTCGCATATGGTGACGGTCTTTAACAAATCGTTGTTGTAACTGTATATAGTGATGGTCCTTTAATGTTTGTCACCAAATCCATTTTCAATGACACTTTTGATGAGGGTCGTTAAAGGCCCATCATTAATTTTCTCTCTGGTGACACTTTTGGTGAGGGTCATTAAAGGCCCATCACTAATTCTCTTTTTGGTGACACTTCTAGTGACGATATTTTATTGAACCTCACCAATGCTCTTTTTGGTTACTTTTGGTGACAGTCAAAAAATGTTCGTCATCATTGATCATTCCAATGAGTTTTTGATGAAGTTATGTACTAGTTACTATATTTTTTGTCAAAAGATAATGATTTAAGACCATTGTTGTGGAGTCTTTTTTATTATGTGTCCAAGGTCATAGTGGTTATAATAGTCAGTCAATTTGTTAAGAATTAATTAGTGTGTATCATTTCCCTCAAGTCATAAGAATATAGTTTTCCTATGAGTCAACACATGATTCATCTCTATTAGGTTTATTATCTAGCAAATTTCCTTTAAATAAAGTTCCACTAGTGTGTGTAGGAACTATATTATTTATTAAATAATCAAGCTTTATCAATTCTATTAATGAGAGAGACCTAGCACTCCTCAACACTCATGACACACCTTAACATGCTTTGGAATAGTACACTAACATTCCTTGGCACCTCACATGTCTTGGAACATCTTTGTACCTAGAACATCTTGCCATGAGTAGGATGCCCAAACACATGTTGGCATGCCCTAGCATAGCATAGCACTCCCCTATCATGTGTTGGCATGCCCTGGAACACCTTCGCAAAATATTGCATTGAAAAACATTAGAACTTGGCACACATTGGCACTTGGCATGTATTGGAACATATTATAAGTGTGCCTAGCATGCCCCTTTTGAAAAAGATAAAGTCATAACTTATTATCCCTCTTATGTGTTCATTTCCTTGCATTTTAGCTTGTTTATTCCTTTTGTTGCCTTGAAACTCCTTGACGCATATTGGAATACTATGGCACCATGCACATCCTAGCATATCTTAGCACCTGGAATGCCTTGGCACTATTTGGCACATGCTAGCACACCCCGAAAATACCTATCACACTCTATCGCTTCTTGACATTCCCTGATATTACCTAGCGTGCCTTACCCATGCTTAGAATACCTTGTCACTCCCTCCTTGGCATGACAGGTAGCACTCATTAACACTCCCCGACACACCCTTATATTCATTCACTTCCATGCATTTTGACCTAGTGCTCCCTTGTGTTGTCCTAGTACTCCCTAACAGTCCTCAGCATGCATTGGAACTCTCTAGCACATCTTAGCACTCTTCAATATGCTCCTCCACTTCATAGCATGCATCACACTCCCTGATGCACATTAGCACTTGGCACGTGTTGGCACTTGGCAAGTATTAGCATGTATGGCATGCATTGAGATGACTTGGTATGATTTGGCATGGCTTAATATTAAAGTTATTTGAGATCAATTATTGGAAACTAGATGAGAAGAAACGGAGGAAGATTTGGCACTTAGAATGCATTGACACTTGGCACTTGGTACCTTTTGGCACCTAGTGTTGGTTTTCCTAGCATGACCCTCATGGAAAAGGTAAATTGATGACTTATTAACCCTATTATGTTCTCATTTAATTGTAGTTTAACTTGTTTCTCCCTTTTGTTCCCTTAACAGTCCCTAGCATGCATTGTCACACCCTTGTACATCTTGGCATGCCTTTGCACTTGGCATGTCTTATCTTGTTTGACATGTCTTCATACTATCTGGCACATGTTAGCATGCCCTAGCATTCCCTAACACACCTTGGCAGTCATGACCTTACAACTAGAATTACATTTTCCTTGACTTGGGAACATTACATTCACTAGAACACCTTGGCACTCCCTAGTTTTCATGCCCTCTGTTATCCTCCACAATCTCCTAGGCTGATGAGGAGATCGACGAAGGTAATCACAGACCAAGCTTTTATTCTGATAGCTAGTCCTACCAAACCAGAGAGGGCTCTCTCTATGAAATCACAACAAAGAGATGACTGGAATATAAAGGATTTTAGGCTAGATAGCTAGCTTCAAGTGGATTTTGGAAAACTTAGGGTTTTGTTGCTGGATAAGGGAGAAAAACCAGGCAGCTAGGTTAGAGAATCAAAGGATTACAACAAAAAATACAAAAGGGAGAAAGGTAGCATTACTTTTGTTGTGGATCTTAGGGTTTTTCAATGTAGTGTAGTTTTTAGAAGAAGTGAAAGGTATTAATGAGCATGAAACATGAATTCATTAAGCAAGAAATAAAGTAACACATAATGAGTTTTCCATCAAAACATAGCTTTATGCAAAGAATTTTGTTAATAAAATGTAAGGAAACCATTGAGTAATTGATGAATGGAAAGAGAAGATTAATATCTTTCATATAAAGCTATAATAGAGAAAAAATAACATCACAAACTTACTGCACATGAATTCCTAGATAATAGTTGCAAATTGTGTCCTTTGATTTCCAGAAAATGTCCAAGTACAAGCTACAATAGTTGTCTCCTCTGAAATCCAACCCATTCTATCACTGAGAAACTGATACATAAATACCAAAACAACATCTCCCCACTCTTAGGGGTTGAATCAATGACTCTAGGAACTGTTCCATGAGGTGTTCTAACCAAACCCTAATGTCTAGGGAAGTTAAAAACGACTTCTACAATTAACTTTGACTCCAACCTCTCTCATAAATGAGGTCAAATTTACATCAAAACAACTTATAAATACTAACCACCCATTATTTACATTTACGTTTACCCCTCACATTCATCTACTTCACCCTTTTGACTTTTACCAGAGTCAAACTAGGAATTACAAAAAATTACACAGTGAAAATTTTACAAAAATCTCATAAATTTCCAGGTGTACAACGAGCTGTTGGAGGCCATTTTTGAGTGCCTTTCTGAATTCCAAATCCAAATCAGAAGCATTTCTAGAAATTTGGGAGAGTGTAGATGTCTTTAGAGTATTGTTTCACTCAAAATGACCAATTTTTGGCTGAGATATGGCCATTCTCCCAAGGTGTCTCTAGGTGTGCAATGAAATGGAAAGAGAGGGGAAAAAGGTGGTTTTTGGCCTCTTTTTAGTAAATTTATCGAACCTGAGCCCCAGACCAGGAAAGTGGGAAAATGGGGTTTGAGATGGGGTCATAATATTTCCAAAAATTCTGATTTTACATCATTTGGAGCCCCGAGGAAGAAGAAAAGAGTGATTTCGCTGTGCTGCTAGACAAAAAATTGCCAAAAAATTGTAAGTCTGCACCAAAACACAAAATTTTCTCCAAACCCTCCCAAAATTTGTCTAGATATGCCTCCTCAGCACACCCAGAACTTGCTAACACTCCCTGTCATACACTATTATTCATTCATTTCCATGCAATTGAAACTAGTCCTTCCTTGTGTTTCCCTGACACTACCTAACATACCTAGTCAATCCCTCCTTAGCACACCCAGAACTTGCTAACACTCCCTATCATACACTCTTATTCATTCATTTACATGCAATTCACACTAGTCCTCCCTTGTGTTTCCATGGTACTCCCTATCATGCATTGGCGCCACACCCTAGCACCTGACACCTCTTGGCATGCCTTAGCACTTGACATGTCCTGGAATGACTAACATGCCTTGGAACTTTCTAGCATGTGTTATCACTTCCTGGAATTCCTTGCACACCTTGGCACTCCCTAGTTGTCATGCCCTCATAGATAGCCTTACTTTTTTAGTGACTTTGGAACCCAACCAAGTCATTGAAAAAATAGTGTTGTCCCTAGACAAAAGTCTCCCTTTGTCTAAAATTGCTTTTTCCATCCCCTTATCATAATCGTAGGCTTACCTATTGCAATTCCTATTATGAAATTATCCTAATACACTTCGTCCTTGGGACACCTAGAAGACACTCTTATTCGTTTGTTTTCATGCACTTTGACCTAGTTCTCCCTTGTGATGCCCTCACACTTCCCAACACTCCTCGATGTGCATTGACATTGCCTGGCATGTGTTATCATGCCTTTTCATTCCTTGGCATGCCCTGGCAATCCTTAGCTATCATGCCCTCATAACTACCCTTATTGGTTTTAAGACTTGGGAACCAACCAAGTCCTACCTCGACTACAACATCTTGACCAAGTTACAGTTGCTACAACTATAACATCCCTTTTCTCCTAAGAATTGACTATAAATCATCTTAGGCTACTCATGCCCAATCTTAGCTCATCTCACTTAAGAAGTTACCAAGTCAAGGCTCACGTCTAACCATGGCCATAAAACACCTAAGCAACATAGTTTACATCTTAACATGGCATAGCACCTGGCATGTCTAACAATCCCTTGGCACTATTTGGCACATGTTGGCATTCCCTGCATACCATGGAATGCTTTAGCACTCCCTATCATACCGTACCACTCCTTGACATTTCATGGCACTCTTGCATTCCTTGGAACTACCTAGCATATAACTTTGTCACTCCCTCCTGAGCACACTTGGAATTCACTGACACTCCCTATCATACACTCTTATTCATTCATTTCCATGCATTTTGAACTAGTTTTCCTTTTTGTTTATATCTCACTCCCTAACACTCCTTGACATGCATTGGCACACCCTGACACACATTGGCATACCCTGGCATGTCGCCCTAACACTCTATCATTTCTTGGCACCACCTAACATACCTTGTCGTCCCCTCCTTAGCACACCTAGAACTCGCTGACACTCCTTGTCACACACTTTTAGTCATTCATTTCCATGCATTTGAAGCTAGTGCTCCCTTATGTTCCCTAGCACTCCATAACACTCCGTGGCATGCATTGGCACACCCTATCACCTGACACATCTTAGCATATTTCCCTGGCTTCTAATACCTTAACACTGCCTAGCATACCTTATCACTCCCTCCTTAGCACACCTGGAACTCACTAACACTTCCTGTCACAAAATCTTAATCGTTCATTTCCATGCACTGTTTTCACCTATTGCTCCCTTGTGTTCCCCTAGCACTCCTTAACACTTCCTAGCACGTATTTTTGATGGAAAAAACACTATATATAGGGCAGATCATCCTCCATTTGTGGACAAGCAAATTTGGTTAAGTATGTCTGTAATAAGAAGTGCGAAGATAGCCAACCAAGAGAAGGAAACAAAGAGAGAAGATTTTGGTGTTGTTTATGGGTCTATTTTAGGGCTAATAGATCCACATGTGTGAAGGAAGGAAGAACTATCTACTACAGAAAAGGTCGAAGATCTTGTTGTTGTCTAAGAAGTCAAATCAAGGAAGAAGATAAGCAGAGTTACATGCTGAATTATAATAAGAGTTCATACCATCCAAGCGAAGAAGATCAAGGTTCAGAAGGTTGGTCAACCACACATTCTAGGGTTTATGCAAGAGGGCCAAGAACTACATATCTGATCCATGGAACTGGAATTTGAAGGATAGTCGAGTTATTGAAGGAAGAAGCCTGATCATCGTTGACTCAAGGAAAAATAAGGAATTTGAGTCAAGGAGGCTTGTGACTTGGTCTTGGAGAGGTCATTGAGTCAAGGGTCTAGGCCATGGTCTTGGTATTCGTCAATTGAAGTCTATATAAGAAGAAGATCTCGTTTGGGTTTTCCTCTCGTGTTGGAGAGGTTTTGGGCCTGGTTGATTGCATATTCTATGTCTCTTGTCTCCTCATTGTTTATGCATTGGTAGATGTTTGATGAAGAATATTGTTTTGAGCATTGTTTGTTATTGTGGATTAGTCTTGAATGTGTTTGTGTATGAAAAATTGGTTGGGTTTGTAAACTATGAGTAGAGCAGTGTTTGATTGATGCATGCTCCCTACAATGAATGTGTCTCTTACTTAAACAATTAATTTAGTGGAAACATGGGTATTTGGACAATTATTTTGGAATTTATGCACCTTACAAGTACATCAACTCATATAATGTATAAATATAATGGAAAGTTGTAACGTGTTGCATCATAGAAAGGATGTTGATAAAATATGATAGATTAAATGTACATGATAGTTTGGAAAGGTGGGGAATAACTCTTATTTAGTCATAGGTAGCCTAATCAATTCCTTTTTTAATATCTAAATGTCCATGATGATTTTTAAAGTAGGTGGGTAGCAATTCTTACTCATGTCATAGATAGCCTAATGAGTACTTTTCTCTATCTAGAATGATACTAGATACAAAACTTTTTGTATTGTGGCTTCTTCAAATTTTTTACAATATATCATGTTATAAAAACTTTAAAATACGCTTCTCACTTAGGTTCTTGCATTTGTGGTAAAATATGAACCCAACTTCTGAAAGTAGTGTTATTATGGAGGATATCAACAATATTTTTCACTCCATAAAGGTTTTAACCTATCTCTAGTCTTTGATGAGTTTTTTTGGATGATTGTACTTTAAAAATAAAGATGCATCTGCAGTTTTCTCACTTACTAATTTAGAATCAATGAAAAAAATCAAAATAATTACTTACATTTATTTGTATAGTTTGTCTGAAATTGATGGAACATGGTGATTACATCAAATGAGTGTGAATTTCAATTTTGAAATTTTATTAATGTCCTCAATGCATGGAAAATGTAATGGGATCAGATGATAAGTTAACATGTAAGGTATTTAGTGAGACATTTCTTCTCTTCTAAGAAAAATATATCTAAACCAAGTGCAATACCAGGGACAGAGAGGATTCTGTAGTGTGCAAAGCTTAGTTGTGTGGGTTTGGGGCTAAGGCGTAGTTGCACCATTTAACTGAAGTAAAATGAGAGGAAATGAGGGAATGCATACTTTGTAAATCTTAGCTATGAGGATTTGGGGTTCAAGGCTTAGTCACTTCACAATTGAAATAAAATGAGATCAAATGAGACAAGGACTTGGAAATTTTTAGTTATATGTAATGACATTAAAGTGAGTAAACACAAAGTATCAAAATTCGAAGTAGAATCAACCCTTGTGTATGAAAATTCAGTCAAGCATTTTTTTATGGCTGAATTCCCCCTCAAATATATGTTTGATTAATGCAAAAGCTTAGAAAACCACATCTATGTAATCGAGGTATCCCTCTTAGATGCACAAACCTTTCCCCTTGGATTCCCATTGACTTTGAGGTTGTTTTCCCCTACACTCCTATATGCTTACTAGGAATACTACACTCCAACATCATGGATTCTAAGATATATTGTGATACAGGGGATGAGGGTTTCGGAAATTCTTGTTGCCACAGGAAATTCTTGCCATGTTTAGTTCAAAAATACGGAAGCGAAATGCTCATGTAGAAGGATTTATGGTGATTTTTCAATTGTGGGAAATAAAAATGTCATACATTATGGTGCTTCTTGGTACAATATTATCGATTCATGGAGAAAGATCAATGGTTCCATGGGAGGAACTATACCAATGTGTGGGTGGGACCATGCTCATGAGATTCATTTTTTACTACCATCACAATGAACTACAATCAAATTGACTCATGAGATTCATTTTTTACTGCCATAACAATGAACTACATCCAAATTGGTTATAAAAGATTGCATTGTTAAAAGTTAATTTTTAGCTTTAAAGTTTGACATAATAATTATAAAACCAAATCTCATTTGTTTAAATAACATGGAAACCCATAATATTAGTATTAGATAATTAAACATTAATAAAAAATATTTATAGTTTTTTTGTTTAATTATATAAAATCCAAATCTGAATTTGTTTAAAATTACAACTTACAACATGGTTAATTATTTTGTAATTTTGAAAAATAAAAAATATAATTTTTTGAAATGAGTATACAATAAGATAAGAAAATATACATTCCATACATTTTGATATATTCATAAAATATAATGTTTTTAAAATTTATAAAAAATAAATAATTATAATTAAAAAATTTAACGATCATCCAAATTAAAAATTTAATTTATGTCCCATTTTCTTTCCCGCCTTAGTGTATTCGAATGAATGTTGAGTAGTTGAAAAAAAAGGAAAGACCATTTTGCCACGTTTTCTTCCCCGCCTTAGTGTATTCAAATGAATGTTGAGTAGTTGAAAAAAGAGGAAATACCATTATGTCAAGTTTTCTTCCCTCCATTAGTGTATTCCAATGAATATTGAGTAGTTAAAAAAAAAAATAAAAAATACCAGAACAAGTTTTCTTCCCTCCTTAGTGTATTCGAATGAATGTTGAGTAGTTGAAAAAAAAGGAAAGACCATGCACACAGTACAATCTAATCTGTGGCTATATGGAAACAGGTACAGGTTGCTGGATCAATCTTTAGGGTTTCTAGATCTATGGCCATTATTTGAATTGATTTGCAAATTTTTTTTATATTTTCACATGAAATGTATGTTCAGTAACCCCCACCAAAAGGCTTTCTAAAATACAACATTGATGGGGCCTCCAAGGGCAATCCAGGAACCGCTGGTTATGGAGGAGCTTTAAGGGATGATGAGGGCAATATTACATTCATCTTCCACTACCATTTAGGGAGAGCGACTAACAATATGGTGGAAGTGATGGCTCTGCAACAGTGTCTAGAGTTTCTATCATAGAATCATTTCTCAAATATCATTTTGGAAGCAGACTCTGAGATAACCATCAATGCAGTGAAAAGAATAAGTGGTGGTTCCAGGCCGGAAAGAGTCTCAAATCATTGGAAACTCGTCCAGGTTTATCAAAAAATCCAACTGCATCTTCAGGGCCTTCGAACCATAAGTTTCAACCATGTTCGCCATAATGCCAACAAATTGGTCGACTTTCTGGGCAATCAAGGTGTGTGTAGTGCTGAGGGTGGATTGGCGCAAAAGTGGCTTGAAATTCCTCCATGTCGTTTAAAGGCTATCTATGAAGATCAAGCTACTGAGGACAAGGAGGTTTTCCGATTTCGAGCTGGGTTGAAAACCACAAATTGATGTCACTGGGGATACTAACTCAGCACTGAAGGGTGAGCCAGATAGGCGGAGAAGCTTGTGCAGGCTCATCTCCTCCCAGTTCATTTCAACCGGGTTTCTCAGGTTTTTGGTTGGCACTCCGCGAAATTTGTTCATGAATAGGCTCAAGAGCAGCTTCAGGTTTCTTGGCATGAGATTGTAGAAGGGACATTCAATGGGATACAGCAAGAGCAGAGCGGAAACCGCCATCCATCGCGAGATAAAGTGTGGGTGGGTTCGGTGTTGCGAAATTGTTCCTGGCCGTAGGATCTGGCAACCGGAATGGACGGTTGGGATGGTTTGTGCTGTTTAGTGGGGCCCGTCGGACCATCTCCCCGTGTTCGTTTGGCACGCCTTGTCCTTCCCTTACTTTCAGTTCTTTGGGGGGTCAGGTTTGACCGCTGTCGCTCGTTGGCTCCAGGAGATGATTTTTCCAAATTGTTTTGGTCTTTCTGAGTTTTTCTAGAGTTTTGTACTTGCGTGAGATAGAGGGAGGGTCCTCATCGGTAGGATTACCCATTCTCCTGTGTTCTTATTTGTTGAGTTTCTGTACACTTTGTAAATTATCCTTTGATTTAATGATATAGAAGGTTTGGCTCTTGCTTCAGCAAAAAAAAGAAATGTATGTTGAGTAGTTGAAAAAAGGGGAAAGACCATGGGCACAATACAATCTGATCTGTGGCTATATGGAAACAGGTACATGTCATTGGATCAATTTTTGGGGTTTCTAGATCGATGGCCATTCTTAGAATTGATTTGCAAATTTGTTTTATATTTTCACATGAAATGTTGCAGTAATTCACTGGCAGTTATTGTTTCATGGTTGAATTTGGATGCGTTGAGAAATAAGATTGAGGAGGATCTCTTCAATGGCTTGCTCACAAAACATGGATCTATTTTAGCTGGGCAAATTTGGACCACGGTGGAAGGATCAGAAGCCTTGGTATTCTTTCAAGAGCCCAAGAAAATACTTGCACAGGTACCCTTTCTCTCCTTTAATTCCTTCCTCGATTTCAATTGCTTCAAACAATCTACCAACTTTTTCACCTGAAATTAGGTTATTTGGGTTTTTTTTTTAAGAATTTAGCTTCAAATGAATTAGACCCACAATCACTGTATTGGCAATGAAATTTATATTAAATATATGGTGAACTCTTATAGTAGTTTGGTAGTATACCACAGTAGAAATTACAAAAATAGTAGTTTGGTAATATATCACACCAGGAAAATAGCAGAGAAAACAACAAAGTAGACTTCTCAGGGTAACTCCCTACCCTCCCTCACTTCAATGCAACACGAAAAGATTTTCTTGCTCTCTTTCCATTTCACTGCAGTTCTTAATTAGAAATCTCAATTTGAAGCTTTGTTACTAGAAACGGAATGGAAGTCTTTGTTTCTGAAAAAAACCGTATAAACGGTACGGAAAATGGTGTTTTATACAGTAGCTTTCATTTTTTAATGCAAGAAACTGGGTTTTCCAAAAACAGTTTGTTTCTTGAAACTATTTTTTGGAAAACGTTAATCTGGTTCATTTGCAATACGGATCTCTTCCAGATTGGATGTCAACATGAATCATAAAAAGCATTGGATTTCTGGAGAGTTTTTGAAGGCATTTTCATAGTCTATGGTTAGAAGTCAACCATATATAGCTTAGGTTCTAACTGAACAACTTTGTTGGAAATAGGTTGGGTGTTCTCCCTAGTGACAACACCTTGCAATAGTGCTTAATATATCTTTAACAACGTTGACTATTTATGGATTTTATTAGTTAAAGTTATGTTATTTTTTTAATTGTAGCCATTGATGTGTAGCAGTGTATGGTTAAGTTTTTACAAAAAAAAAATTGTTATTTTTGTGTTGCTTTTATTTAAAAGTGGATTTAGTGATTGTATCTAATATTTAAAATGTGTATTTTTATATAAAATTATAAATTTAAATGTATAAGGTTTATATATATATATATATATATATATATATATATATATATATATATATATTATAAATTAGTAATGTATATATATATATATATATATATATATATATATATATATATATATATATATATATATATATATATATATATATATATATATATATATATATATATATATATATATATATATATATATATATATATATATAGTTATAAATTAGTGGTTAAATGATTTAGTTAATTTTTCTAGTTAATTAATTATTTTATATAAACATTGTGACACAATATTTTTTTTTCCATTTGTCTGGTTTATAACCTCTCAAATTATTGGAAAGGATTTTGATAAAACCATCCTATAGAAACTTTTATCAACTATTAGACTATCTATAATATTAAATATCATCAACCAAAGACATTAATTTAATATATAAAAAATAATAATAATCTATTATCCATCCCATTAATAGTTTTATCCCATAAATACTTTTTTCATTGGTGATAAGAGAGATTATGTTAGGTAATTTGCAATAATAAAGCTTAAGAGTAAAAAGCTATTGACTAATATGTATATAATACAAACATAATTTCAACAATGATAAATATGGAAAGTTTCATAATTACATAAAAATAGTGATAGAAATAATTGTAAATTTATAAAAATAAACAAGTCTCAAAAATCAAAATACAAAATAGAAATCCATCATTTAATAAATTTTAAATACAAAAAAAAATAGGAGTACTACTACAACTTCATTTATAAATAACCAACGTAGATCTCTCTCTCGAGCATCAAGAGAGATCAAATCTCTTTCTCTCTCTCCAAACCTCTTTAAGTGAATATTTGATCCTCTCAACGCTTGATCCACAGTTAAAATGGATCTAGGTTACTTTAGTTATTAGCCTTTGAATAGGCTACATTGCAGAAAAATACCATGGACAAAAACCATGGGCAAGAAAAAACTATGCACTCGAGAATTTTATGTTTTTTAATTTTTTATTTGATTTTATTTTATTTTATTTTGACTGAGTTAAAATGCCAAATATTATAACATATTCCCCAGGTGGAAAGGGTCTCTTGGCACAAAAATCTAACAACCAAAAATATATTAAGAGGGACCTAGAATAAAATACCCAGATTATGACATTTCTTTTCAAGACTTCAAGGCCTCTCTCGCTTGTTTTAATTTATGAAAGAAAATTGATGAGAAAAAAATAATAAATTAAATAAATATTAAATACAAAACCATGGAATCTAACAAAACCATGTGCAGAAACTAGCAAATTAAATGAATATAAAGTACAAAACCATGGAATATAACAAAACTATTGGCCATAACATTTTTTCAAAAGTTATTTTAACATAAACAAATCTAGGGACTAAAAAATAGTGGTTTGGTAAGTTCTAACCATGGATGATAACATTTTATTTAAGTTATTTTAACATAATCATTTAACAACTAAAAATGAATGGTTTGGTATGGTATAACCACAAATGATATTTATATATAACATTTAACTAAGTAGAAATTTAAAAAAATCACAATTTAATAATTTATTTCACTTATTTATATTGATCAACCACACTTGTTAATTGGAAACATTGACTCAGATAACAAATTTTATAAAATGAAAATTAAGAAAAATAACTAATATCAAGAAAGAATATCTAAATTTAACTATTAAAATTTAACATAAAAATAAATTTACTATACAAAACCATATAAGATGCATTAAAATAATTAATATAAAACATGACTACATATAATAATCATCTAATCAATGCAAATACAAATATGAGATAACCATTATAACTTTAACAATAATTATGGTAAATAATATATACTAGCCTAGGTCCATCTTAATTTCGGATATACCAACGCCCTAAAGGGGTCGAATCTCTTTTATAAATTAGTAATGTGTATAGATATTTTATATATATTTTTATAAATTAGTAGTTAAAAAATTTAGCTAATTTTTTTCTTCCTCACAAACTAGCAATTTAATATCTTGTTCAACTATACTTTTAAAATATATTATTTTTATTATTATAAAGATTAGTTTTCTATTATAATGGATTAAAGATAAATTTTTGAAATTTTTCTCTTTAGATTTTGTCTTCAAACATGTGTTGTAGTATTTATGGTTTTGCAAGTGGCAATAGTTCGAGACAACGCTCTATTTTGGGCTCTATATCCAATGGAGATCAACTCAATCTCCACCATCTTGTTACCCAACCATGAAAATGATAACCCAATAACTGTGTGGAAAATGATACAATAGATCCCAAATTTGAGGTCCACTCACGTCACATCCAAGAATATATACAATGTATGTGGGATCATGTACTCATCCAAAAAATGCAAAGCCTAAATCAAACTTGAATTCGGTGCCAAGTGTTTGTTCACTATTGTATTTGCCAGCCTATAGGATCAAAGATGTGTATTCAAGAATGGCTTATGTGAGAAATGGAAGCTTTGTTGATCACTACAAGTATTAAGGAATGGTCAATGTGAGCAGCTAAAGCCTATGAGGAACTACCTATGAACCATAACATTCGAGAATGTTAATGATGAATTCTTGGTTTTATGTTTTGTATTCTTCTTATTTTTTCTCTCTCGTCGTTTCTTGAATGTGAAACAAATTCTTGGTTGTATGTTTCATATTTGTCTTGTTTTTATCTCTCCTGGTTTCTTGAATGTGGAATCTCCCAACTCTGTTTCTCCTCTCGTTGTCGTTTCTTGTTTCGTTTCCCTTTTTTGGTTTCTGGTAACATAGATTTCAAGCCCTTCCTTCTAGCTTTGGTTGAATTTCTGCATTGCTCTCAAATCCAAAAGTAGGTGATAGAAGGGATGGGTGGAAAGCTTGGTACCCGAGATAGAGTTAAAGAGGAATAAACATTGAGTCAGACACTGCAATATTCCTCTCGTGGGGTAAGAGGATCACAACAAGGCTACAGTAAGCCCCCAAGGGAGAACGATGATGCTACCGCATGCAGTGGTAACAATCAGAGTATGGTGCAGCATCGTATATTAAGGTCCACCAATGACATCATATTATCAAAAATATAAGCATGAAAATATATTGAAACAAAAACAAAAGGGAAACCCTCACTAACTCATCAAGCCCTTGCTCAATAATTGGGCAACATTTGGGTATGAAAAATTAGGGATCCCTTCTTCAAAGTCCCTGTTTGCTTTTATAGATCTCTTCATATTGATGGATGGCTTTGACCCTCCTCGAATGGCTAGTGGCTGAGTGCTGGGCAGTTGCATTCATTAAACTTCCTTGCAACTGTTTGAAATTTTTTTAATTTACAACTTTTATACAGAACTTTGAGTTTCGCATTTTGTAATTTGGTGCATATGTTTTCCGCTCATGCCACATTTGTTTAAATAAACTATATATTTATTTTCTTTTGATTACGTTTCTCAACTATCGTCGTGGATTTACCCTGGACAAGTAATGAAAATAAGATATGTTCTAGGGAATTGAACATATGTTTTTTCATCACTTGTATTGATATACTTTGACAGCACGGGCACGGAAACCCGAATCCATCGCTTCATCGCACTATGACCGATAGTCTTTCCTAGATGTTGAGCACAACACATAGCCCATATCATTCAAATATATACTGGTGTTATTATTTCACCTTGAGATGGATATATATTTGTTTTACTTCAGCAGGGAAACAACTGCTACATTACGATACATCAACTATACTCATAAAGGAAAAAAATATTTTTCCTGTACAACCACGTTGAGAGTAATAAGTATCTTCCCATGTGTCATCATAGCAACAGATTCCATTTTGCTAATTCATTGTGTTTCTCATTCTAGTGGCCGCCATTATTGTGCAAGCTTCTCCTGTCACTTTTTGCCTCCATGAAAGTTCATAAGAAAATGCTAAGACAATGCTAAATGTCAAATTTTAGCAAACATTCTGAAAACCTTTTTCATCCATTTTCTAACATGGTCCACAATCTACTTTGGTAGTACTACGATGTATCTCTTCCAAAACTTGATTGTCTTTCATAGCTGGATAACTAATTTGATAAATGATCTCTTTAAATCTGTCTTGGACTCGAAAGTTATTGGATGTTTAGTGATTTAGTTGGAATATGTCAAAATATAGAGCTCCTTGATGTCTGCACTCCAACTTCTTGGATGCCATCTCAAAGAAAGCTCAAAGGATATTCCAAACATTATCTTTATAAGTGGCCATTTCAAATCGAAAGGCCGAGTATCCATGCCATCAGTCACACTCTTCTATGCATGTGTACATTACCAAGCAATTTATCATCAATAAACACTATTGCAAGACAATAATTGTTCAAATAAATTTCTGAGATGTTCTGGATATCTAAAGAGATTTCCTTATAAAGCTCAAGTTCAGCAAAGCATCCAACATATGGATCATGAAACAGTGGATCCTCACACTAATATATTCACCATGGGACTGAGACAAAGATATAAAAATTGTAAACTCCCTCATGTAGATGAGAAAGTGGTGTTAGAAACTCTCCACGTTAGAAATGACATTCTTACCATATTCAAATGGTGTCCTTTCTCAATGTAAACAAATCTTCAATAGTATGGCTACTCTCCCACATGTGTCACTTCTCCCAATCCTCACGCTTAATGGACACACTGCACCTACTCATTTCATTCGACAATGCGTATGTCTTGGGACTTTATATCCACTATAGTGGGCCTTCATCCCTCTTCTATTACAAACCAGACTTCTCAGGGTAGGGGAAATCACAACTCCCTACCCTCGCTCATTTCAATGCAGCATGAAAATATTTTCTTGCTCTCTTTCCATTTCACGGCAGTGCTTCAATCAGAAATCTCAATTTCAAGCCCTTCCTTCCAGCTTTGGTTGAATATTTTCATTTCTATCAACTCCAAAAGTAGGTGATAGAAAGGATCGGTAGAAGGCTTGGTACCCAAGCTAGAGTTAAAGAGGAAGAAACATTGAGTCAGACACTGGAAGATTCCGCTCTTGGGGTAAAAGGATTACAATAAGGCCACAATAAGCCCCTGAGAGAGAAAGAAGATGCTACTTCATGTAGTGGTAACAATTAGAGTATGGTGCAGCACTGTATATTAAGGTTCCATTATCATCCCCTCAAGACTTTGATTTCTAAGGACAGAGAAAATATTTTAAAAGCAAAATTTGGCAAATCTTAGGCTACAATTAGCAAAGTGGAAAGCTTGCACAATTTGTTTAGAGACCTCATGAGAAAGTTACAGATGTTGATACACTCTTTGATCTCACATCCACACTCCTCGCTACTATTAACAGATCACAAAACAATGATGGTGATACTCCAGTTGATTTTATTAGTAGTGATATTCTAAGAAACTATAGTGACCAGGCATATGGAAGTAGGTCTTTGGAAGGAAATGGCGATCAAACCCAAATATCATGGAGAAATGTTGGGCTTTTAGCTGCTTCTATTTTCCAGCATGTGGCAGGAATTTTCACTATGCTTGGACCAATGGATAATGAACCCAAGCAAAGGAAAGCTATAGTACAGAGAAAACAGACTAAGCCGACAAAAAGCACTCGACCTGAAGCAGTGAAAGAGTCCCTAGAAGATGAAAAATAAAAAACAGACAAGAATATGGCAAGCATATTTAACATTTTGCGAAAACAGAAGCAAGCCAGATTAGAGGATTTGGTTCTAAATAGAATATCATTTTCCCAGACAGTAGAAAACATATTTGCATTATCATTTCTAGTAAAGGATGGTAGAGTTGAAATAAATGTCGATGAAAATGGAAAACATTTTGTTGTCCCCAAAAATGCTCCCAGAGCTACAGAAATGGAATCTAGAGAAGCTTCTTACAGCCAATTTGTTTTTCAGTTTGATTTTAAAGACTGGAAGTTGATGATGGAAGTTGTTGAAAGTGGTGAGGAGTTGATGCCTCATAGAACCAATCCACTTATGATTCCTTGTTCTGAGAAGGCTGCAGAGACTCCTATCAGAGAGATTTCAAGAAACGGGGGCAGAGTGGTACCTACAACTCTTGAGGTGCAGGAGGTTTAATGTGGAAGTGATGATGGTGGTGGAGGTATTCAAAGACCAGCACCGAAGAAGCGAAATAAGTGTCTCCTATGACTTTTGTTGTTTTTTTGGGTGCTTTTTATTGGAAACTATCTCTGTTTCTATTAGTGCACTGTAATTCATACAGGAAGCTAATGTTTAATTTAAGCAATCTGGTATATAAACAATCCTATCTTGTTCTCATAATTAGTTATAATTAAGTTTACTAGCAGTGTGAACCCCCAATCATGTAGTACACCCCTTTAGGCATGGTTCCAAGGCCTGGGTAGAAGACTGGCATCACGTAAAAGGAAATTGTTAACGTAAGATGTCAAGTTTGATCTGTTAAACCATGATTAGTCTCCTTGTGACATTATGTTGGAATTTTATGTTTGAAAATTATTCTGAGATACCACACAAGAACAAAGTTTCTGATTGTGTAGTTGGTTTAATTTGAGAATACATAGAGATGAGAGTAGGGTAAGGCCATGCGAAAATAGATGTAAATACAACGGTTCAAAAAACTACCTAGCAGCCCTTACCATACCCAAACCCTTTTACTGACACTACAGGGATAGAGAGATCCACCCAGAGGCATGTGGAGAATAAGTAGGGATATGCATGCTCTGGATTGACTAATTGCTTGAGCCTAGCTCAAGCAGGCGCAACTAGTGGATGGCAAGAGATTGGGAATATTTATCTATTATGTATGTGTATATGAAATTCATTATGTCCCCTTTTTATTTTCAAGGTGGGAGGAATGCAATGGAGAAAGGGAGATCATATTTGTCCTCTATATCCCACCTATCAGGACACTAGGATAAGTCCCAATAATAAGAGTTGGGTTCACTCATAAGTATATGATTGTAAAAGGCCATCATGAACTTTATTAAGCTAAGTCATCCTTTAGTTGAGTTTCATCCTTTAGTTGAAGCTTCAAGCAAGATACTCGGCCTCTTTTCAACCCTTCAATCTTCCTGGAATAGCTACAGAACAACCCTATTTAACCCATGTTGAATGCCTCTTCTTTCTGTGATCTTAAACTTCAAACTTCGGCCCTTCTCCCTACAAGAGCACCCAAGAACAACACTCAAAAAAACCTCTCTTTCACACGTTGTATCTATAGAAAACCATAAGACTTCCATGTTGCTTCTAGGGCTTCTTTCTTGCTGTCTTATGGATCCTTCTTGTAGTGGCTAGGGCCTCCCTTTGACTGCGTCTAGGGCCTCTCTAAGTGCTACTTTAGACCTTCCTTGACTGTGGCTATATGCTTCTTCTGGATGGTTGATAAGGGCCTCCCTCTTGCTATGGATTAAGGCCTCCTTTGTTGTGGATGAGAGCCTTCCTTTTGCTGCATATTTGGCCTCTCTTGACTGCGTCTTTATGCCTCTCTTGATTGCATCTTAGGCCTCTCTCTAGATTGCGTCTTAGGCCTCTCTCTTTTTGTGGCTAAGCCTCCTTTTGACTATGGTTAGGGCTGCCTTTTACTGCAGCTAGGGCTTCCTTTTCAACTGTGGCTAGAGCTCCTTCAAGACTGCGTCTAGGTCTCCCTTCATGACTGCGGCTAGGGCTCCTTTGTGACCACAACTAGGGCTCACACTATTGCAGCATGCTAGCCTTGCGCTGCCTGGGGACTTGTGCACTATAGCACTCTCTATTGCTTCATTTGCATCCATCTCTATCCACATCCGCTAGTCCTGTTACTCTCTCTTTGGGGCTCCCATAGCAAGGTATAATCCAAGAGGTTGGGTACCTCAAGTATCTACCCCTCATCTCTTGTAGTCCTCCTAACTACAGCTCGATCTCTCCTCATCTCTTCTCTAGATGTACATGAGCACTCCCTGTAGTCCCTAGCATGCCCTAGGACACTACGACATGAGCACTAGTGCATTAACTATGCTAAAAGGTCACTTTCTTGTTAATTTGACCATGAATATCTCTTCTACAAAGCAATATTTCTTAGCATTGTTTACGTTAGTTGTTTGATAAGAACATTTCTATAGTCTCTTCACTAAATTTCTTAAAGTTTCTGCATTTATGCTTTTGGTGAAAAAAGGGCTGACATTTTACCCTAGCTAAGTAATGATTCTTTAAATAACCTTCTAGCTTGGTTCCTTTTTGTTCCATCTAAGCTTGGAGAAGTGTCATGAATTTACATTGAACAATGTAAGAATATAGTCTTCTCCATAAACAATCAATCCAACTCTTTCATTTTGCAGATTACCTACCAGTTCTGGACATATTCTTTGGAATTTCTATGCTGAAGGTGTTGGATTTAGGTAAGTGATACAGAATGCACACCTACAGTTCTATTGTTCACCTATTAGACCAACGAAAATTATAGGCAAAATTGGAAGGGTTGGACATGAATGTTCCAACCATACTCTTATTGGCCTGCAATACATATATTCATAACACATACCTACAATACTATTTTTCACCTATTCTGCTAGTGCATATTGTAGGCAAAATGTTAATGTTGTTCTTTGTTGTCTCAAGTTCACACACCAGCGCTAAAGATGCAACATATTGTGTGCATCCTTAGATATGTTTGAGATTGCAAGCTAACTGTTTAAATAACTGCATGTATAAAACTTCTATATTAGCAAAATAACCATCAATATTTTTTTCTAGCATTTTGGGCTGAATTCACAATAGTATGCTAAAAAATGTCATTTCAATGTCTGGAAATTAGGATATATAAATGTGAGATATATACTCTACATCTTTGGGTTATCTCCTTTTCAAATCTATGTTTTTTAAGGCTACATGTTAATTGTTTGAACTTTGAACTTTGAATAAATTCCTGAATGGACTTCGTAAATAGTTGAACAAATGGATTTCATAAGGCAGTGGTACCATAAATTGTGTTATTTCAAAGCTTTACTTCCATATTTTCACAAAATACAATGTCCTCAATAAATACTTATTTGTATAGATACTTATGTTTAGGATTATATATGTGTTGGAGCAATTCCTTTACGTTTTACTATAATCCTGATGCTAACAAGCTTTAGCTGAATTTTTTCATCAATTATTCATAGAATATGCAAAATATTTCATTGTCAAAATGTGGCCAAAATTACGTTTCTCCTAATTTATTTTTTTATTATTCATGACAAGATAATCATGTTGCAGGAATGAGGTATCCTACAGTTTGTTTCAATTTGTGGATATTTTTTTTCCTCCCATTTTTTTACAAGGATGTAGATTTGATTTTCATGTTGATGGCTTTTGCATGTATCTTATCTAGCCCCAAATGCTGGTAATGGAGTGGATCTTGAGAAGTAGTCGTGGAAACAAACTATCAGAGGTTAATGTTACAATAACAATTCCACCTGGTATCAAAAAAAAATTAATGGTAAGTGACATAAAGAAGAGTTATTTAATGACAGGGTTGAAAGGGCAACCTCATGTCTTAGTTCTAAGTCATTTATTTACGTTTCTTAGCTCTAAGTCATCTGTTTTTGAGCTTTACCAGATCAATTATTTCACTAATCCAATATGCATGGATTGTATTTCTCACCCGATGTTAGTTACTTGACATGGTTGATATAACATTCAATTCTAGGCCACTTTTATTTTAAGTCAGAGATTTTATTGATTTAAAGGATGTTTATATTTTAATTGGTTTACTTGGAGCTTGATTTAAAAAAAAATTCTAAATTCCACGTGAATGTTATTTTTTCACGGTGAGCTCTTTGCACCAGTAAGGTCAGATGAGTCCTAGAACATAGGTATACAATAAGAACATCTTTCGCCTTTGTTTTGTATCGGTTATTCTTTATATCATTGATGGATGGTTATTGATTATGTAATATAGAGGATGGGAAGGTCCTGCCAATTCTCTTGACAAAACAAAATAAAATGGAGTGGTAGGATTGTGTTTTAAAGGTTGAGCCAAAAATTAGCACTTGAAAGGTAGAACTTGAGAATGGCAAGCTATTTGATCTGGACCTAGAGACACAACAGACCGTGGAAAAAAAATGATGGTATTGATGAGTCTTCCTAGAAAATAAGCTCTAATTGTTAGACCACTGCCAAAATTTTAGTTATCTACAATGGAAATAGTGGCTCTAGCTTTATTTCTATGAATAATGACTTTGGCCATTGTCCTATTCATTTCCTATGAATGGTTTTGATTTTCAAACTCCAACTAGTTTGTTGTTAAATTAAGTAAAACTTTGATTACAAACTTACAGTTTTCAAATCTCTTTTCTAAATCTATTTTCTTGAGAAAAAATGTCTTTTTACTTTAGGTACTATAGATTGCTACTGTATGACATATGCTATGATATAATTGTCTAGATAAATAGACAGAAGTGGTGTACAACATAGTATTTTTTAAATCTAAAGAAACAGTATTTCCAAATATAATGTTTATTAATTAAGAACATCTTTTAGAATTCTTTGCTAAGTTATGATTATATTTTTGGAGGGAATTTTGTGTACGCTAATATTGTGTTGTCTCTTTGGTTTTTGTTAGGTAACAATGGTTCATAAGGAAAATGTTCTTGAGCAGCAGGCACACATCTGATTCTACTATCAACAGGAAACTCCATGGTTTTCAGGCATGGCAACAAAAACACAGATGTTAGTGGGATATCCAAAGTCTGTGTTGGATGAATTTAATACTAGTGATGATGATTTTGATTCCTTGTTAGATGAAGAATGTCATGAGTCAAATTCAAATAAACAGAAGAAGCTCAAGAATGAAGTTGAAGCTATTGCTTTTTGTCCATGTCAATTTATTTTATTTTTTGGTTGTTGTCATGTTTTGAGTGTGGACTTTTGAAATTCCAAATTTCATGTTGGTTTATGTAAAGGGGATATATATATATATATGTATATGTATATGTATATGTATATGTATATGTATATGTATATGTATATGTATATGTATATGTATATGTATATGTATATGTATATGTATATGTATATGTATATGTATATGTATATATATATATATATATATATATATATATATATATATATATATATAGATATAGATATCATATGTCGTTCATGGTTTCCGGAGATCCGTATTACATTTGCACAGAAGTTTAGATATCATTCAGATATCTAAACACCAAACAACAACAACATTGATATTTTTCTTTCACTCAACCTATAACATATTTCATCTGTCTTCATCAATGTTCTTCCTCCATATGTTATCAACTTATGACATTTCCTTTGCAATATTTGGTGCAGTTTCTAGTTATAGGTCATTTATAGATTATAAACGTCTTCAGACTTTCACTTCTAATTGAGTATTCAACTGAACATATTGATTCTCTTATACATAGTTATTTTTCCTCTACCCATTTTTCATAACTTCCATAACCATTAG
Source organism: Pinus tabuliformis (assembly GCA_031772625.1). Classification (NCBI taxonomy): domain Eukaryota; kingdom Viridiplantae; phylum Streptophyta; class Pinopsida; order Pinales; family Pinaceae; genus Pinus; species Pinus tabuliformis. The sequence continues at coordinate 347,050,558 of CM062812.1, forward strand.
GTAGGGACCTGCAACTTCGATGTTGCTTTGCTTGTTTAGTAAAATATTGTCGAGACTTTAATTTATTGAAAGTTGTAGAATTTACAATTTATGAAGTTTCAAGGTCTAATTTTAAAAGTCTAATTCTTTAAAGGGTGCTAGCTCAATGGAAGAGCACCTGCTTTACAAGCAGGAGGTTGGTGGTTCAATTACATCGTGCCCTGACATGATCCATATGGAATGAGCTTTTGACCATCACCAGTGAGCTTTGGTGACATTTTTCAACCGTCACCAAAATATGAAATGGTGACGGTCAACGAACGCCACCATATATATGCATCAATAGTGACAAACCTCAAAGGTTTGTAACCATAAATCATTGTTGTTGATATGAAATGGTGACGGTCGATGTCCGTCATTATAGTCATTATTTGTGATGGACCTTGAATGTCACCACAACACCTATAGTTATGGCAATGCGTCTTTTGGTGAGGGTCAACGAATGTCACCATATATATGCACCAATAGTGATGGCCATGAAAGATCCATCACAATAAATCATTGTTGTTCATATGAAATGGCGACGGTCACTATCCATCATTATAATCAATATTCATGATAGACCTTTAATGTCACCATAACACCTATACTTTTGGTGACGCCACATTTGCTGACATTCATTTTTTTGTGACGGAGGCTATGGTCCGTCACCATTGCTCATATGAAATGGTGACAGTCATTATCTATCATTATAAATCATTATTGGTGACGGACTTTGAATGTCACTACAACACCTATACTTTTGGCGATGCCACCTTTCATGACGTTCAGTTTTTGGTGATGGAGGCTATGGTCCGTCACCATTGCTCATATGAAATGGTGACAGTCACTATCCGTCATTATAAATCATTATTGGTGATGGACTTTGAATGTCACTACAACACCTATACTTTTGGCGACGCCACTTTTGGTGACGTTCAGTTTTTGGTGACGAAGGCTCTTTTGACCATCACCAATGAGCTTATGGTGACATTTTTCGCCCCTCACCAATGTCCTTTTTTATTGTAGTGTATATTTTTCAGGGTTACTCCTCCTGATTGATTCCTCGTAAGACCAGGAGCCTCTTCATGTCATTCGCCTGCGTAAGCAATCATTCCTCCACAAGAATGATTCTCGATGACCCTGTGATATAGTGACATAGATACATGGACAGATACATACATATATATAAAAATTAGTATAAAAAAATCATGGTCCTATTAGAAAATGATATACATACATACATACATGTATTCATATAAACATCAGCGTAATCATGATCATGACAAAATTACCAGATATTATAAGGTCTAGGTTAATACAACTTCCTTATTTGTGCACAACATTGAGAACAACCATTCCAAACATAGCCAAGGCATCTGACACCTCACATTGATTTACTTCACCTTCCTGTTACCTTTCTCATGACTGTATTTGCATTATCCATTTACACTAATGGACCCAACCAGTCCAACCGGCTATCATAGTCTTACCTTCCGTTGTGCTTACTCATGCACATATCTTCATTTGAAACTTACATTACCTTTCGAGTACCATAGATCTCTCCCTGAGCTCCATCAACATTCCTCCTTCCCAACCATTTCCCAAGACTCAAAAGATAAAAGGCAACCTAAGAAACAGCAAGAAGAAAACCATGGCCAACCAACAAAAATACGACACTACGAACAAAGTGGAATAGATATGCACTAAACACACTCAAAATCACAAATCGAGCACAAAAATTGCAAAAGACCAAAATCATAAGACTAACAATAGACACCATGATTCAATTTCCATGGTTCCCAAGAAAAGCTTGACCTGAGCCTCCTTCAAGATTTCATGGCAATTTCTCTTGCTACACAACTCCCTGCATCACACTGTCATAGACACATGATTGTCAGTGCATAAATAAACGTAGCAATACCCAAGTTACCTTATCTTTTTGTGCCATGCACATTTCATGCAACTGAACACATCCACGCCATATCTTAAGGGACTCTAATCCCCTTGATAGATCCACCTCTAGCTAATGTACAGGTCAAGTACATGTTCATGAGTCTAGCACATATCCACATAATGTTAGACAAAATCAAGGTTAAGAATACTTCCTTGTGCAAAGCACTCATTCATTTTGAATTAGGGTTTCCAAACATAGCCAAAGGAATTATTTTCCAATTCCTTCCTTTTACCTTTTTACTTTGTTGCAATTGAGGCTTATTATGTACTTGTTGACAGTGTTGGCTCTGCTAACATTCAAGGGATCTCCCCAGTATTAAGTCCCAACTAGACCTCACACCATTTGGTGTAGGAGTCCCATCCGGTACGATGGTTCGGTTGCCATTATCTGAAATATATGCCTTAACTCTTACTTGTTAGCACCTGAGAGTGGTTTTCTTTGTCTTCGAACAATGAGCTCTGCATGCCTAGTGAGTGCTTAGTGCTGCTTGTGTCAAAGTTCTTTCACTGTAGAGGGAAAGGGTGGAAGTGAGTCTCAGGTTGAAAGGGAATAGTCCCAACTCTACTAGAGACACACAACACAATAGGACATGCGCAACTTTCAGCAGAGTAGTCCACACGGCCGAGACAGTGTTAACAACAGAGACAACACATTTCTAATAGCAAATGTACTAAAACAACTGAAATAGTTCAACTTTCATGAGACAAGTTAAAGCAACATGCATTACAAGTGTCCAAAGAATAGTCTTGCAAATGAATACAATACATGTATGAAAAGGTGACAGCCTGTTAACAGGCTTCTGAATTAAGTGAAAGTTCCAAGACACATTCATCAACCATTACATCACTAACCCCGTTAGTGGGGCGTTGGAGCCACTGCTCGCTCCTCAAATAAAATATTACAGACTCTCAAGTCTATGTGAGAGGAGCCAAGGGTAAATCTAGCCCTTGTCACCATTCGAATTCCCTCATGATTATTTGACTTACATGACTCTTCAAATTTACATGACTCTTTAGATTTACATGTGGGTCTCTTGGACTTCCACGTTACATTACATTGATTACAACAATGTGGCCCATAGTAGTGATGTGGCCGATATGAATCATGATATGACTTGACACAACTGAGTTGGTGTGTCCATGCTACTGTTGGTGTGCATGTCGAGTTGCAGTGTTGCTCAGTGATCGATGTGCTCTTGGTGTAGAATAGCTTCACCTCCACATGGCAAGGCGTGCAGAGTCTTATATGGTCTTGGTGTTCGCTTGATGTTGCATGTGCACATCGCTCCTTCACTTGTACTTTGGCATGCTTCATGCGTTCATCCATTCATGAACAAATCTCCTCACATATATTCCTTGTTCGTCCGTTCGCAAAAAAAACTCCTCGCATGCATTGCTTATTCATCTGTTAGCGAAACAATCTACTTACATGTGCTCCTTATTCATCCCTTTCATCGTCGCATCATGTCTCATCCATGTACCTCTATCTACAATCGCTCATGACGTGATGACATCAAATCCATAAATCTCCTAGTCTACCATGATGCATTTTCACTCGCTTTTGGATGCAAGTGACCGGGAGAGAGGACAAGGCTCTGAAACTACAGAAGGTAGATTTCAAGTTGGGATGCGGACTCTGGCATTGTTTATGAAAATTGTGCATAGGTCATTGGGAGACTAAGATGGGAAATCCTGATTGATAGTGACTGTCCGTGAGATCTGACTCAGTTGGAGGGAAGATATGCGTAATTTTTTCAGGGAGACACTACTTGAAACAAGGGGAGACTAGTGTAAAAACTATGCTTCTCTAGGTAGATGGCAGCGGGCTGCGGGAGGCTGCTGGAAAAAACTGCGCAGAGTTGGGAGGTTGTCCTACTGGACATCCCTGTGTAGTTTCTGAGATGAGCGGGATGCTGGGAGAATGCTCATGAAAAGAACACAGTTTTTCGGGTGAGCCGCAGGCCAGCTGGTTGGGTGACTGGCCCAAGAAACTCTGCAATTATTTAGTGCAGTACAGTGATGGACACAGGGTGTCTATCCGACATGTTTGTGCAGTTTCTTCAGTTAGCGGAGGTGGGCATGTTTGGTAGCTTCTGCACAATTTTTTGATTGAGTGAGGCCTGGGGTCACTACCTGGTCAAACACTCTGGTTGACCAGCTGGAGGCTTGGCTGATGTGCTTGCAGGCATGGAAGATTGAGATGGCCTGCTGCGAAAATTTTGTGTTGTTCTGGGTGACAGTCTGTCCAGTTGATTCTAGGATTGTGCATTACAGACTTCCTGGGAGGCATCATCAAACTCTACGCAATTCTGGGCAGCAGTGAATAATGACTGAGAGCTGGAGCTGCACAATTTAACTCAACGGATGTTCGGGTGTTGGAGGATGGTCTTGTCGACAGAGTTTTGATAAAATGACCAAGTTTTTGAACGAGTGACTTCTTACATGCATGACCTTATGTAAACACACTCAACATGACTTGACGATAAGACACCTTGAGCCATCAAGACAACATACACTCAGTGTGACTGACCCATGGTGTCAGTGACAAGCGCGACACTTGTGATAGATCGTTGGAAGACCGCAACAACGCTTGCGCAATAGTGCATACAACTTCGTGTGTGCGTGTGACATATTTTTACATAGCAGACACAACGTATACACACGAAGGCAGACCTTGTGCATGGCCATAACATGATTGCAAGCATGACATTGTGACCAACATGCAAAGAGATGTTTGATGAATGGTCAAGCGAGGAGGGTGCAAAGACTCAACATGGTCTCACTGGATGAGCCCAAGTGCTTGCAAACATCAAGGAAAAATCCAAGGAAGGCTTTGAAATTGGATGCAAGAAAAAAATTTGGAGGGTGTTGCAGCCAATACAACGCTTGTCGACACACTCGTTAAATTCCAGCTTCTGTGTTTTGGTCCATTGACAACATAGGGCCTTGGTATTTCAGGGAGTATTGAATCATTGCACGGGTTAGTTTGGCTTCCCCAGATGCCCCATATACATACATGGTTCACCTTTCACCAACTCAGTCAAACACAACAACAAGTTTTAGCTTGATCAGAGTGTTTTGAAATCGAGAAGGGTAGTTTGGCTCGCGAGTTAAAAAAATTCAGAGTATATGTTTTCGTCTTTGGTGTTCCTCCGCTACGAGTAGGCCTGGATAGTACCCTGACAGAGTCACCCTGGAACACTTGCATTGCTCCACTACCAGAGAGCCTTGTTAGTACCTTTATATATATATATATATATATATATATATATATATATATATATATATATATATATATATATATATATATATATATATATATATATATATATATATATTAAGTGGATTGTGCATACGAACTTATTTGTTTTTGGGGTGGAAGAGGGATCCCGACTTATTGAGAGAAGAAGAGGTTTTTCCTTCAGATAAGCATGTAAGACCTCTCACATAAGTTTGCTCACTTAGATTTTCTTCTTCTCTATTTCTACTAGTTGGATGAGCTTGAACACACAGAGAAGAAGGCTGACTATAGGCATGGTGTTTCCCAGTGTGGACACAAATTCATGGTTGGACCCAAGATTCCCTTGCAAATGGCTCGTATTTTCTGTCAAGACCTCATCAGCCGAAGGTTACAACCAAACATATAGAAGACAGACACAGGACCGACCAAGTGCTGCAGTGTCACAAGACTCCTTGGATCTCAACCACATACTCATTCAAAAGCCAGAACTCAGTAGAGGGCAAGACTTATTAACAAAACCCAAAATAGCATTATATTAAGCAACAAAACAAAGTGAAACAAAATAGCAACATAAAACGAAAAGACAACAAGTAAGCAAAACAAGCAATCAAGAAAACCAAACCAAGTGAGAAAGCAAACACACTTGAAAACCAGAAAGCAAAGACAAGCAAGCAAGCAAACACTACTCCTACTACGCTAAATGGTCAGGATTACATGAAATGAAATTTCCATTGAAGCCACCATAGGCATACCCGGCTTGCAATCACAAAGATACAAGCGATTAAACCAGATAAAAAATATTGTACAACAGAAAATACAAAAACTTGACAAACTTGCACATGAGAGAGAAGGTCTCGCTTGTGGGTGGAAAGATGTGTCACAACCACCCAACACACATGCTTACCTTTTTGGTTACTACCATTTTTCAACAAACCTTGGAGGCCTCTTGCGAGTGTGTGTTCTTCTGCACTAATTTTCTTAGCGAGTGCGAGGAAGGACTGAAGCTTGTTACTTGCAACATGACTCGCCAGGTAAGATTCTTCCAACAATTCAGCGATTTGATCTTAAAATTTGTGACGTTTGTTTTGAAAAACTCGTGATCTTTGAGAAGATGGGTTCTTGATTCGAGAGAGGGGATCATGATGGGAATCTGGCATGGATAGATAGATCTGATCATTCTCGTTGGTCATGTCAAGAATGTGAGGACCTGGCATAGCCATTAGTGCAGGCGGAAGTGCTTCACCTGCTTGACAGAGGTCTGTGGAGAAATATGTTATACGGTGAAGATCATAGTGCACAAAGCGACTATCACTGGATGTATTGTGGGGAAAATGATAAAATTCATGACAGTCACCCAAGATAGAAGAAAGATCAGACAAGTTGGTCGAGATATTAGATTCCTAGTTTGACATGAACATAGAGAATTTTTGAACAATCTTGCGAACGCTATGAATGATGGAACGAAATTCATTGTGCACTACATATCACAAAACACGCACCTGTAACTAGTGAAAAATTGCACAGGTATCATGGTCATCACAGGAATGTAGGAAGGACACCTGCATGGTGACTCTGTGAAGCTATTTGGGGTGTGGTGAAATGAGAGGAACTTGATTCGAGTGATAGCTTGTGTGCTGGTCATCACATAGGGAGATTTCTTGTGTGATGAGTGGAAATTTGAAGTGCAATATTTTCAAGAAGACCAAGGAGTCGATCACGAGAGAGAACAACTGATAATTATGATTTCGGACAAAGATAGTCTTTGAGATTATCAATTTCAAAGTTCCATGATTGCATGAGATACATACACTCTCAAACTAAATTGGATGTAAGAGAAGTGCATGAAGATGAACATGCTATAACATACTCGTGGATTTGGTCATTAGTAAAAAATTTAGATTTTGAAATATCACACCAGGAATAGTAAATATTTTTTACACAGGGATCCATGTCGAGTGGAACCATGTAGATAGATAGATTGTGCATGAGAAACAAGATATTGTTTGGTTTGAGGGGCATACCAGAGTCACGAGGTCCTGACATAACCATCAACAGACATTGAAGTGCCTCGACTCCCTGGCATGTCCCAAAACTTTCCAAAATTAAAAATTTTCATTTTGGGATGTGAACCAGATCATGCATGGATTAAGTATGGTTGTTGTTGCTGATTTCAAAACTTCTCTTAGGATGGAAACCATCTCTGTCATAGACCTCAACAAATTTTCCAGCTTCTGCAAGCTAACTTGACGAGTTGTCTTCACGAAACACACAATATGATGACGAGTGGGAAGAGTTTTGTATGTTGAGACTGTTCTCATCATGGACAACCTCACTGCTTGGTATCGATCAAGGAGATAACTCATCAAATGAAGAAGAAAAAGAATAGGGAGTATCTTCATCGCATGTATATGCATTGTGAATGGTAGGACACATAAGCAAGTGAGGTGCAAAGGAAGTTTTGATATGGACGTCTGCCTTGACCGGTGTGCATTCCAGATCTGGGTTAGAGTGTATGTTATCACTAGAATCTATAGTTCATGTATGTGTTAATTATTAATAAGTTTTTATAAAGTCTTGAGGTCTTGTAAATAAGTTTGTTAACTTATGTCAATTTCAAATTTTGAAATTCAAGAGTTATGAATGAAATTCGTGTAAAGGCAAGGGTATTAGTCATCTTCCATCATGGTTAGTTATGTCATGTCATGTCATTGGTACTTGCGCAGTTTCGCAGCACGGGTATGATCTCTTAGGTACTTGCGCAGTTTCGTAGCGCGAGTGTGATTGGTCAGTTCTGCTGCTAAATAATGTTTGCGTGTTTTCGTAGCGGCCCGTTTGCCAGCGATTTCGTAGCGCATTCCTTTAAATTTGAACTGCCCGCGCTACGAAATCGGGGTTTCGGGCTGTTGTCTAGTTTTTTCCTGAAATGTCTAATCCGAGAAGTGGTGAGTCACGAGTCCGGTTATGATTGTTTCCTCACACCATTTACGTGTCATGATTAGCCATTACTTTGCCATCAGGTCTGATTTCATTGAGTTATGTGTCAGTTTGGAGGACGTTATAGGAAGTGGTCATTCCATAATGTGTTTTTCATAACATATGAATGTCTTCTACTCTATGAAAAGCGTGAGCTTTATTCTAATCAGACTACTGCAAGCGAGCCTGAGTTCTACAGCCAAGGAGTGTTATCGTGCTGCAAACCACCGGCATTTCCTTGTGTAGAATTGTGCAAAGAAACATGGAGAGAAAGGAGCACCGTTCGGGTAGATGTGTGAGAACAGAGTCGGAGGGATTAGATGTAACCCTCAGTGATGAGGAAGTAGCAAAGGCGTTCAGAGCTGCTGGTTGTTGGCGGTTCTGTGAAAAACTCAAAGGTGGACATGCAGTAGTGACCAAGGCATTTGCAGTGAACTTCACGGGATTAAATTCAAAGGTGGCCATGCTGGAGTTTCCGGTTTCCCCTGAAGTCATTTCTACAGTTACAGAAATCCCAAGAGGTGGTCAAGAATGGTTCAAGAATTTCAAGTTTGATATGGGTCCGTGTAAGGAGTTCTTAAAGGCACCATATGTAGACGAAGATCTTACTAAAGCTGTCCCAAGGAGCTATCTTAAGGAGAATTATGCTACATTATTGACATGCATCCAGAAGTACTTGACATGTGAAGGTCGGTACAACAAAGTCTACTCATATCATTTCAAGCTGCTACTACACTTCACTGGTAAGAGCTCAATAGACATCCCTTTTTACTTATTCAGGAGTATTTCTAAGATGTGTGACAAGATTCAGTTGAAAAAGGAAGCTTATGAAACATCTCTTTTCCATCATGGTCTGGTTAAATTATTGGTGTTGGATAGCCTACATAAAATTGGTAAAGACTGGGATTCGTTTGTATTCATGGCCGGTTTCCCTAGTAAAACGGGCCTCACTCCATTACCTGTAAGAGAAAGAGAAGATAGGAGTGAGGATACTACTTTGGCTGAGATTAGGAAAGAAATAACAGACCATAAGAAGCCCAAAGCTAAAACAAAGAAGCCAGAGAGGTCTGTAACAGTCAAAGAAACACCTGAAGCATCAACAAAGAAGACTCCTAAGTTAGCAGTCAAAGAAACTCCTGAGGCATCAGTAGTCAAAACTTCGAAATCATCCAAAGTGTCTGAAAAAGAAGCCTCTAAGTTGCCGCTTAAGGAAACACCAGAATCATCTAAACAGAAGACTCACAAAAGAAAAGATGAAATTAAGTCTAGTAAAGTTGAAAGAGTTTCAAGAGCAAGAACTAGAGGCCAGCTGAACAAAGAAAAAGGAAAATCTGCTCATGTGGAAGAGAGTCCTGTTTCTAAGGGTAATCTAAACGATTTGCTGGAAGCCATTGAATTAGAACAAGAACATCCAATCCAAGTTGAACCGCTTGAAATAGAACCAGATCAATTGGTGGCACCTATGCATATTGATTTAACACAATCTTCACCTGAGAGTTCTAAGAAGTCAAAGGCTTCGAAATGGTTAAAGTTTGAAGAACCAGGTAAAGAGTATGCCTTTAAACCTCGCAGACCAATGACTAGGAGGCAAATAAAGGAAGCAGAAAAGGCTCAAAAAGAGAAAGTCCCTTCAGACATGCCTAGGACAGAGGCACTTGAAATCTTTTCTGGAATAGTCCAAGCAGTTAAAAACAAGAATAAGGACAATAAGGTGGTTATCAGTCAAAGTGGAAATGTGGTTGCCATTACAAAACAAGCTGGAGCAAGTAAGGAGATACCTCAGGTTCATAATATCTTTAAAGAGAAGGCAGTGAGATATACTAGTTATAAGAAAGCTGTGATGAAAGGTAAAACAAGTTTGATCAGTCAAGCTAGTTCGGTATCTGACGCCTATGTATGGACAATACCAGCTCTAAAACAGGCAAAAACTATGAAACAAATGAATGCAAGTCTAAGAGCACAGAACAAGAAGTTGAAGGAGGAAGTCATCAGCCTGAAAGAAAAGCTAGACAAGCTAGCTAAATGATTCAAGGAGGAATGTGTTTTCTCAAATTTTGATATATGTTAGGCCATTGTCTTTTTAAAAGTTTTTGAGACTTTTTTGTGTCTTCACACCTGTATGGAAAGACTAAAGGAATCATAGATTTGAAATATTGCTGTTTTGAGGTTCATATATTTAATTTTGATGACCTACAGCAGTTTCGTAGCGCGCTACGAAACTGCTGTAGATGACTGGTTAGGTTTAAAAGCTTGAGTTGGAATGCTGAGATCAGCATATATTCAAAAAGATGGTTTAATGTCAGCATGTAGACAATAGAAGATCAGTCAGAAATTTTGAAAAGGAGGTCAGGTGTAAATATTCAAAGAAAAAGTCGAAGTTTTGTCTTTTGCCTAAAAGTCACTTTATCTCCGAAATTTTAGGGTTTGGATAGAGTTGCTGAGGTGTTAAATGATACACTTGTCCAGTTGTGGGATGGCTGGGTTATGAGTTTTCTTTAGTCACACGGGACTATCCAAGGTTTAAATGGCTTAAAGATGGATAATTAATATATGAACACCGAGGGGAGGCAGCAACCAAGAATATAGGCTTCATTTTCTTTTCGGTTGTTGAAGTCATCTATGCATCAAGTATCCGGAGCTGTATGTACATTGAATCTGTTTTAAGCTTGGATATGGTTATTATTGCAGTAGTACAGGTGGCAAGCTCAAAGGACACATCAGGGTATACAAGGAAGAAGACTTAAAGTGCCAATATGATGGAATCCTCTGTTTTCGTAGCATCATATCTCTTGTAATAAATTAGTTCGTTTATGTTATTGTTAAGGTCATTTATGTCAAAAGCCCGAGCTCCCTTCATGCTTGATGAGGAGTCTCGTACAGCAGTGTTTTGATAGGCTATATATAGGAATAACTTAGATGTAAAAAAGGTTGGATACTTAATAGAAAAAGTGTGTTGTTTTGGGCCACTGTAAGATCTTTTTTGACAGTAATAGTAAAAACAGAGTTATACTCTTCTCAAGATTCTCGAAGGATTGTCATGGTCAAATGAAGTGATGATGTGTTATACCTTATGTTATTTTATGGTTTTGTTGTATGCAATCACTCAGAATTCATACTTATATGCTCTGACTTCCTGTGTATACAGCAAGCTATGTGTGGTGGAATATGTTTGACTTGTAATGCTAAGAGCCTTGATTTCTATGAGTTCACTGTGTTTTTCTTGTTTACTTGATATTATAGACTCCATAGCCCAATGAGATATCTTTTGGTGTGTTTCCAACCAGTTATGCTTACATTAAATCTATTGTACAAGAGTTAGCCCTCTTATCAACATTCAAAATCAATAACTTTTCTTGAGAGAGCCCTCTCAGGCTAGGGAGGCTAATCCTTAGTCAAAAGCTTGGTCTGAAATAGTTACACAGAGTCTGCCTGATCAGCAGCCCTTCAGTTGTGATTTTGTGATAACAGTGTACATGAGAGAAAAATAGATCACATGATGTGCTTGGGTGTTCATCACAACATACAAAAGCATGGGAGTGATGACAACCCAAGACTGGAGGTTGATCAAAAGAATTAATTGTGCAAGAATTTTTACCAAGTTTAGTGAATTGAGAATCGATCAAGAATGGAAGGTTAATGTCTTGATGTGAAACATTTTGAAACATAGAAGAGAAATTGATTGTGTCTTCACCTTCCTCCTCCCCCTCTTTTATAATGAGATTGCCTTGCACCTGAACGGATCTTGACCCACTGGCTTCAGAATCAAGACAATGCGCGCAACTATCTTGTGAAGCATATTGATCAAGTGAGTCATGTTACAAGGAGTCATGGCTTGTAAATGATGGAGGATAACGGAGACATAGATTAGAATCAAGACTTGGGATATGAATGGCGATGTCCTCTTGCGGAATGGAGGAATGAATCTTCGCCATAGGATTTTTGAGCCATTCTAGAATTTCATCCATGGGAGCGGGAGATGGCTGAGAAGATGGGTTGGGAACATGCTGCGTAAGTTTCTCAGCTTTGCAACCACTGCGAAGGGGCACCCTCTATGCATATTTCTTAGCTTTGTGATCACTATGAGGGGGAAAACATTTTGATACCAAAAAGGAAGGATGACAAGGAACAAACAGGGTGTTGGTCACCTCCTATACAAACTTAGAGGTTTCGTTATCTGCAAGAGTTGAGGCAGAAGGTAAATCAGGAGTTTCACCATTTCAGAAGACATGAACCAAGCATTTCAATTCTTGGCTCATGAAATCAAGGTCAAAAAACTATTCAGGAATTTCATTACAAAGGTGAAGAAAGTGGGTAGCAAAGTCCTCAATTGATTCACGAGGCTTCATTCTCAAATGAGATATTTTTTCATGGACATCTTGGTGGTTATACTTGTCGAAGGCTTGATGTAGCTCCTTGAGGAGAGTGAGAAGGGAATGGATGGAAGTAGGTGGTAGTGTATGACACCACCAATTAGCACGACCTTCAAGGGCGAGGACAAAAAGCACGGAAACAAGCTCTTCACTATCAATTTCATGAGATTCGCATAAATGAAGAAAATTAGAAATATGCTTGGTTACGGACGTTCTGTCCTCACCGTCAAACTTTAACAAGGACAAGTGATCGAGAAGATCATCGAGGATTGATAGTTGATTAAGGGAGAAATAAGAGAAACACCCCAGGAGCATGAATTGTCTATGATCCATTTCGTAAGAGATTCAAACCAAATGTAACGGGCTCATCTTTTCATCTGGCCCTCCTTCTAGTGCTAGAAATGTTGACAGTGTTCACTCCAACAACATTCAGGGTATCTCCCTAGTATGAGGTCCTAACTAGACCTCACAACATTTGGTGTAGGAGTCCCATCCAGTACGGTGGCGTGGTTGCCATTATCTTAAAGATATGCCTTAACTCTCGCTTGTTAGCACCTGAGAGTGGTTTTCTTTGTCTTCGAACAATGAGGTTTGCATGCCTAGTGAGTGCTTAGTGTCACTTATGTTAAATTTCTTTCACTGTAGAGGGAAAGGGTGGAAGTGAGCCTTGAGTTCAAAAGGAATAGTCCCAACTCTGCTAGAGACACACAAAACAACAAGACATGCCCAACTTCCGATGGAGTAATCCACATGGCCAAGACAATGCTAGCAACTGATACAACACATTTCCAACAACATATGTACTAAAAAAACTGAAATAGTTCAACTGTATTAATACAAGTTAAAGAAACATGCATTAGAATCATCCAAAGAATAGTCTTACAAATGAATACAATACATGTGTGAAAATGTGTTGGCATGTTAACATGCTTCTAAATTAAGCGAAAGTTCCAAGACACGTTTGTACACCATTACATCACTAACATCGATAGCAGGGCATTGGAGCCAATGTGAAAATTCATTTGCATGTACAAATGAGAGTTATTTATAGCCAAGGGTAAAACTAGCCCTTGTGACTATTTGACTTCCCCCATGACTATTTGACTTACATGACTCTTCAACTTTACATGACTCTTCAAATCTACATGTGGGTCTCTTGGACTTGCACGTTACATTACATTGATTACAATAGTGTGGCCCACAATAGTGATGTGGCCGAGACGACTCATGACATGACTCATATGACAGAGTTTGTGTGTTCATGTTGTTGATGGTGTGCATGTCAAGCTGCAGTGTGCATGAGTGATGGATGTGCTCTTGGTGTAGCATAATGTCATCTCTTCATGGCAAGGTGTGTGATTCATTTGATTTTCATGGTCTTGGTGTTCATTTGATGTTGCATGTGCACGTCGCTCCTTCGCTTGTACTTTGGCATGCTTCATGTGTTCGTTCGTTCACAAACAAATCTCCTTACATGCATTCCTTGTCAGTCCGTTTGCGAAACAATCTCCTCGCATGTGTTCCTTGTTCATCCTGTTCATCATCGCGTCATGTCTCATCCATGTACATATATCTACGATCACTCATGATAAGACGACATCAAATCCAGAAACCTTCTAGTCTACCATGATGCATTGTCATTCGCTTTCGGATGTAGGTGACTGGGAGAGAGGACAAGGCTTTGAAAACATGAAAGGCATATTTCAAGATGGGATGCGGGCTCTGGACACTATTCATGAAAATTACACAGAGGTCACTGGGAGACTGAGATGGGAAATCTGGATTGAGAGTGACTTTCCGCGAGATCTGAGTCGGATGGAGGGAAGATCTGCGCAATTTTTTCAGGTAGATAGTGCAGGCAGCACGGGGAGACTGGCAGCAAGGACTGCGCAATTTCTCCAGGGAGCTGGCAGCGGGTTTTGGGAGGCTTCTCGAAAAAACTGCGTAGAGGTGGGAGGTTGGCCCACTAGAAATCCCTGTATAGCTTATAAGCTGAGTGGGATGCTAGGAAGCTGGGAGACTGCTTATGAAAACTCCACAGTTTTCTGAGTGAGAAGCAGACCGGCTCCCTAGGTGACTAGATGGAAAAACTACACAATTTTTTAAGGCAGTGCAGTGATGGACACAGGGTGTTTGTCTGACATGTCTGTGCAGTTTCTTCAGTCAGTAGAGGCAGGCATGCTTGGAAGCTTCTACGCAATTTCTTGGATGAGTGAGCCCTAGGGTCACTGCCCAGTCAGAACCATAGCAGAGCAGGAGTAATCTACAACAAGAAACAAGCATTCAACTCAAGCAACATGCTTAAACAAACTAATTATGCGAGGATGAACATACCTGTATGTCCTTCATTTGGGTAGTTCCAGCCAGGGTTCAAGCCCTCTGCAACTCCTGATGAACTTTGAACCTGCAAATCAGTGAATTTAAGCACACATAGTAGCATATAGATAAAGCATTTTAGTGAAATCAACTTTATATCATATAAGTAGATGGTTAGTTATACATCAAAATAGTCATTCATATATAAACCATAAAAATAACATCAAATGCATAAACAAAGTTGATATCAGGAACAAGACAACATTTCTTTTTATTATAGAAAACTATAACAAAACATGGAAAGAGTTCACCTGAGTCTTCCTCTTTTGGCTCCAAGTGGAACCGTCCTCCAGGTCCGTCCAGTACCAGTCTTCAACAGTCTCCTTCCATAACCAATACCATGATATCTCCAAGCATGTGAGAGAATACCAACACTCAAGGAAACAAGGGTTTCCTGAACTTCGGGAAGTGCTTGAAGCACAGGGATTCTTCAGACTTGATCAGGGGATAATCTCAGTATAGTAATTATATCATTTCTCTCCTCCCTAAGGCCTTCCCATTGAAGTATTTTTATACTTCTCCCAAATTAGTTTTTTAGTTGGGAATCAGTTGGGAATAGTTGGGCCATAGGCACTAATAGGTAATCAACAAGTAAAACCTGTGATCTCCACCCATAGTTAAGGAAATTTAATTTTTTTAAGTGTTTTAACACATATACACGGGTTGGGTATAGACTGACCCACGTGTACACGCTTTTAACACAGGGTAAAGTAGTGTACAGGGAGTAAAACATTGTTTTTAAAATATTTGGACCAAGTTTGGAAGGAGGGGTTTCCCTAGGCCATAAACCAAGCATCACAAATACCAAGGGTGATATTTGGATCTATAACAGATGCCCCATAATATATGAGGTCGGAAGGGGTACATGATGGCCGAAATGTATTAAGTACATGGAAAGGAAACCTGTCAAAAATTGAGAAGGACTTCACCAGATTTCAGCCTGCCAAGACAGCAAAAGAAGATCAGAAAGAAACAATTGTCTGAGGCAGGTATACCCATGCTGAAAGAAAGTAAAGAATGTCTGCATATCAAGTAGAAGCAGATCCACTATGTATACAAGTATAAAGAACTAAAAGTACATAACAGATCATCTCATCATGATCGAACAAGTACATGTCTGAATATCACATATAAGAAAATAACCAATGACGCTGAAAGGTGAAGCTGATCATTGATGTCAATAAATGATTCGAATAGTACCAAATGAACATGATGGAATAAGATGATAGTACAACATAACTTGGATGCCAGCATATAGGATGTCGTTGTGAAGGACTACAACATATAATGTGGAATGGTGTCAACTAGCAGCAACAGGAGCAACTGACAAGTGAACCAAAGAATGCTGATGCAACTCAAGGTCTTCATCGACCGTCGTGGTACATTTCTACACAATGGGAATAAATGATCTGAATTCGACCATGTGAGAAATTGTTTGATTACCGCTCATTGATGTATACCATTAACAAACGCGAGACTACTCTCTGATAATGATAATAAGAGTCAAGGTACCCAGTACAATCTAACAAGTGCGAATAGATGGTCTGAAGTAAAACAACTAGAAGAATCTATCAAGTAGGAGACAATGATGGTTTCAGACTGTCGATAGCAAAGGATCTACCACTGATGACTGCAAACCCCAAAGTACTGCCAAATGGTTTCTAGACCTTTGCCCCAGAGCAATGAGTCGTAGTCAATAGGGAAAGATCCGCTAGAAGGAAGGCATTAAGGCATCTTTCATCAATCTAGTGCAAGTGTAACCCATAGGCCAATAATGTTGAAGGAATTGGACGAAAAAGATGTAGTAACCCGACCAAAGCACGTTTCCGGCGTACACAAGATGTAGCTAGCGCATGATAGAAACCCTCTGAACCAACCAATAATGAAAGCTGACACAAAGGTGAGGAATCCACCAATAGGTTCAAATGGAAACCAAGGCACTTCACAAATCCCAATGTGTGATAATGAAAGCTGATGTCGAACACAAGGGAAACCACTCAGTCAAAGACCCATGATACTAATTGATGTTGAGCACAAGATGACCTATCAATAATGAAAATAGGGCCAGGGTGCAGCTCTAGGCCTGTCCTCATAGCAATATGTTGTTGTCGATAAGGACAAGACCTGCCAACAAGAAGTCAATGGAGACCTTCTCAAACCAGCACGAGTAAAGGACCAATATAACTGATGTGATGATAGACAAGACACTGACAACCAAGGATGGCTGACTGAAAAAGAGGTCAAGAGACATTGCAAAGAGGCCGAATCAGGCTTACTTCCCTTGAACAAAAGCACGACTCAATGATGACCATCTGGCAGAATATGATAACTCTGTATAAGTTCATCATGCAAGAGGCACGAATGAACTCTCCATATGATTGGAAGAGATAACCAATCAAAGGAGAACTAACTCAATAACAAGGTTAAGGCGTACCTAAGTCAAACTAAATCCTGCCCAAATGGAGGAGAGACTTTCTTTTGAGTGCTTTGTTCAAGGGTGACACAACTGACTCTAGTTGCCAACAATATATGGAAATGTTGTCCTGTTCCCACTCTTTTTTTGGAATATGTAATTTTTTTTTCTTTTTCTTTAAGCTGGAAAAAGAATAAAAGAATGCTATAGTACAGTGGAAAGAACGAGTGTCAGTGAAACAGATGATCTAGTTCCTGGGATGGGAACATTCCTATGCTCAATGCGAGGAGGTAAAGCTAGTCAAGGACACTCAAAGGGATGTTCCTTCCACAGGTCTGAGGTTGTGTCAAGTTGTAGAAGCTAAGGGATTGCAAGTTTGAGTTTGCAAAAGACATGGTTGAAAAGTGACTTAAACACGAGTCCAAGTGAAGCCAACTCAAGGCCAAAAGGTGGAAATGGTCAAAATGCAATGCAGTAGTACAACTCAACACAAAGGAGCCTATAGGGTATAAGGATAGAACGAAATGAAGAAGAAAAGAGGAATGATTCTTCAACGCACAAGTCATGGCGGGACTAGAGAGGATTCCCGAGCCTACTCAATAAAACAACATGGGCAACCAATGTCAGCGAGCTGCTAACTACGATGCCCATGTAAAGGATGGCTCTACCATCATGTCATGATTTAAAAATTGATATGTGAACATGGTTTACTAACCATAACATGATGGGATTGACCCTATGGCAAGTGTATCGACAAATGGAGGCTAGTATGCAAAATGAAATGGAAAAACGGTTTCACTAACCTATATTCCAGTGAGTAAACGATACCTTCCATGATGGGTTAGAAGTCATGGAACCGATGTGAAATTTACAAAAAAGCATCCAAAATGTCCTAAAAAAACAACCTATTACTGACAATCCAAGCTCACAAGTTAAAATATTCATGACACAAAAAAATCAAGTTTCAAAAAAATTTGACATTTTCAAAGCTTATAAAATGACATTTTGACTCACCATTTGTACCATTTCTGTTGAGAGCAAAAGTTGTGGAGAAGAAAAGAGCAAACGTGCCCTCCAAATAATTGGATCATTCAAACTGGATAAAAATCATCAGGTAACCCGCAATTCTAGCTTGCATTACTTTATGATTATTTTTAGAAATTTTTATTGAGATTTTACCATAGGAATTTATGTTAAAAATTTCAATGCGGCGTATACGTGGGTTGGATATTATAAACCCACGTACACACAGGCCCTACACGCGACTGTGTATGAAAGGGACCCGCATATACGCGGGTTGAAATTTAAACACAAAAAACTAACGGTTCCAAATCAATTTTCTTTAAAGATGATAATCACCTGGAGAGAGAGGAAGCATACTACCATTGATAATGAAGTTATGAATGATCAACAGGCCTCAGATGCATTGAGGGGATGCGGTTTATTAAAATTTTTCAAAATGCCAAATATGAAGGCCAACACCCACTTGCTTGAAATGTTAATCCACTATTGGAGTATCAAAGATGATGCTTTTATGATTGATCAAATGCCTTTGAGGATAGAGGTAGAAGATATTTACTTTATCACTGGTCTCTCTCAGAGAGGAGAAGTTGTACATTCAACTGGTCGAACACGAGGTAGTCTTTCAGTGGAAGACTACGTACATATATACTCTCTAGGGAATCCTGAGAAAATTGGAAGCCAGATTCCAATAAAACATGTAGAGAGTTTGTCCCTAAGGATCTTACTATTCACCATAGCCAAGATAAACGGATCAGCCTCATTGCACCAAGCATCATGACTATCCATGAGCTTGGCCATGGAGTGTCTCACTACAGTTTTTGATTTGTGTACACCTCTTCTTACCAACATGAAGAGCCAGTTGTCCTCCATTCAGAAAGGACAGACCAAAAATTTTGGATACAGGACCATTTTGTGCTCCTTCTTCTTCAAGAAGGTTCTAGGGTTACATCCCAGAGTATCAATTTCTATCAGTAGCCCCCGAGATCCTCAGATGGGCAGGTGGGCCAACCTGATGAAACGCCTTGGAGGTGGAGACGTGCCGAGGACTGCTTTCGATGATGAGTTCTTCTCCTGGTGGGAAGAAAAAATCATCGCTGTGGATGAATATCCCTATGCTAGCATGGATTTCAGAGAAGATCCGAACTTGGTGCTACCACCAAACGCCACATGGGGAGAGATAAGTAACCATTTTTTTAAGTTTTATCAATTTTAAGATTTTTTTTATGTTTTTTAAATATGAAAATGAACTTAAAGATATTTTTGATGGGATTAAAATACTGACATAATGATCATGTTCCAGATGTGGGTCCGGTACGACCAGATGGATTTCCGCGGCACAGGCGTCGCGGAAGAGGTGCCGAAGAGGTGGCTGCAGAGACAGAGAGGGTCTTATACGCAGTCCAATGAAACCTAGTGAGATTGACTCACTGAGTACCGATGGAGGCCATAGAAGATCTACCTGAGGATATGCAGCGCCGCGTGGTAGGAGTGCCACGCGACTGGGTTCACCTTTTTTAGCGTGTGGCCAAAGCAGTAGTCACCTACTTAGCCGCTCATCCTGAGCCGGGTCATTAGATATACTGGACATGATTATGGGCATTTAGTCCCGATTTTGTATATTATTTTTGAAACACTTTATGTACACACGGGCGATTTTATGATATATATATATATATATATATATATATATATATATATATATATATATATATATATATATATATATATATATATATATATATATATATATATATACAGTTCCAGATTTTTGATGTTTGTTTTTATCTTGATGAATGAATGATATGCCAATCTAATGCTTGATTAGTGATAGAATCCGCTAATGAATTGTCAGATTGTGGAATGTGCAAATAAGTAATAAAAACAAATTATCTTTGCAACACCCTCACTCTAAAAAATTGGCGATATAAATAAGGATCCCGAACCCAATAAATGTTATTCAATTGTGACACTACTAGCTGTGAGTCAAGATACACTACCAAAGAATCAATTCCATAAGAAATAAATTCGGATAGTAAATTAATGACGATAGTATATTCGGCAATATTATTTGACGCAGAACCAATACATACTTCCCTTGACACCATCAACTAACCAGTTGGATAATAAATCACCCAAGTTGCGGAAGCAAGATTCCGAGTGTGCTGACTAGCATCATCAGTGAATCGAAAAAAGACCAAGTCATACATCAACACCTACCAAAGCAGATCAAAAAAGTGTCGATATCACAAAAACTCTGGATAGAAATATGTACAAAAATACAAAATATACAAAGAAGCCATTTCTCGGTCGTAACCTAAGCAAAGTACTTCTTAAGGTAGAGCCCATCAGGGGGCTTTGCCAGCTTGTTGCTAGAGATGTTTATAGGTACAGTCATTGAGCCAACCAATATATTACCTTTGGCAGATAACTGTGTTGGAGCCAAACGAACCATACAAACATCGCTAGTAGGCAGATGGGAGGCCCCAGATTCGACTTCATGCAAAGGAGGTCGAAAATATGAACGATGATGTAAATATTCCAATGGTCGATCTACAACCATCATTGCTTCGAATATTGCTTCATCAAATGGAAAAACTGTATCTAAGCAATCCAAAGCAAAATTGGAGCCGAGGGTCCAAGTAGGAGCCACATCACCATCGAACTCCTTTTCCAAAGAAGGAGTGGGATGGTCCAATGTAGAGTTATCGATAGATTCATATCTAAGCTCTGTTGTAGACATAGGAGATTCTATTCCACCCACCTTCCTGTCATCTGATGTGGTCACAGATGAAGATAAGGTCCCAGGATCCAAAAAATAATGAGTTCGAACAAACTCTTTCAGTAAAGGTTCCTTGGAGGATGAAATTGTATCGATTCTAGCCGTAGGAGGGGGAAGATCAAATACATCCATCTGTTATAGACATTTTTGGGCACTGCAACCCCAAGCATAAAATCTCCATAAGCCAAGGGCTCCTAAGTCCCTAAAAGTGTTGTTCTAACCCCTAAAGGAACAATGTCAACTGATTACAGCTTCTCCCAGAAGTTCTCCATGAAAAACCACTCAGAACTGGTCAAAATAGGATCATTTCACCTGCTCCATAGGCAAAGTGCGTTGCATCTGACCTAAGTACACTTTGTGGGTGCATTGCATTTCAAAAATCCCTTCTATGGGGTGCGATGGGCGAGAAGTGACAAATGGCAGTGTCAATCTGCGAGGTGGAGAGGCATGGAATCTTCCAAAAACTTTTCCTGTGACATTTGCCTCTTTGAATTCGACCAAGGATGAGTAAGAGATCATTAATCTCCAAGTGGAAGCAAGAACTATCAGAGGGAAGACACTAATCAAATCACAAGCTAACTCATCTCCCTTATAGATATCTATATATGGATCCCTCATCCCAGAGATCCAGATGCTGGAATTTTGCATCAGGTAAGGAATCGTTGTTGGTTTCTTGAGGTAACATCAAAGTGTTGGGTGATCTAAGCTTTGCATGAGGTGAAGAAGGGCTTACTTGCTGAGAGGATGATGCTGGGTTAGAACAACTGGTTGTAACTCTCTTGGCTCTTAATTGATTATCAATAAAGTTATTCAAGTTTTCCTCCATATTCTTGTGTCATTTATGTTTTATGCATTTGTATGGTCAATTTAAATCTGATCCTAGACTTTTTATGATTATAGATCTATGTTCTTGTATAGTGTTATGCTACTTTGATTCTAAAGGTACTCTGTGAAGCTGGACGTACAAGGAAGCAAGTAGCAAAGGACTATCAGAAGAGAGAGGAATCAAACTAGGAACCAAGCGCAAGACAGAGGTTGGTCTCCTTTATTCTTCTCTCATCTATATTTCATAAAGGAAAAACGAAAGTAGCTTTACTTTGTTTGTTTCTAAGGTAGCTACCAAACCTTAGTGGGATTAGCAGTTCTGCATAGACACTTTTCCCTGTAACAAAATGGCGACTCCGCTGGGGAGCGACTAGGTTGTTTGTTTATCTACCTTGTTGTTTATTTTATAAACTTACAGACGGAGCCTGAAGTCGAGCCAAGTAGCTTTCGAACTGCATTTGCTATGCAAATGCAAAGTAGATGAATGCCGCTTCAGTCAATCTTCGGGTTTTGTTTATGAATTAAACAACTGATTTACAAACTCTCTAATTGCCTTTGTGGTGGCTCTAGTAACCTCCTTAGATCTACCCCTGTTGTTGATTTATTGATTACCACTTGCTTGGCCAAAATCCCTGAACTGAAGTACAAACTATGACCCGGAACCCAAGCAAAGTCTTGTCTCTGGCCCAGCGCAGTCTCTGTTCTATAAATCTGAAATTCAGCGCACTTCCCGAGTGTAGTAGGTGCGATGCATTTCAAGTTCACTGTGTTACAGGTGCGCTGATCATACTAGGCATTGTTCCTTAGTTTTGGTTTTTGTGTTCATTCTTTTCAGTTCTATTCATGAATTTTGCTGCCTGTAGTCAGTATACCTCTGTTTGAAACCCCCTTTCCTTGCTGTTATTCCGCCTCCATTGTGCAAAGAACTGTAAATGTTTTTGTGTATTTGTTGAGTCATTTTCAATTCTCCTTTGCAAAAAAGTAACGTAATTGTACTGTCATTTCTTGATTTGAAAGTGTCGCAAGTTTCGTTTTCAGTCATAGAAGAGAGTCTGATTGCTCTTGATAGTCGATTACCTTGTTACTGTTGTATTTGATCTAGATTTGTAGTTTTTCTAGTGTCGATAGCAAGTATTCATTTCCAAATCACAAAGTGTTGTCATTATCTTCATTTTTTATTTTGAAAAGAAACTTGTTAGTAATTGTCGCTTGAAAAGTAATTCAGATTTGCGCATTAGCTTTCTTTTTATCATTCACATATTAAGAAGGCCGAAAACAAATACATGCATGCGCATTTGCATTTAGACTATTTGACTGGTTTGATTTAGGATAGTGCATATAGTGTGTGCTCTTTGCTCTTTGTGAAAGAATATTGTCTCTCTTTCCTTAGTAGCTAGGATTTTCATTGCACAAAGAAGATAAAAGATTGTTTATCATCTTAGATTGAATTTTAGGAATTGTACATCTACATCACGCGGTGAACCTGAAAGGCAAATTTCTTAAGAAAGATCAACTATAAAATAAATTTAATGAATCTAACAATGCCTTGGAACCTAACGCACAACATCTAGAATTCTAGGCTAGAGACGTGTTCCGGCGTCGTAAAGCCTGGTAACTGTTGTTCTCACTATTGGTTGGGTGATTCCTCCACTTTGAGACGATAAGTGCCAGTATGGACTTGTGCTCCCATGTACTGTCGAGTATATTTTGGGAGACCACAATCGGCTTAATCCTTTATCCTTAGGAAGCCGTGTCTGCCGCCCTATCGATCGCAATGCACTGAACACAACATTCGGTAAGATTGACTGCCATACCGTAAAAAGTATTCTACAGTTTTGCGATTGGTTTGGTAATCCCTCTACCTAGATTTCCAGAGCAGTCCCTTTCATTCCTTTTCAGACTCCTTAACAGAAAAGGTCCATCTGAGCACTTGTCACTTCAGGCTCATTAAAAATCGAAGGCGACTAGAGTCATCTTTTGTTTTTTCTTGACTCTTAAAAATTGAAAAAACAAGTTGTGTCAAAAGCATCTAAAATTCATCTAATTTGGAAACATACTTCCCCTTTGATTTTTAGTTGATTGAGTAATCCGTAATCGTGGAAGAAAGTCAATTGAAACCCCGTCGTTCGCGGAGGCTTACGAGTCAACCGTCTTTGTCTCCGGAATCGAAACTATTACGGACAAAGCAAACTCGTTTAACCGGTTCCAAATCTCCTGGTAAAGTTAGAACAAGTGTTCCAACAACATCAGAGACTCCGGTTACTCCAAACATTTCTGGTATCCCTGCCTCTACAGAAGAAGTTCAGCAACCACCGAAGGACAGTAGTACTGATCCTAGTCTGAGGGTAAACACTTTTATCATTGAACCAGTTCCATCTACAACCGGTTCGGAGAGTGTTGTTCCCCAAACATCTGTCGCTGCAGATTCCATACCTTCTTTAGCACCAGAAATATTCTACGGACCTGACGGTCTACCTCTTCCACCTGGTCTGATTGCTATAGAAGAGATTGTGGGGGATCCTCCATCTAGTACTCCATCGTAATTTGGGGTCGGGATCACTCTGTATCCTTCTTCATCAGAAATTAGTCTACCGCCAGCGTAAGCTCTTATAGAATCGCTAGGTAATCATTTGGATATACTAGAGATGTCTGAACAACCATCAACATCTAGGACTGTGTCATCTGACACAGCGACGGCAGAACTTCCTGCTATCACTCCAACAATGTTCGCCGGTATACCATCTGTCCCAAATAGCTCTCATTCGCTAGAAGGAGCCCACTCAGGGGTTATTTCGACAGTATGGTCCGTTCCTGTTTGTTCATCTAGAATAGTATCCGGAAAATCTTATGTTGAGTCTCAACAAATTGATCCTTTGGGATGTCAATTTGGGCAGTCCGGTCCTCAAGGGCAAACCATTCCTTTAAGTACTGGATTACCGCTGTATGGGGGGCAGTATACCCTTTCATTGTCCCCTCCAAGAGGACAGCCATACGGGAGTTCACAACAAAATCGGGTTATGCTGGAATTACATCTAGCGGTTGGGTACCGATACTACCTCAACAACCAAGAGTTGTATATTCGATGCAACAATTTTTACCTATGTCAAATATACCAACTACGCCAGCTATTGTGACGGTGTCGCAAGTACAAGTGTTGCCTATTGTATGCCAACCTCAAGTTTCTCAGGTTGTAATGCAACAGCCTCTTGACCCTGTGACTCAACCACAATCGCCGACTGGTGGAATGACACAGGTCCAAACGGGTACAATTACCCCTCATCTTGGTCAAACAGTTAGTATTGAACAACAGCACATGGCTTCACAATCATGGCTTGTGCATTACCAACAACCGCAATTCCAACAAGTATACCAAGGATCTGAGCAACAAATCTTTGCAAATAGTGGGCAGCCGTATATTCAAAACGGTCAAAATCAACCATTCTACAATGGTCATGCCCACCAACCTTACCAAAGTTACCAGCATCAAATGCATTATGCTGGTATGCAAAGACCAACTGCTCAGGCGATCCCATCTTATCCTGGGTATGCTTCACCTAACCTGAATCAACAGTTACCCTTCGTGGCGACTTTAGAGTTACCTGATTTAAATCGGTTAACAAACGATCCAATCGCTTACGCCCCTTGGTGGCCAGCGATTCTGCATAAACTTCCATCAGATATTCCTAAATTTAATGGAAATCCGGGTGAAGATCCGTCAAATCATGTGATGACCTTTCATCTATGGTGTTCATCAAACACCCTAAATGATGATTCGATTAGGCTTCGCCTTTTTTAGAGGACGTTAACTGGTCCGGTAGCAAAATGGTATATCGAATTGCCCAGAGCTTCATTTGACAACTTCAGTACTCTAGCCACAACCTTTTTAACCCATTTTTAGTTACCGATAAGGTACGAAACGGGAACAGAACTTCTTACCAATTTTAAACAAACAACGGCCATTCACATATCTGATCATATACATGAGTGGTGACGTCGTCGTAGAATGGTAAAAACGTATGTTCCTGATCAGCTTTTAGCTGAATGGTTTATTAATTCGTTATTGCCTTCTATTACAGAAGATGTGGCAAAAGGGGGAGTCGTCACCGAAGAGCAAGTCATTGCTCATGCACAATATTTAGACTTGATTTATACTCAGTCTGGCACGCTCTACGATAAAATACCTGACGCTCCCAGACCAGAATTTTCGGTCCCCCCTCCTCCTAAATCAAACAATGACTCTCATGCCGGCGATGGCGTGATACTTCTGGCCAACGATGTTCAAAGATTACATAATAGCAGTCAAAAGTTGCCATGCCTGTAAAATTTTCGATAGCAAAACCAGAAGACCACCCGCACCTCTGCAGCCAATAGTTGTTGTTGGGCCATTCGCCAAGTGGGGCATCGATTTCATGACATGTAACCCCACCTCGACCGGGGGGCATGGGTATATCATAGTCGCAGTTGACTATTTTACCAAATGGGCCGAGGCGATGCCTACATTAGATAATACTGGTGAAACAGCTGCCCTCTTCTTTTTCAATCATGTAGTCGCCAGATTCGGTGTCCCACAAGCTATAGTCACAAATCATGGATCGCATTTTCGCAATCACATGATGGTTGAATTAGCTACCAAATTAGGGTTGTCTCACGACAACTCTACTCCATATTACCCTCAAGCCAATGGACAAGTTGAAGCAATCAACAAGGTCCTGAAGCGCATGCTGCAAAGGATGATTGGAGTTCACAAAAGAAGCTGGCACCTAATCCTGTACTTAGCCTTGTGGGCTTACCGAACATCGGTAAGGAATGCAACCGGGTTTACACCTTTCCAACTGGTGTATGGCCTAGAAGCAGTCTTACCAATCCAGTGTGAAATCTCATCCCTCAAACTCGCAATTGGCCTTCTCCCCGGACTTCAGAAGAGGAGGCTCGTTTCTTGGAACTGATCCAATCGGATGAAACCCGTCGTGATGCGGCTTTGGCTAACGAAGCCCATAAGAAACGAGTCAAGGCGCAGTTCGACAAGAATGTCAAACCCTGTGTCTTCTCAGAAGGTGACTTGGTCTTGCTTTATGACCAAGAATCCGATAAATTGGGGGTAGGTAAATTCAAGTCTTTATGGATGGGCCCCTATATTGTTAAGCGAGTGTTAGCAAAAGGAGCCTACGAATTAATGGATTATGACGGGATTCCACTGGCACAACCTCGTAACGGGTTGTACCTTAAGCGTTACTATGCGTGATTCAGTATAGTAACCTATATGCTTTTGTTATGTTTTTGTTTTCGCTAAAGTATTTGTTTTGGTCAAGTAATCCACTTTTTACATTTATTGCAGATGTCAAACCTATTGGAGTCATGTGTTGGATATGCCGACGGAGCGAGTCGTAGTTCGCAGAATCTATCTTCCACGGCCTGGGCCATTTTTTATCCAAGCGGCGAGTTAGTAAGTTTCAGAGAGGTATGTATTGGTCAATCAACGAATAACATCGCTGAATATAGCGCGTTGATAGAAATTCTCTCTGATGCCATCACACATGGCATACACCGACTGATTGTCAGGCTAGACTCACAACTCGTCATACTACAACTCATTGTTATCTACTCTGTCCGAAATTTGGCTATTTATCGCATGTTCCTAAGGATTAAGATTTTGGAAAGGAAATTTGATTTTATTCAATATCAGCATATTTCCAGGAGCTTAAACACATTAACTGACTCACTGGAAAATTATTTGTTAGATAGGCATTTGCAACATTTATAAAAAGAAGCATCTCATCAATATTTGCATCAGGATCATGCAACTTAACCAAAATAAAACTCCGAAAATCAAAAATATATATATAACTATTTATGGTTTACACATAATGTTCTGTAACCAAGACAAAATTGGTCAAATGACCCAAAACTCAAAATTCTAGGGGGCACCCTAGTCTAATGATGCTCGTGATAACAAGTCACAGCCTGTGCGATCATGCGTAAGAGCCTAGTCCATCATCTTGGCACACCAGTAGTATGCCGCTGCAGCCTCAAAGGCAGCTCGTCATTCCTCACATCTGGAATACCGAGAGTGAGGCCCTCGACCTAGTCCTGTAATGCTGTGAGAGTCTCGGCCACATCGAGGTCACGAAGGATAGCCCTTCCAACAGCCTCTCCTGCTGGGGCGGCAACTGGCACTCTCAGGCATACTACTGGCCGAACAGGACCGACATCTACATGAACACATGAGTTTTGATTAGTCTTGACAGGATAAAGCACAAGTACATTATAAAAGAAAAACAATAGACAGGAATATGGTCAAAGAATTTACCAATGGCACCCCACTGTTGGCCAGCCGGCAGTACTAAATCTGGGTCACCCCGGAAGTCCATACCGGCATATGGATACTCGGAATAAACCATCTCCTGACAATCAAACCACCCGAAGAAGGTACGAGAAAAGGAAATCTGAGACTGACCAGCATGCCTAGACATATGGTCGACCCATCTCTGCATACGTGGTTCAGTCGGTGAAGGTAAATCGAGTGCAATATACTGTGGCTGCATCAGTGGTATCTTTTCCAAGGCGAAGGCGGTCAAGATAGAACCATATCCAAAGTTCTTCAATCTCCCACTCTTCACCTTGGTCAACTGTTCTTTCATCACAAGGAGTACTGCGTTGCACCAGTTGAACACCTTCGGTTGGAGACATTCCAAGGCGTACTGCATATAAGATCGGTTGGCCACATGAAGAGCCGCACCACCAGCCATCCTACCAAAAGTGAACAGAATAGTCCTCAGGGACCTGTCAGTGACATCTCGGATGATGATCTTGCCATCTTTACTCGGCTGAGATCCCTCTCTGCAATACCTGCAAACATAATCTCTCACAGATTCACCTCCTCGGGTCGAACCTGATAAAGAGATGGGGGCACCCCGCCTCGATAAGCCGGTAAAAAAATAGATGTCCACTACAGTCAAGGAGATGGATTTGCCCTTAATCGGGAACACCTGGCTGGTAGGATCCCAAGCATCGAGCAAATACTACAGCAAGTTGATTTGTTGTCTCATGCTAGAAATGCAGAAAAACTTCAGCAAGCCACAGTTCCACAGTGCGTTTACTGTAACCAGATCATGTAAAGCAAGCATTTCCTCTTCTTCATGCTCACGTTCTCGCCATGTAATAGTCATCTTGCTCCAAAAATCTCTGAAAACAAACAAGAGAAAAGTTAGATCCTGATTTGGTGAGAAACAGACAAAATTTCCATCAAAAGTTGTGCATAAATTTCCTTCCTTGCGCTCATCGCACCTACAGTAGTGTTCTGGGTGCATTGCATGTCAGTTGGCCAGTAGACAGGCTAACATCCAATGCACCTTTCGATACACAAAGGGTGCGCTGAAGCCAGGGCGAGTTTTTCAAACCCCAGAGGCTCAGAAAAACCAGAAATCAAGCTCAGAATGCAAAATGGAAAGCATGAAATGAAAGAGCTCAGGTTTAGCTCCTACCTGGTCCAGACGGTGCTGAGAATCGTCCACAAAATCTCCCAGAATCGGCTGATGAAAATCAAGGGGGGAAAGCACCTCCAAAGCTCCAACAAGCCAAAGTTCAAATGAAATGGTAAAATGAGAGGTAAAAGCACTTTTAAATTACTTTTTACGTAATTCGAGTAAAATATTAGTGTTCTAACTCATTTTTCAAAACATATATTGTTCATTTCTAACTAGTTTGATGAAGCAATTGAAAATGCAGTACAATCTTTGAAAGAACAAAGCTATTTATGGTAAAGTCAAGAAATGACTATTGTATCGAGCAATTTTAGCACATAGTTCAAGCTCGTTAAAAAATAAACATAAGTCATGAGTAAATGTTTCTCCCCGCGTTTAAGCTCATTAAAAAATGAACTATTTCCCAGTAAATAACCATCGTGAATGTAGTACTTCAGCCTTTAAAGCCTTGGTCGTGTTCCCATCATCACCTCCACTCTGTATTGGCCAATCATTCACCTCCATTTGATTGTTTACCCCTTTTGAGGAATAGCTAAGAAGAGTGATCCCGCTAGCCATCCTTGTAACACTGCCGTGATTGGAAAATTCCAAACCTTACCTAGAATCAACTGCTACCCAATTTTATCACTCGTTCCTCAAAAGATGAGTCTCCTTTAAGCTCTTTTCAATTGACTCGTAAAATATGAAAAGATTTCTGAGCCATTGGCCTCTCCAGCTCGTTAAAGGGACCGGAAGTGCTATCCCTCCTTTAGATTTTAATCTTTTTGGACCTGAGGGATTATTACATAAAAAGATCGAGCGCTTGTTTTATTCGGCTCGTTAAAAGTATCGAAAATTCATCCCTTCTGTATTGTTTTATACTTTTCGGACTTAAGGGATTAGATGACGAAAAAGGAATTTTCGAGTTTCCTTTATGTCCCCTTTCAGACTCTCTAAAAATGAGAAGGACCGAGTTATCTTTGTCGTTAAACTCATTAAAACCCAATAGCGACAAACTTGTCCATAGCAGACAAGAACGAGTTTCACTATCACTAGGCTCGTTAAAACATAGCGATGGGTTTGTCCGAAGGGAAAATTATAGAACAAGCATATGTTATCCTCCTCAAGCTTGAAAAAAATAAAGAGGTACTGGTCAGCAATGACTGGGGAAAAATTGGGAAGAAAACTTGAAGAAACTTTGTTGGTAGCAAGTCGCTCTTGAACATGACACTTTCACTCCGCATCCAAGTCGGGTTGGGTTGTTTCATTCACCGATCACATCACCATGGTCCCATCACACCATCCACATTTGGGGTTAATGCTACCAATCCATCACGTCAGTGTCGCCGATATGTTCAAGAGAAGTCATTCAGAGAATTCACCTGTGTCTCACCCGCTGCAATACATTTACGCTCCATTCTTTCATGACCGCCACCCCGAACCTTATATCACCAGATCGTTTTCACCTCCATTAAAATAATTTTCTCCATTTCGTGTCATTGATGTGGGATTCATTAAGGCCCTCCTATGACGGATCGCTTCTTGTCGATATCAACTCATTATCCCAGAAGTTGATCTAGGAACACCCCTTTCAGTACTTTGAAGCTTGCATGCCTCAATGGCAAGTTTCTCACTTCCGGCGACAGGTTTACATCAATGGCCTTCGACCAAAAGATTTTGCGTGGTGTTCGTCTCCAAGTCCTTTATTCACACCACGTGAATTGTACTGCAGTACCTTGAGGGTCATTATCATTATTGGTGATTCCTCTCGCGCCTGTTGACAACTTACACCATTGGCTGGTAATCAGGCGTTGTCTTTCCATGTTCGACTCCAGAACATCTCTCACATGGATCGACTTGTACTTCGAGTGAAGATCGAACGAGATTGAAGACCCTGGATCTAGTTTCATCCATCCGGGCTGCGATATATATTCAGGGAAATAAAGACATCAAATGTACATCGTTACTGCACAGATAATCATCCAATCAAAGGGATGATGGCTCTACCAGAATCATCAGTCTACACTCAGACGATTGTCTGTCCTATGTACATGAAAATGAATTTATAAAGCTGAGCATGGGAATGCCCGCCTCAGCTAGATCATGAAAATATTATGAAGATAATGTATTGTATTGTATCTTATTACAGGTCTCCTCCCAGCTTGAAAGAACTTTGGATCCTCATGATAAAGCATTTCACCCGACATCAAAAAAGATTAACGACCTCATGCTTTAGGGGGCAACTGTTATAGAATTTTTGGGCACTGCAACCCCAAGCATAAAATGTCCATAAGCTAAGGGCTCCTAAGTCCCTAAAAGTGTTGTTCTAACCCCTAAAGGAACAAGGTCAACTGATTACAGATTCTCCCAGAAGTTCTCCATGAAAAACCACTCAGAACTGGTCAAAACAGGATCATTTCACCTGCTCCATAGGCAAAGTGTGTTGCATCTCACCTAAGTACACTTTGTGGGTGCGTTGCATTTCAAAAATCCCTTCTATGGGGTGCGATGGGCGAGAAGTGACAAATGGCAGTGTCAATCCGCGAGGTGGAGAGGCATGGAATCTTCCAGAAACTTCTCTTGTGACACTTGCCTCTCTGAATTCGACCAAGGATGAGTAAGAGATCATCAATCTCCAAGTGGAAGCAAGAACTATCAGAGGGAAGACACTAATCAAATCACAAGCTGACTCATCTCCCTTACAGATATCTATATATGGATCCCTCATCCCAGAGATCCAGAGGCTGGAATTTTGCATCTTGTAAGGAATTGCTGTTGGTTTCTTGAGGTAACATCATAGTGTTGGGTGATCTAAGCTTTGCATGAGGTGAAGAAGGGCTTACTTGTTGAGAGGATGATGTTGGGTCATAACAACTGGTTGTAACTCTCTTGGCTCTTTCTTGATTATCAATAAAGCTATTCAAGTTTTCCTCCATACTCTTGTGTCATTTATGTTTTGTGCATTTGTATGGTCAATTTACATCTGATCCTAGATTGTTTATGATTATAGATCTATGTTCTTGTATAGTGTTATGCTACTTTGATTCTACAGGTACTCTGTGAAGCTAGACGTACAAGGAAGCAAGTAGCAAAGGACTATCAGAAGAGAGAGGAATCGAACTAGGAACCAAGCGCAAGACAGAGGTTGGTCTCCTTTATTCTTCTCTCATCTATATTTCATAAAGGAAAAACAAAAGTAGCTTTACTTTGTTTGTTTCTAAGGTAGCTACCACACCTTAGTGGGATTAGCAGTTCTGCATAGACACTTTTCCCTGTAACACCATCAAGGAAGAATACATCCCAACTCCTAAATTCTCTATAGGTTGACGAGAATTATCCACCATTGGGATAGTAGAATCTGAAGTTGCACGAGGATCACCTGGAGAATAATCCAATTGATCAACTTTAACAATTCTCCCCTCATGAGGAAAACAAAGGATGCGAAATAGAGTCGAAACTACGGCATCCATTTCATAAATGCAATTCCGTCCTAAGAGGACATTGTAATCAAGGTTGGCATCAATGATTTCTACTTCGACATTAATGACCTTTCCTCCAACACATATAGGAAAGGCCGGGATAATCCCGTGTGGCCTATGATAATGTCCGTCAAATGCTGTCAAGAGAGTGAGTGAAGGAACAGCTGCAGGTGATCCAATTTCCTTCGAACATGACATAGACATGACACATGTGGAAGCTCCCTCATCTATAACTGTCCAAAAAATATTGGTTTTCTAGTAAGTAGACTTTATTTGAAAAGCCATATGATGAGGAAGTCTCTTTTTGACATTGAGCATGTCAAAAGTGAGTACTAAAGAATTATTTGGATCAACTGCCCCTATCGTTGAAAGCAAAGCACTTCGTTGAGCTGGACATGACTGGAGTACCTCTAAAGCAGACATAGCGCATGGACTTTGAGCCAGATCCTCGACAATGGAGTAGCTCTGGGCTACCCTAGCATTACGGTTGATAGTCATGCATTTGGCGGAACCTTTCGGTATCCTAGGTATAGACTCGACAGAGGGTCACTCAATATGAAGTGGATCCGTAGTTCTGGGAATAGATTTATCCTTGGATGTTTCATCTTCACCATAATCATGTGACCGTGTAGCCACATTAATGTGAGAACCCATCATGAAAACATTTGAGGAATTGTCCCCCTCCTGGTTTCCCCCTGCAAAGGTACCAGGGTTAGAGTTCGCGCCAGCAAGCAACCGCTGCCCTTGGGGGAAAGGGTTATTTAAGATAGCTTGGGAACTAGAAGATCCATGTTGCACTAACAAGTGCTGAGCATCTTGAATTTTTGGGCAGAGATGAGTCAAATGATCTCCATTGCATAACTTGCATGGAAATTTAAATTTCTTCTTAGACTCATTTCTACCCTCTTTGGCACCATCACCGGGCTTATATGCATTACCATTCCCATCCTAATTCTTCTTTTTCCCTCATCCCTTCTTCTTCCCATCGGAATTTTGATTTCCTTTAGGGTTAGAAGCCTGAACGACATTTACGGAAGAAGGTTGAGAAGGTGTAGGAGTAGATAGTGTAGCTTGATTGCAAGAAGCAGTTTGTATAGACAAATACCGCAATTGGCTTAGAAGGTTCACCGCATTTGCATCAATTGCTCCAACAATACCATCAGCATGCGGGCCTGGCTTCAGTTTGGCTATATCAACCATGGATCTAGGAGCATCATACAACATCTTCTGAAGAGTCCCAGACTGAGAATATATCAGTTCTAATTGTTGGGCGCAAAAGATAGCCTACTCTTTGGAATAAACTCTGGACATAGAAACATCCTTTGAGATCTCGGGTTGTAATAATTCTAAAAACCATTCGAGATATAATTCAGGTGGAATTTCAGCTATAATGAGCCTCTTTGTCCATCTCCATTCCTGGATATGATCTGAAATGTGAGTAGCAGTGTCCTGATGAAAATTGACCAGAAGTTCAGTTTTGGCTTTGTAACGGACAGGCAACTGAAAATGGTTTAAGAAAATGTTAGCCAAATCGGCGAAAGATGTAAAGGTGCCCCCTGGAAACTCTATATACCACTTAGCCACATTCCCAGTTAAAGAGCATAGAAATGGCCTCAACCTAATCGAATCATTGATTAGGGAGTTAGATGAGCACCATAAATGGAATGTGGTTACATGGTTGCCCGGGTCTTCACCACTCTTCCCTTCGAATTTTGGAATATCCGATGGAAGTTTGGTTGGGACCGGAGGCCAAGCCGGATTGTATTTGATTGGATCGTTCGTCAACTTAGTCAAGTCTGGCAGATTAAGCGTGGCCAGAAACGGAAGACTTGGAGGACCTTGGGGATTCCACCTAGATTGGGCGGGGTTCCCGAAAGTCTGAAAAGAATGGCCTAGATTTTGAAAGGCACCAAGTTGCCCGAAGTAACTGGTAGAACCTGTTGGACCAAAAGGTGACCCTTGTGGTCCAACAAAACTCGGAGTTTGACCAACTCCAGCCGAAAAACCTCCATAATCGGCAAAGTTCCCCCCTAACAAATTATTGTAAGGAGCTGACAGCCCCTGGTAAGGGTTCCAAGAATTAGCTAAGGGTGGAAAACTTTGAAATGAATTGATTGAGGAATACGACACATTCCCTTGTTGGATGGAAAATTGATTCCCAGCTCCTATCCCACTAACTGCAGGGTTTGTCCAACTCTGAAAAGGATTAGTACCTTGACCTGTGAAAGGAGAAGGCATAGACCCTACCATCGTATTGGAATGTGGTATATGACCACTTCCAAAGGGGAAACCCTGAAAAGAAGCCAATCCACTCATCATGGATGTGGAGGCAGTTAATGGTACACTTAATGGAACTGAAGGAATATTTTGAGATGGCATTCCAAAATGGAAGAATCTTAAACTAGATGCATGAGCTTACGAACTTCCACTCATCGACGAAATGGAAGTAGACCCAAACAAGGATGTGCTAGAAGTAGACCCAAATAAAGATGTAGAGGGGATGGAAATAGTTCCTCCCCCTTGCACTGATATAGGAGTCTGCATACTAATAGCACTCGTGGTGGATGCCATGCCTCCAGCATTGGTCATCGAAGGGATATATGTGTGTGGACCTGGGCTTGAAGGCCTGTTTGTCGGAGTTCAGACGTATAACAATACGTCTGGATGATCAAAAGGGAGAGGAGAATTCGAAGCTGCAATCGACTCTGAGAGCTCTTCTACCTCAATATTATCTTCCGACTGGAAGAGCACTCAAGAAAGAACTAGTGTGTTCCTCTCTAACTCTGTGGTAGTACCAGTTCTACCTTATACACTGATGCCCCCAAGTGGAGGATCAATATCAGATTCGCCAGTTGCCACTGCTTGAAAACCACTGGCAGAATTGCTTCTACGCCTTCTAGGAGAAGGCTCTGGACTTGCAGGTGAAATCCCACAAAGTCTATGGGACCGTCTAAGTGATCGGTTAGCCACTTTGAATTATTTTAATAATATCTACTTAAAGACTCAAGAAAATTGAAAGCTAGGCCAACTAGGAGCACAAAACACACACTAAAAATGTCCCTAAAGAATTCAGCAGTCAAACAACTTCCAAGTATTTCTGCTCCGGGTGATTAGGACTAAACACCAAAATGCAAGAAAGTGAATATAAAGTGCCTTCCAAAAATAGTCTATGGTAATTACGCCCCAGGTCTACTAGCGAAGGTATCAGAGGTAGTTACGCTGACCTCTAGACAACAACCTTTTCTGGTGCAAGCCCCCAAGCTTCGCAAGGGTGCCCTCTAGAAGTACTGTTGAATGTGATGCAACGTCAACCTTAGGTGCCACGGGATTCCCCTCCGCAGCCACCTGTGTAGATCCCTAGGATTGGCAACTAAAGACACCAACTCATATTAGAAGCCGGGCGGAACAGTCGTGAGATAAGATCTAACATGTAAGAGAGGGGGTATCTCTCATCCTTATCTTCACAAACCCTCATGCTTAACTCCCAGTCATGGAGCTTTCCTGGTCTCCCTAATGCTATTGGATTTCACTCTTTATTCAGACTTCTATGTTTCACAATTTAGAGTGACCTTGGAGAGTTTACTCTCCTCTCGCCTAATCCAAGGCCCTAAATAAACCTAAAACTTGTTGGTGTATCTGATTGACAATATAAAAAGTTCTAGTTTATTTTATTAAGTGCTTGATTTTAAGTGGCTATTCTTTTTAAGTCAAAGGGACAATATGGAAGTGAAACTGATGGTGTTCTTATGACGCAAAAGAAATTAATGAAAAACTAACTTATATGCAATGCAATTGTTTGTTCTTTGATGAAAAGCAACTTCTATTTGGGTTCTAACAAACTTCTATAAAGAAAAAACTTTTTTCCTTTTCTTTTCTTGTAGCAGACTTCACATTCACAAAAACTAAAAATATATTGATGCTTTAATAATGCAAAACTACCCTAATGCAAATTGTACATGATAATGCAAAAATTCTAGATTACTCTAAAAAGAAATGAAAGCAATTTGTTTATAAACAGCTTAAGTGTTTGAAAGGAATATGAATTTTGAACAAAAAATCTTTCCCAAACAAGAAGGACTAATCAAAAAGATCCCAAATCACTCTCAAAAACAAAAAGAAACCAAACTAAAATTCGGCAAAGAAAGCAAAAACAATGTTTTTGAAGGACTTTTATTTTTCAAGAAACAATAAAAACAACTTTTCAAAAGAACTCAAAATGTGACCAAAGACTCAAAGACCGAAAGGAAATCACAAGGAAACTTTGTAAGTTATCAATTCAACACGAATGAAAACTTGAAGAAAATAGGTGTTTCAACTTGCACTAAACGATCCAAAAGTAGCAAAAAGAGGTTTGGGAAACTGATCAAGAAATCGTGAAAGACACACTTTCAAATTCATCAACAAGAAACTTTCGAAAAGCGAGAAAACGTGAATGGCCACCAAAATGACGGGAAGCAAAGCAAGCAAACCATAAAAATGAAGTTTGAAACTAAGATTGCAGACAATCTTTTGTTCAGGAAGACTAGAATAATTAAGAACCTCTATAAGAAGCCTTATGTGTTCAAACACAAATCATAAAACTCACTATAAAGCAAACCGAGGCCAAAAAATTTTCAAAGCAGGAGAGAATTTGTAACAGTAAGCTCATTGAAAAATTAAATTCTGAAAACAGAAACTAACCACTCAGAAACCACACAGACCAAGAAACAAATCTTTCCAGGCAGAAAGATTTGAAAAAATCATGCAAAAAATTGTATACGCGACTGTGTCCCTACACAGCTGTGTGTACACGCGCTTCTGCCAAAAGAAATTCATGTATACGCGGTTTCAGTTCACAGTGACAAGCATGTGTATGCTTCTGTAAACAAACAAAGATGTGTATATGAATTTTTACAAGAAAAATAAAAAATGAGGCCTGATGAAAAAGATCAGACTTGAAGTCTGAGTTCCTACAGGAGTAGGCAGTATTGTGATAGCAAGCAAACTAAGAACTGAGCCCTGACTGGCACTAAATAATCCAAACTAGGAATAACAAGATGTTTATCCCTAGTGGAGTTGCCAATTATATTGAGAGAATAAGTCCCCTAGGGCTTTGGGTCAGAACCCTTGCAGAGTAGGAGCAATCTACAACGAGAAACAAGCATTCAACTAAGGCAACATGCTTAAACAAACTAACTATGCGAGGATGAGCATACCTAGATGTCCTTCATTTGGGTAGTTCCAACCAGGGTTCAAACCCTATGCAACTCCTGATGATCTTCGAACCTGCAATTCAGCCAATTCAAACACACATAGCGGCATATAGATAAATAATTTTAGTGAAATCAACTTTATATCATATAAGTAGATGGTTAGTTATACATCGAAATAGTCATTCATATATAAACCATAACAATAACATCAGATGCATAAAAAAAGTTGATATCAGGAACAAGACAATGTTTCTTTTTATTGTATAAAACTATAACAAAACATGGAAGGAGTTCACCTGAGTCTTCCTCTAACGGCTCCAAGCAGAACCGTCCTCCAGGTCCATCCAGTCCCAGTCTTCAACAGTCTCCTTCCATAACCAATACCATGATATCTCCAAGCATGTGAGAGAATACCAACACTCAAGGAAACAAGGGTTTCCTGCCTGGAGAAGTCTTTGAAGCACAGGGATTCTTCAGACTTGATCAGTGGATAATCTCAGTATAGTAATTATATCATTTCTCTCCTCCCTAAGGCCTTCCCATTGAAGTATTTTTATACTTCTCCCAATTTATTTTTTTAGTTGGGAATTAGTTGGGAATAGTTGGGCCACGGGCACTAATAGGTAATCAACAGGTAAAACCTGTGATCTCTGCCCATAGTTAAGGAAATTTAATTTCTTTAAGTGTTTTAACACATATACGTGGATTGGGTATAGACTGACCCGCGTGTACACGCTTTTAACACAGGGCAAAGTAGCGTACAGGGAGTAAAACATTGTTTTTAAATTATTTGGACCAAGTGTTGAAGGAGGGGTTGCCCTAGGCCATAAACCAAGCATCACAAATACGAAGGGTGATATTTGGATCTATAATAGTTGGAGGCTTGGATGATGTGCTTGCAGGCAGCGCAGATTGAGATGGATTGTTGGGAAACTTTTACGTTATTTCGGGTGATATTCGGTCAGGTTTATTCCAATATTTCACAATGCAGACTGCTTGGGAGGTTGCCTCAAGCTCTGTGCAATTCTGGGCAGCAGTACATGATCACCAAGAGATGGAACTGCACAATGCAACTCAACGGATGTTCGACTGTTGGAGGATAGTCCAGTCGATAGAGTTTCAATAAAATGATCGAGTGTGTGGATGAGTGACTCCGTACATGGATGACCTCATGAACAAATACTCAACATGACTTGACGACAAGACACCTTGAACCATGAAGACAACATATACTCAGTGTGACTGACCGATGGTGTGAGCGAAAAGCATGACACTTGTGATAGATCATTGGATGACTACGATGACGCTTGTGTGACAAAGCATACAACCTCATGTGTGAACGCGACATATGTTTACATAGAGGGCACAAGTTATACACATGAAGGTGAACCTTATGCATGGCCATAACATGACTGCAAGCATGACATTGTGACCAACATGCAAAGAGATGTCTGATGAATGGTCAAGGGAGGAGGTTGGAAAGAGTCAACATGGGCTCACGAGATGAGCCCAAGTTCTTGCAAACATCAAGGAAAAATCCAAGGAAGGCTCTGAAATTGGATGCAAGCCAAAATTTTGGAGGGTGTTGCAGCCACTACAATAATACTATCACATCACCCAATTGTTAGTTATATAACCACATCAACTATTACCTTTTCATGCTAATACCAAGCATGTTAACTTGCAACTGCTCACACATGTCAACCACATGTTCCAAATATCAGGTAAATTATATCTATCAATTTTAAATCCACTTTTACAAACAATCATGTCATAATCCATAGTCAACTCATAGTCATTAGACATAATGCTACAACTATCAACTGCAATCAAGTACATATCAACTGTCTTAACACATATATGTTAGTACATTCGTATTAAAACAAAATGTTTTGAACACATACTCATATTATGCATTTCATCAAGCATTCAACCAACTTGCAACATACCATGTTAAATAAATTAACTAGATGACACAATCAAATAGTCAAGTACCAAATATAGGATATAAGAAAACTCGTACCTTATTGTATCTCAGGGGAGGCTATATTGTCTGCACAATCAAGCTAGTTAGCACGATATAACTTCTCAACACATCAGCTTAAACATAAATAAAATCATGATATCCATAAAAATCACTAACTAACATGTTTACATCCTAACTCATAAACAATTATCATTTATGCATAATAATCACATATGTACGATCAATCTAGATTAGTACCACACAATGAAACACAATAAGTCGACTCATATCTAAATGTCGTGACCCTAACAATATGCATATGCCAATCCAATTTAGAATGATACATATGATGTCAGGATCTTAGTGAAATAAACCTAATCTTAAAGTTACTAGAATATAACAACCATAAGCTATGTATCATGCTCATCAACAGCATATAACATAATCATTAGATTATCTAATATAAAACGACAATATCAATGCATACAATTATTGGTTACTATCATTCTTGACTATACGACACATTTTCATATAAATACACTAATCAACTAACATCTATCATGAATGTAACGATAACATCAAAAATATATATACATAAACCTAATGTATATAAACCTAATGCATATAAAAATCCTTGACTTACATACCTGCATGCCAAACATACAATACATGTATGACAATCTACTCTTACCCCAACGTCCAATGTTGCAACCACATTATGATGATCTGCATCTCTTGCTCTATCTCAACCAGCGCATTAGCATCATAACATGCTAATATCACCCTGATGACCTAAATTTCATACCATGACTTCACAAGGCATGTTTGACCTACTACATATAACCAAGACCATACATGCATAAAAACTGTATATAAACATATAACACATGAATATCAAACCATATTCACATAATTCTAGCTAGAGTCCAGTCATCAATGCATGCCCATATCAACTTCATAAACCATGACCTCATGCATGACAACCATCACCCCATTGTATAGATTGCCATATGCAACCATCAACATGCATAAGCAATGCCTAATCAACTACACATATGCATGAATGCATGTAGTCAACCATAAGCAATCAATTATTGTAACCAAACCCACAAGAATGTAGCCTAAAATACAACGATGTAAGTAGGTGATATATAATCAACATATAAGTGACATCTAAAAATATGTAACCAGTCACATACTCATGACGATGCATTCCACAAAATCAAGATCAAGTTCCTCATGACAACCTTACTACAACCATAATCAATCATCAAGCAAATGCAACAAGCACACAGGATGCAATTGTAAGAGACACACATGCAACTAACATGCATGCATGACCAACACACACCGCCCATCTAGTCTAAGGGGTGAACCATGCTCTGGTACCACTCTGTAATGCCCCCTCCTCCCAGGTCCACCCAAGGAGCCAACCATCCGGGCAAACATGTGGTGAGAGAGGTTACCATAAGGGATTCAATATCCTTGGTGACCTTAAGGAAAATGGAATCGATAGAACTCATCAAACAAACCCATCCACATCAGTAATTACACCCCCAAGGGAT
The DNA here is from genome assembly GCA_031772625.1 of Pinus tabuliformis. Taxonomy (NCBI): domain Eukaryota; kingdom Viridiplantae; phylum Streptophyta; class Pinopsida; order Pinales; family Pinaceae; genus Pinus; species Pinus tabuliformis. The sequence goes on from CM062812.1 coordinate 347,092,194, forward strand.
ATGTCATCCAGTTAGACATCATGTCCCTGGGTACCACTAGCGTTTTAAACCTCTTAACCCAAAGTCACTCTCATGCTATAGGGAAGATAGTGACCAACAACTCAAAGTCGTTCTCATAGGCCTCTGTGCTAGTGACTGTGGACTTTTCTCAGCAGACCTGTGCATGTGACCCCGAGATTTGAGCCACTTGTCTAGGCCAGACTCTTGGCCTCTTCCCAAAACATCTTACAACCTTCAGAATCATTTAAGTACATGATAACAATAATAAATACTCAAAATCAACCTCAATATTAGGGTTGAGAATCACCAACCGGGACTGCCATTCTGTCAAACACTTGGAATCAATGCAACGTATAGGTCTAGGATACAAGACATAGCATAAATGACTAATAGAACTTATGAAACACAACTAGAAGGATCACCTCCTTCTCAATTGAACTAGTGCATCATCAATTAGGTCCTACATCCATTCATTTAAGAGTTACAAGTAAATACATGAAATAACCATGACATAAACTAATAATTAAACCATGCTTATAACTAGCATAAAACCATATAAATATTACAGATATGATAGCCATTAAATCCACATATAAACCAAGTCCAAAGTAAGATAGCTTAGCTTCTATTGTTTATATGAAAATCCGACCACATTCGGAACTTCCATTTACCACCCGACCATAGACATGGGTGAACCAAATCTCTCTTTTAGCCAGTCACCGTCGTGCCATATTCCAAGAATGAATGTGGGATCTCATAGAAAAACCAATCCAAGAACAACCAAGGGAATCCAGAGGTTAAACCACCTCCACCCTCATCAAACTGTGATCACACCAAACCCGGTGCTCCGATCATCACTAAACTGAACTTGGAATGCCATCCAGAATCCATCACTATCCTTGAGGAAATTTTCATCTCCTTGTCTCTCAGGCTTTACTACAATGCAAACTGGATCACTAAGTCCTAAAACGAGACTAGTCACTCAGGATTTACCACAATCCAATCCCAGATCACTAGGCCCTAAACCGAGACTTCTCCCTCAATCTTTACTATGTATCCCATCAGAACCGGTCAAGGGATTCCTAGGCCTTTGGGAATGGAACTTGAGACCACCTCCACTCCGAATTCAAAAATTGATCTAGAAAACCAAAGCTCAAAAACCGAAATAAACATCCCAACATACCATTGCATACAAAAAATGAAATTTTATACTGAAAACCACTATCATAAGTTAGAAAAACCATGCCACCGATAGCAAGAGAACCATACACCAACATGCAAATACATGCATGTCCAAACCAACTAGGAAACCACACATGCAAAAGGTTATCTGCAAGTATTCCTGTTGACCAAGGGTAAAATTAGCCCTTCTGACCATTCGAATTCCTGCATGATTGTTTGACTTACATGACTCTTCAACTTTACATGACTCTTTAGATTTACATGTGGGTCTCTTAGACTTACACATTACATTACGTTGATTAGAAAAATGTGGACCACAATAGTGATGTGGCCGAGATAACTCATGATATGAAAAGACACGACTGAGTTGGTGTGTTCATGATATTGCTGGTGTGCATGACAAGCTGCAATGCTACTGATTGATGGATGTGCTATTGGTGTAGCATAGCTTCACCTCTACATGGAAAGGTGTGCAAAGTCTTCGATGGTCTTGGTGTTCGCTTGATGTTTCATGTGCACATCGCTCCTTCGCTTGTACTTTGGCATGCTTCATGTGTTCATCCGTTCGTAAACAAATCTCCTCGCATCTATTCCTTGTTCGTCTGTTCGCAAAAAAATATTCTCGCATGCATTCCTTGTTCATTTGTTCACAAAACAATCTCCTTGCATGCACTCCTTGTTCATCCCTTTTGTCGTTGCGTCATGTCTCATCGATGTACATGTATCTACAATCACTCATGACACGACGACATCAAATACATAAATCTCCTAGTCTACCATGTTGCATTGTCGCTCGATTTTGGATGCAGGTGACCGGGAGAGAGGACAAGGCTCTGAAACTGTGGAAGGCAGATTTCAAGTTGGGATGCGGACTTAGGGAATTGTTCATGAAAATTGTGCATAGGTCACTAGGAGACTAAGATGGGAAATTCGGATCCATAGTGACTGTTCGTGGGATTTGACTTGGCTAGAGGGAATATATGCGTAATTGTTTCAGGGATATAATGCAGGAAACAAGGGGAGACTGGAGCAAAAACTGTGCAATTTCTCTAGGGAGCTAGCAACGGGTTGCGGGAGGCTGATGGAAAAAACTGTGCAGAGCTGGGAGGCTGGCTTGTTGGACATCCCTGCATAGTTTTTGAGCTAAGAGGGATGCTGGGAAGCTAGGAGAATGCTCATGAAAACAATGAGATTTTCTGGGTGAGCCACAGGTCGGCTGATTGGGTGACTGGACCAAAAAACTACGCAATTTTTTAGTGCAGTGCAATGATGGACATAGGGTGTCTGTGTGGCATGTCTGCATAGTTTCTTCAGTTAGCAGAGGTGGGAATGCTTGGCAGCTTCTATGGAATTTTTTGATTGAGTGAGGCCTGGGGTCACTACCCGGTCAAACTCTCTGGTTCACCTGTTGGAGGCTTGGCTGATGTGTTTGCAGGCAGCGCAGATTGAGATGGCATGCTAGGAAACTTTTGCACTATTCTGGGTGATAGTTGGTGGAGTTGATTCCAGGATTGTGCATTGCAGACTTCCTGGGAGGCAACATCAAGCTCTGCGCGATTCTGGGCAACAATACATGACGAGTAAGAGCTGGAACTGTGCAATTTAACTTAGTGGATGTTCCGCTATTGGAGGATGGTCTCATCGATAGAGTTTCAATAAAATGACCAAGTGTCTGAACAAGTGACTTCATACATGCATGAACTCGCAAACACACACTCAACATGGCTTGACAATAAGACACCTTGAGCCATCAATACAACATACACTCAGTGTGACTAACCAATGGTGTCAGCGACAAGCGCGACACTTGTTATAGATCGTTGGAAGATCGCAACAATGCTTGCACAATAGTGCATACAACTTCGTGTGTGGGTGTGATAGATTTTTTCATAGCAGACACAATGTATACACACGAAGGAAGACCTTGTGCATGGCCAGAACATGACTGCAAGCATTACATTGTGACCAACATGCAAAGAGATGTCTGATGAATGGTAAAGCGAGGAGGGTGCAAATACTCAACATGGGCTCACTAGATGAGCCCAATTGCTTGCAAACATCAAGGAAAAATCAAAGGAAGGCTCTAAAATTGGATGCAGGGAAAAAATTTAGATGGTGTTGGAGCCAATACAACGCTTGGTGACACACTGGTTGAATTCCAACTTCTCTGTTTTGCTCCATTGACAGCATACGGCCTTGGTATTTCAGGGAGTATTGAATCGTTGCTTGGGTTGCTTCGGCTTCCCCACTTACTCCACAGATTTACATGTTTCACCTTTCGCCAACTCAGTCAAACACACCAACAAGTTTCAGCATGATCAGAGTGTTTCGAAACCGGGAAGGGAAGTTTGGCTCGCAAGTTAAAATTTTTCAGAGTATATGCTTTCATCTTTGGTGTTGCTCGCTACCAGTAGGCCTGGATAGTACCCCGATGGAGTCACCCAGGAACAAATGCATTTCTCCACTTCCAGGGAGCTTGGTCAATACCTTTATATATATATTAAGAGGATTGTGCATATGAACTTATTTGTTTTTGGGGTGGAAGAGAGATCCTGAATTATTGAGAGAAGAAGAGGTTGTTCCTTTAGAGAAGAATGTAAGACCTCTGACATAGGTTTTCTCATTTAGATTTTCTTCTTCTCTGTTTCTACTAATTGGATGAGATTGAACACATAGATTAGAAGGCTAAGTATAGGCACGGGGTTTCCCAGTGTGGAAACAGGTTCATGGCTGGACCCAAGCTTCCCTTGCAGATGGCTCATATTTTCCGCCAAGACTTCATCGGCCGAAGGTTACAACCAAACACAGAGAAGACAGACACAGGACTGACCAAGTGATACAGCGTCACAAGACTCCTTGGATCTCAGCCACATATTCATTCAAAAGCCAGAACTCAGTAAAGGGAAACACTTATTGACAAAACCCAAAATAGTATTATATCAAGCAACAAATGAAAGCAAAACGAAAATAGCAAAGTAAAGAAAAAAGACAACAAGTAAGAAAAATGAGCAAGAAAGCAAACCAAACCAAGTGAGAAAGAAAACACACATGAAAACCAGAAAGAAAAGACAGTCAAGAAAGAAAACACTACTCCTACTCCTACACTAAGTGGTCGGGTTACGTGAAATGAAATTTCCATTGAAGCCACCGTAGGCATACCCGGCCTGTAACCACAAAGATACAAGTGATTAAATCAGATAAAAAATATTGTACAACAGAAAATAAAAAAACTTGACAAACTTGCACATGAGAGAGAAGGTCTCGCTTGTGGGTGGAAAGATGTGTCACAAGCACCCAACACACATTCTTACCACTTTGGTGACTACTGTTTTTCAACAAACCTCGGAGGCCTCTTGCGAGTGTGTGTTCTTCTGCACTAATTTTCTTAGCGAGTGCGAGGAAGCACTGAAGCTTGTCACTTGCAATGATTGGATCATAAAATTTGTGATGTTTGTTTTGAAAGACTCATGATATTTGAGAAGATGGGTTCCAGACTCGAGAGAGGGGATCATGATGGGAATCTAACATGGATAGATAGATCTGATCATTCTCATTGGTCATGTCAAGATAGTGAGGACCTACCATAGCCATTAGTGCAGGTCGAAGTGCTTCACCTGCTTGACAGATGTATGAGGAGAAATATGTTACACGGTGAATATCATAGTGCATGAAGCAACTGTCATTGGATGTACTGTGGGGAAAATGATAAACTTCATGACAGTCACCCAAGATAGAGGAAAGATCAGACGAGTTGGTCGAGATGCTAGATTCCTATCTTGGCATGAACATAGAGAATTTTTTAACAATCTTGCCAATGCTATGAATGATGGAGCCAAATTTGTTGTGCACTAGATATGACAGAACACCCACCTGCAACTGGTGAAAAATTGCGCAGGTACCATGGTCATCACAAGAATGTAGGAGGGATACTAGCACAGTGACTGTGTGAAGCTAGTTAGGGTGTGGTCAAATGAGAGGAACTTGATTCATGTGATAGTTTGTGCGCTCGTCATCATACAGGGAGATTTCTGGTGTGATGAGCGGGGATATTTGAAGTGCAATATTTGCAAGAAGACCAAGGAGTCGATCACGAGAGAGAACAACTGATAAGTATGATTCCAGACAAAGACAGTCTTTGAGATTATCAACTTCACAGTTCCATGATTGCATGAGATACGAACACTCCCAACCTGAATTGGATGTAAGAGAAGTGCATGAAGACGGACATGGGGTAACAAACTCATGGATTTGGTCATTAGAAAAAATTTTAAATTTTGAAATATCACACCCAGAATAGTAAATATTTTTTACATAGGGATCCACATCGAGTGCAACCATGTAGATAGACAGATTGTGAATGAGATACGAGATCTGATTTCCTTTGAGGGGCATTCCAAAGTCGCGAGGTCCTGACATAACCATAATAGACGTTGAAGTGTCTCGACTCCCTGGCACGTCCCAAAACTTTCCAAAATTGAAAATTTGCATTTTGAGATGTGAACTAGATCATGCATGGCTTAAGGATGGTTGTTTTTGCTGATTTCAAAACTTCTCTTAGGATGGCAGCCATCTTTGTCACAGACCTCATCAAATTTTCCAACTTCAGCAAGCTAACTTGACGAGTTGTCTTCATGCAACATGCAAGATGATAACGAGTGGGAATAGTTTTGAACATTGAGACTATTATGATAACTCGTCAGATGAAGAGGAAAGAGAATAGGGAATATCTTCGCCACATATATATGCACCGTGAATGGTAGGACACATGGGCAAGTGAGGTGCAAAGGAAGTTTCGATATGGACATCTTCTTTGACCAGTGTGCATTCCAGATCTGAGTTAGAGTGTACATGAGAGAACAACAGATCACATTATGTGCTTGGGCATTCATCACAACATACAAAAGCATGGCAGTGATGACAACCCAAGACTGGAGGTTGATCAAAAGAATTAATTGTGCAAGATGTTTCAACAAGATTAGTGAATTGAGAATCGATCAAGAATGGAAGCTTAATGTCTTAATGTGAACCATTTTGAAACATAGAAGAGGAATTGATTGTGTCTTCACCTTCCTCCTCCTCCTCCTTGTTGAGTCATGGAAAAGGTATGCATTTACTATTAAACTCATCATCCTTTTCCTTTATTCTTATCTTTTCTATATCTTAATGCGCTAATCTATTAAGGAATTACGGTAAGAAATGAAGGAATTATCTGTAGTTACGACTTAGCTAATTATTACCTTCCTTTATGCAGGAAAACAACAAAAGGGACGAATGTTGTTCCCTATGAAGGAACAACAAAAATCGGCAAGCTAAGGAAGGAACGTGGCGGTTGCAGATAAGGCCAAAAGCAAATCAGAAGAATCAGCGCAAGAAAGGAAACGATGTCTGAAGATGGAAAACTATTTTGAATCCCTCAGGATCGAGAGATCCTAAGGGATCGCGTTTATCATTTATCTTTTTACCCTTTCCTATTATAAAAGGAGATGTTTTGTAAGAAGGAAAGGGGGGGAGGAATTTTTGTATTATTGAAATTGTAATTGTAATTACAAACTCTCGTTGTTGAGAAGAACACGAATATATTGTAATGCTCATTCAGTTTGATGATTAATATATAAGTAAAGTTGTTTTTCCCTCGCGTTTCCTGAAGTAACTTAGCAGTATTCACTGGTGGCTAAGGGTCTAGCCTCTGGTGGATTCAACTACTTTTCTTGTGTCATACATTTCCAATTCTCGCAAGTGTGATGGTTTGATAGTATTCTTGCTTTCTATGATTTTATCGCTTCGCTACTTATTATTTTCCAGTGTTAACAAAATCTCTTTGCTTTATATAATTTGTAGTGTTGTCGTTGATTCAGTTTACTTTCATTTCAGATCAAATTACTTAGATAAATATTCTGATTGATATAATCAACTGTAAAGAGTATTAAGTATTGCTATTGAAACTCTCATATTGATATCATTTGCTGTTTAGATTATTTATTGAGGAGTGGGTTTGATTTAGATTAAATTAGTTAAATAGGGATGAGTTATCACTACTATACTCTCAACTGACGTTGTTGTTACTTTGATGAATGTAAGATTTGATTTCATTAAAGGATTGAGTTTTCTTTAATTGCAATTGGAATTTACTAGATGCATCTGTTTACTCTTGTATTTAAAATATCTATACTACAATTTAGGAACATTACTCTCTGAGTTAAATAGCAGCCACATACTGTGCACACTCTTGAAATAAGAAGACTTGCCCGAATTGATAATTAATGTGAGCATAATTAGGAGTTTTAAAAGGCACCTTTTATCGACCAACATTTTGGTGTTGTTGCCGGGGAGAGTGTAGCCATTTATAAAGAGTAATGTACATCTGATGATTTCTGATGAAGAAGAATTGGTTATTGAAAATGGAAGGTAAGAACCTATGTAACGAGCAAGTAAAGTTCTTGCTCCTCCGCCCGCTTTTCAACACAATTACAGAAAACTGAAGTAGGTATTTGTTGCTTGTCTGTTGAGAGAGAATTGGGTATTAAAAACGAAAGGTAAGAACCTGCGTATGGAGCACGTAAAATACCTAGTCCCCTGCCCGCTTTCCAACAGAATTGTTAGGAACTTAGGGTAGAGATAAACATTTGAATTGTTTGCATGAATGACTAAGAAGAAAGAAACCCAAAAACAATCCAATTCCACTACCCAAACCTGACAGATCTAAGGGACCGATGACCCTTGGACGATCAACTTTCATAGATGACATTTTAAAGAAAGCCGAATCTGAGCCATTAGTAGGTCCCAGAAACATTGCTTCCAGACAACCTACTGTCTCCCTTTGGGCCACAGGCTCACCATATGTAGCCTACGCTGAGGTCCACAGCAAAATAGTAGGGACTGAGCAGAGTTTTCAAGAAATTGAAAATTCACGCCCAATTTCCTCACAAGAAGGGAATTCTTGTAATATTCATGAAGGAGGAGGAGAAACAGGGGAAATAGAGGAGCCAAGATCCCCTCAAGTAGTAATTCAACAAGGAACACCCAGTATCCCAGACCGAGGGAGTGCTGTTAAGATCATTCCCACCCCTTCTAATCATCCTAGGAATAACTCTCTAGAGATCCCAGAAGGGTACTGGCATATATTTGATCAAATGGCCAACAACCCACAAGCACCCCAGACCTCTACATTGCAGTATTTCATCGTCAACGTGCCCATGAAAGCTATCCCTCTCCAAAATATTCCCTCCTTTCATGGAATGACATCAGAGGATCCAGATGCATTTTTGTTTGAATTTGATGTATTATGTCGAGGTTCTGATTATACCACTGACCCCGAAAAACTAAAGTTGTTTCCCTCTACATTAAAAGGAGCAACCTTGCGTTGGTTTATGGGATTAGGTGGAGGCACAATAAATGATTGGGATCAAATGAAAACCGCTTTCCTTAAAAAATATCAGGACTATTACAGATCTAGGGAATTGAAAGATGAAATATTCCAAATGGTAGCAAGACCTAGTGAATCGTTAGAAGAATATGTGGAATGTTTTCAATATAACCTCCAGCGGTCTCCCTATGCAACTCTTCCTTTGCCTGATAATGTGCTAAAAACTACACTGATTAAAGGGATGAAAGAACAATGGATAGAGACATTAAATATTATGGGTAAAGGTGATATATATCAAGAAGAGTATGCTGACATTATTAAATTGTGTATCAGGTGCTCAAGAGGCAGTACAAGATTGAAACCAGCAGAACGCGACATGACCACCAGGGACAACAAAATCTCTGGTGGAGGTATAACTTGTGCAGAAATTGGCAACCTGCTAGAGGATTTCAAAACAGATATTTTGGGAACTCTGACAATGCAATTAGACATTATGCAAGCCAAGCAAAAGCAGGCTGAAGCAGAACAAAACTTGGTGATATTCTATCCTAGATGCAGGAAGAAGCATAGTCACAAAGAGTGCCCACTGGATATGGTGCAAACCTGTGCCATATGTACTAAAGATCATGCCACAGAAAGTTGCCCATCACTCCCAGGGTTAAAAGTAGTCTATAAGGAGGTAGAGGAAGAAACAGAACCAATCTACCTACTAAATTAGCGTCGCCAATGGCAACCACGACAAACAGGTACACCTACTGATCCATCTTCTTTCTTTCAACCCTCGCAATATAATTCGAAACAATACCTAAGAGCTATGTGGCAAAACTAGCCACCTTTGTCTAATTGGTCACAACAACCATTCTCTATGCAACCTTGTCCCAACCAATCAAATCAAAATAACAATTGGCCAAATTCCTCTTACTTCCCACCGTTCTGGCAGAATAATGCATATCAATATCAATGGTCAACCTCCACTTCACAGAACCAGAACTAGCAGTCAAGTTGTCAAAGACCTACAAACCAGCTAGCAGGAACAATCCCCCTACCTCAAACCACATTGCCAGCACCCTACACATTGCAACAGAACCCTCAGACCAACCTACGACCGTAGCTCCCAGCCCAACCCAACCCGAACCCCAACAACAGACCGGTGCAATCTGTGCAAATTATTGAAGGACCAGAGCCAGAAACCAAGTTGAGGGAGTGTAATGAGCTTTAATTAAGGTCTGGACAGATAATAGAATGATAAAAATATACAAATTGAAGATCCGTTACCTGCAGGATGGAAAAGAAGTTTAAAACATTGGCGAATCTCACTAATCCCTAATACGAATTATAAATGATATAAAATTGGAATTGGCGAATCAAATCATGGAAAATTAGCCCACTGAACATTAGTTCCATGGTTACCTGTAGAACAAGCACCACAAGTGGAGAACATGGTTAAACAGAAAACTCACGATCAAACGATCATCTCTTCTCCACCATTCCCAGAGATTAATCATACCCCACCCAATTGAATATCTTGATTTTGATCTTCTGGGAGAATTGAAAATTTTGTGTGTAAAAATACCTCTTCTCCAGGCTATTCAGGACATTCCAATTTATGAAAAAACTATTAAGGAATTGTGTACGAAAAAGCCGAAGAGGAAAATAAAAACAACCCCAACTGTCCATGTAGTCGGTACTTTATCTGATTTACTATCAAGTAGAGAAACACCTGTAAAATATGAGGACCCAAGAAACCCTATAGTCACAGTGCAAATAAATGGATGCTCCTTCCCCAATGCATTAGTCGACCTAGGAGCAACAAATAATATTCTTACAACAACAACTTGTCAAAAGCTTGGCATTACATCCTTGGACCCAACCACGACCTTGTTGGAACTGGCTGACCGATCGGTAGTCAAGCCAGAAGGCACATTACAGGATGTAATGGTGTCTATAGATTCTTGGAAATACCCAACAGATTTTCTGATCATCAATCCTAGAAACTGGCTCGATGGACATCCCCTAATTCTAGGTAGACCTTGGATAGCAACTGCGGATGCTTACATAAGCTGTCGAATAGGCAACATGACTATAGCAAGAGGAAGCAATGTAAAGAATTTAGCCTTATATCCTCCAGTTCAGCCAAGTTTAACAATAATAAAAACCAGAAAACAACCTGTATCATATCTAACTGAAAACATTAGATCACCGCTATCTATAGGAGATGCTCTCGAATTCAACGATCAAACAAAAGATAACATCATTAACACTTACATTAACCAACCAGATGTCGTATCCCATCCAAAATGTCACATTATCGAAGCAGCCCTCGATAACGAAATAGAAGAAGATCCCTTAAAAGATATTAACAACCAGTGAATACCAACAACTTCTGTTTATAACAGCAAAACCATAGAAATTGATCCAGGAAAAACTTTAAATATTAACAAAAACTTGACTGCTGACTAGGAGCAGAAGCTTGTTCAACTTGTGAGAAAATATAAAGAGGCTTTCGCTTGGGATTACCCAGACATGAAAGGTATTGATGCCCAATTATGCATGCACCACATCTATACAGAGAAAGATGCCAGGCCCATTCGACAACCTCAACGGAGGTTAAACCCTCACCTTAAAAATATTATTAAAGCTGAACTACAAAAACTATTAGATGTAAATTTCATTTATCCTATATCTGACAGCAAATGGGTCTCTCCATTAGTAGTGGTGCCTAAAAAGAATGGAATGTGGCGTATATGTGTTGACTATAGAGAGCTTAATAAAGAAACCCAAAAATACCATTTTCCCCTTCCATTCATTGACCAGGTCTTGGACACATTGGCAGGAAAAAAAATTCTTTTCTTTCCTATACGGCTTCAGTGGCTACAATCAAATTCAAATTTCCCCTGAAGACCAGGATAAGACTACCTTTACTTGCCCTTGGGGGACATTTGCTTACAGGGTCTTACCTTTTGGGTTGTGCAATGCACTTGCTACATTCCAGAGGGCTATACTCAGCATTTTTCAGATCTGATAAATGAAGGGTTCGAGGTGTACATGGATGACTTTACACCTTACGGAGATGACTTTGAGCCGGCATTACAAACATTAGAGAAAGTTCTGCAAAGATGCATTGCTACCAGGCTCTGTTTAAGCCATGAAAAATGCCACATGATGATGACCGAGGGCCTCATCTTGGGTCACTATATCTCAGCAGCTAGAATTCAGGTAGATCCAACAAAAATTTAGAGAATTCGTTTAATACCTACCCCTTCCACACAAACTGAGGTACGTAGTTTCTTGGGATTTTCTCGCTATTATAGAAGATTTATAAAGAATTTTTCTCAAATTGCTGCACCATTATATGCATTAACAGGAAATATTGATTTCATTTGGACTAACAAATGTGACATTGCTTTTGAACATTTAAAACGAATTGTATCAGCAGCTCCAGTATTACGGGGCCCAAACTGGGATTTGTCGTTCCAGATTTCATCTGACACTTCAGATATGGCCATTGGAGCAATTCTCGGCTAGGAGGAAGATAAGAAGCCATATGCAATATCCTACATCAACAAAAATCTATCTCCTGCTGAATTAAATTATACTATGACTGAAAAAGAGTTTTTGGCTGTAACCTATGCTATCAATAAATTCAGACATTATATAACAGGATACCCCATGGTTTTGTATACTGATCACTCTGTTATTAAATATCTAGCTAATAAACCTGTTACGAATGGAAGAGTGACAAGATGGTTGATCCTTTTGCAGGAATTCGACATAACAATCAAATATTGACCAGGAAAAGAAAATCCAGTAGCAGACTTCCTTTCATGAATGCCAAAGATAGACGACTCGGCAGCAGTAGAAGACCAGTTCCCTGATGAACACTTATTCGTTGTCACCGTGAAAACACCATGGTACGCAGATGTCGCAAACTACCTAGCAGTGGGAAAATTACCCAAGCACCTGACACCTAATGAAAGAAAACAAATAGTACAGCGTAGCACTCAGTTCTCCTGGATCGGAGGATATTTATTTCATACAGGGGCCGATATGCACATTCGAAGATGTGTTAGGGAAGACGAAGTCTTCGACATCCTGAAAGCTTGCCATGATGGGCCTTGCAGTGGTCATTTTGCACATCGCAGGACTGGTCACAAAGTCTTATAGACGGGCTATTATTAGCCCACCATTTTTAAAGATGCCAAGAAGTTTGTCTAGGCATGCGACAATTGCCAAAGAATGGGATGCCCTGGGCAGTCTGATGAGATGCCCTTGCATCTGCAATTAGTCATTGAACCTTTTGAACGATGGGCATTATATTTCATTGGTCCAATAAACCCATCATCTAATCAAAAGACATACATACTAGTCACAACATAATATGTCACTAAATGGGTGGAGGCAGAGGCATTACCAAGGGCAACAAAGGACTCGGTAATCCACTTTCTTTTCCAACTATTCGTGTGATATGGCTTGCCTAGAGAAATAATCACAGATGGAGGGCCACAATTTATAGGCCATAAGATTGCTGCAACATTAAAGAATCATCATATCATGCACAGAATTACAACTCCATACCACCCGCAAGAAAATGGCTAGGTAGAAAGCACCAATAAAGTAATCGAGGAAATACTCACAAAGACAATTGCATCACATAGACGTGACTAGGCTACCCAATTGCCAGAAGCCCTGTGGGCATACTGCACAACATGGAGAAATACCACAAGATATTCCCCATATTAGCTAGTGTTTGGAAAAGAACCTATCTTCCCAATTGAATTTGAAATCTAGACATTGAGGACAGCTCAGGAGGTAGGCTTGGACTTAAATGAAGCACAGATTAACAGGCTACATCAAATCAATGAATTGGATGAAATTTGGCTATCATCTCTTCAGCACACTACACTGATCCAAAAATAAAGAGCGAAATGGCATGATGCCCTTATGAAGAAGAAGATCTTCCACGAAGGAGATTAGGAACTCCTATATGATTCTAGGTTCCAGGATTTCCCGGGAAAACTCCAAACCAGATGGTTAGGGCCTTATGAGATACAAGAGGTGCATGATAATGGCACCCTCACATTAGCCACCATTGATGTGTATGGCTACTCTTTTAAAGCGAATGAACATTGAGTATGACTCTATCACAAATCGCTTACCAAGGAGTCCTTTTGCCAACAATTACGGGAAGATTCCACCATACAAATTCTTGCTGAGGAGGGCAACTCGTCCACAGCATCGGCCCAGTGAAGAATTTAGTTGTTTTTGAAATTTGCACATAAATTTTCCTTTCTATTTGATTGAATTTGCTTGTATAAATTGTATAGAAGTTATTTTTCTACTTTTCCTTTGTTGTTCCATTTAAGGAACAACTGTTGTTCCCTCTAAGGAACAGTCGTTGTTCCCTCTAAGGAACAACAATTTTGTGTGCAGATTTTCTTGCTATTCCCATTAAGGAACAACTGTTGTTCCCTCCAAGGAAATGCCGCTGTTCTTTTCAAAGGAACAACGATTTTGTGTGCAACTTTTTCTTTTTGTTGTTCCCTCTAAGGAACAGCTGTTTTTCCATCTAAGGAACAGCTTCCATTCCCTCTAAGGAATAGCCATTGTTCCCTCTAAGGAACAACAATTTTGCAAACAATTTTCCATTTTCTTCTTTTCGTGCTATTCCCTCTAAGGAACAGCAATTCTGTGTTTATTTGTTTTCTCGTTGTTCCATCTAAGGAACAGCTTCCATTCCCTTTAAGGAATAGCTGTTTTTCCCTCTAAGGAACAACTGTTGTTCCCTCTAAGGAACAACAATTTCATGTGTATTCATTTTCTTGTTGTTCCCACTAAGGAACAGCGATTTGGCGTCCAATTTTTTCTTTCTTTTTGTTGTTCCTTACAAGAAACAACTGTTGTTCCCTCTAAGGAACAACGATTTTTTTGGCATGTATTTCCTTTGTTGTTCCCTACAGGGAACAGTTGTTGTTCCCTCTAAGGAACAACAGTTTTGGTGTGCAGTTTTTCTTCTTGTTGTTCCCTTTAAGGAATAGTTGTTGTTCCCTATAAGGAACAACACTTTTGTGTATATATCCTTTTGTTGTTCCCTACATGGAATAGCACCATCTGCATGTATTTTTCATTTGTTGTTCCTTACAGGGAACAACTAATGTTCCCTCTAAGGAACAACACCTTTTTGTGTGTTTTTTTCTTGCTGTTCCCTATAAGGAACAACACTCTTTGTGTGAGGTTTTCTTTTGTTGTTTCCTTTAGGAAATAAGCACTTTGTGAATATCATTTCTCTCCTTTTCTCACTCTTTATGACCCTCTATAGGGCAAGTATCATCTTTAATGAGATTGTTTTGTATTGATCGAAAAAAGAAGGACACAGCCATCTATATCACTTCACTGTCCTTATTTTCACTATAAATCGAATTGATTGATTATTTGTGCCATGATGGTTATCCCCTAACTCCTATAATTCTCTCTGTTCATTATCATCAAATAAGGTTAAGGGCATACCTTTTTTCTATTGATATGCTCAGACTTCTTCAACCATCCCTACTCCTAAGGAGTCTTGAGCCACCCTCTATATATAAATAGGAAGTGCTAATATATCTATATATATATATATATATATATATATATATATATATATATATATATATATATATATATATATATATATATATATATATATATATATATATATATATGTTTACTAACAATTCTATGATTTTTATAGATGGAGGATAGGGGGTCTCATCACAAGCCAGCCTACCATGATCATAAGGAAGCAGTGAAGTGGCATTCCCACTATGGCCACCACACCAGGGATATGATCCAATGGATGCATCAAGAAAAATTCCTTGGAACAGGAGGTCTCATTATGAGCCGGCCTGCCCACTGTTCGCTCCTTCCTAGTGAATGGCAATGTGTTCATCTGGTTACCAAGCTAGCACATTGGTCTCTACTCTGACATCATAATGCACTTCCCTAATTATACATAGAGGATCATGGTTCCAAAGGGTGAAAAAGAAACTCTGTCGAGGCTATAAATGCCTGCGGGCAACAAAAGCTCTATTGATGGTATTGGAGTCGTATTTTCAACATCAATAGTTATTATAACTCCCTTTTCTTATTTTTTTACCTTTACTATAGAGAGATTATGTTCCTAATCTATTTTTGAACCTTTATGCATGCGATATCTTTTAAAAATCAATCATAGTAGTTTAAGTGGAATGATGACGGAAAAGTATCTTTCCTGTGTCAGATGTCCTTTTTCCTTTTCGAATCACCTCACGACATCTCCACACTTATTGATAATTTTCGTTATATGCATTGATTTCAGCACTCTGATATCTTTTGTGATCCTATCATTAATATGTGTACCTTGCCACTTTTATCACCCCTGTACTTCGCTGCCAGCATGTCATTCCTTCACTCATTCGGTCGAAGGTGACCTATCATTTTAAAGGGGGGCGAGGAGCAACCTCCAGTGTATTTATGTATGCGTGTTAGTCCTTTATTCGATTGTGCAGGGCAATACAACATTCCATGATTACGGAGTATGTGGTACAATAGCAAGTCCTAGATAATGATATTTATGCCTGTAAAGTATCATCTGAAATAACCATTATAACAACTTGTTGTTTCGTCACTCGGATCTGTCTATTGCTATGATATCTCTGCTACACTAACTGTTTGTAGAATCCAGCCAGTATGGGAGGAAGAACAGTGCGCAGGGAGCCGCTAATACTGGCTGTTTCTAATGCAACCAGAGAAATTCTAGCCCGAGCTGGGTGGATAACATATTTCACACGATTTCAACAACCCAACGAAGCAATTGCTATTGAATTCCTACAAAATTTACAAAACGGGCAATCTATGATAAGAGGGAGGCAAATCATAGTGTCAGATGCGGTGATAGCTAAAGTGTCTGGATTACTAGCAGAAGGACCCATATGGGCTAATAAAAGATTGAAGTTGCAGGATGCTATTGCAGTCTTTAAGGATGAGGGACAGGACCTGATCATCAAAGGCAAAGGATTTCGACCATCATCCCTTGGAGAAGCGTGGGGAGAACTAGCCAGAGTTGTCCAAAATTACATCACATGTGATGGGCGAAAAGACGTGGTAAGGCCACGTCAACTTAAACTCTTAGCAGTCTTGAAACAAAAATGTTCTGTGAATTTGCCTGCATATTTGAATTTTCTATTGCATGACACCGCTCGAAGCATGAAAAAGTCCCAACATATAGAAACCGTCGTGAGCCACCACTGCTTGATTAGGCTGATAGTGAGTTACAACCTCGCCTAGCAGCAATCAAGTTGGGAGGAATTAGTATTTTCCATTGAAGGGGGCCTAGCTCTGCCTGCGCCTAACCCTGTTCTAAAAAGGAAGAGGACTACCCTTACAGCAAACATTCCCCAAAAGCACAGACATTCCACTAGGCTGAGGACAAACTTAGGAGCGGCCGAAAACCCCTAGGGCAGTATCAGCTAGCCCATAGAATTGTCTAGCCCGGGAAGTGAACAACAATTGCAGATAGAAGGCCAGGATAACCCTGAGTCGGACCATGAGGAAGAATCAAGGAATTCTGGAGAAGAAGAAAGAAATGAATCAGAACTCCCCTCAACATCAAGTCCCCCAGGTGATTTACTGCATGATATAGAATTGGCCCAGATCCTGGCCAATATGGATGATTTCATACAGCCCGAAAGCCCACTCAATTTGAACATTGGAGCAACCCAATCTGCAGAGAACTCTGGCTACGATAGAATTATATCAGAAAACATAAGCTGTGAAGCAGAAACAAGGGCAGAGCCCACTCAAGAAGAGGTGAACCAACTTGGTGATATGCCTCTAGGAGAACCCAGCCAGGTAGGCCTAAATACAGAGAATGTAGGCCAAATAGGAGAAATAGAAACAAACCAGGAAGATGACTACCAATCTGGGGACACAGTTCTTGTAGAACAAAGCCAAGATGAGCAACCGAGCTCGTTAGGAGCAGAGACGATTAACAGAACAGTGGCTCCTCCTAAAAAGCAGAGAGACAAAATTAAAAAGCTTAGGAAGGAACAGCAGAGGCTGCGGAAAATAGTAAAAAGGCTCAGGTGAAAGATAAGAAAATTATCAGTGGGGAAGGTTCTAGAAAAAACCTTGGAAACAATAAATGAAGCTGTTCAAACTGAATTATATGAAACAAAAGCTATAGGGACTCAAACTAAGCCCACACTCACTCAATTGTTAAGGAACAGCATGTAACTCTTGCAGAAGAAACTACCCAAACAGAGGCTATACCTTCTTATGACTTAGCTATTGAGACGGAGGTGGTACCCTCCTACAACACGACTACCCAGATGGAGGCTTGGGCCTGCCATAGCAAAGAAACACAGACAATAGGCACCCATTATCATAACAGGAGTACGCAGACAAATACTCAAGCCAGAGATATCATGACAAGTAACGACCCCAGTATAGTGAATCTTCAAGAAGATTTAGCACAGGCTCGGCTTACCATCGAATAGCTTGAGCTAGAAACTGTCTCCCAACAAAAATACCAAGAATTACAGAGGCAACTTTGGGACATGAATACATCAGAAAGTGAGACCTTCGATAAATACCGAAAGGCAGAAGAAAGAATTGAGAAAATGAAGCTCAGATTAGAGAAGGTCATGAGTCAAACAGACACTATTTTCTCATTGTACACTGATGTCTTGGCATGCAGATCTCCTGCCAATAATTATGCCTTATTTTTGCTATAAAGATACTTGTAGCTGAAAATCAAAGCCGTCAGGGCTGGAAAACCAATAGAATTAAAAACAATTGAGGATTTCATAAATTGCTACAAACAACATGGGGTAAAATTTCAAAGATTGCTATGTGAATTTTACCTACATAATTTTATATTAGAGGAAGAAATCGAAAAGAACCCCAATCCTTTTGTGGGGGATGTGAAATTCCAAGCTTTTATTTCATTCATTGTCAATCAACTGAAATGGTTCAAGGCTCATAACACGTTCCAGAGGTAGGAGAATGGACTGGACCTTTGGGTCAGAGGTGAACCAAAACACCCATTACAAATGCTAGCCAATCACAAAAGTCTGATGAAAAGGGAAGGAGTAATAAAAATTTTGGGGCCTATTTAGAAAGAGATTATCCAGAAGGGAGTAGAATACTTCCTCTCCATTCAGGAAAGTCCCTTGGCTGCAGCCAAGTTCAGGTGGACAGTATCAAATAGTAATGTACAGAATAGAGAGCCATTTAATTGTACAAATTTTAAATTCACTGCAGAACGCTTTGTCACTTATAGCAATCTCATCTTAAGAGAAGGTCCTTATTGGCTAGGTTGTCGGTTTCGTAGCCCTATTGTTTGGTATTCTACTAAAGGATATTGGGCTATATATGAACTGTCTGAAGGACAGATAGGGCACATCTTTGACCTCTCGGCCAAGAATCATGGTTTCAGACCACTTTACGACATTCCTTCTCCATCTTATTCTTTGACTGCTCTGCATACGAACTACATGCTTTCATGAGGACATGAAAAAGGGTAAGTAGGGGAGTATGTTGAGTCATGGAAAAGGTATGCATTTACTATTAAACTCATCATCCTTTTCCTTTATTCTTATCTTTTCTATATATTAATGCACTAATCTATTAAGGAATTACTGTAAGAAATGAAGGAATTATCTGTAGTTACGACTTAGCTAATTATTACCTTCCTTTATGCAGGAAAACAACAAAAGAGATGAATGTTGTTCCCTATGAAGGAACATCAAAAATTGGCAAGCTAAGGAAGGAATGCGGCGGTTGCAGATAAGGCGAAAAGCAAATCAAAAGAATCAGCACAAGAAAGGAAATGATGTCTGAAGATGGAAAACTGTTGCAAATCCCTTAAGATCGAGAGATCCTGAGGGATCACATTTATCATTTATCTTTTTACTCTTTCCTATTATAAAAAGAGATGTTTTGTGAGAAGGAAAGGGGGGAGGAATTTCTGTATTATTGAAATTGTAATTGTAATTACAGACTCTCGTTGTCGAGAAGAACACGAATATATTGTAATGCTCATTCAGTTTGATGATTAATATATAAGTAAAGTTGTTGTTCCCTCGCGTTTCCTGAAGTAACTTAGCAATGTTCGCTGGAGGCTAGGGGCCCGGCCACTGGTGCATTCAACTACTTTTCTTATGTCATACATTTCCAATTCTCGCAAGTGTGATGGTTTGATAGTATTCTTGCTTTCTCTGATTTTATCGCTTCGTTTTTATTATTTTCCATTGTTAACAAAATCTCTTTTCTTTATATAATTTGTAGTGTTGTCGTTGATTCAGTTTACATTCATTTCATATCAAGTTACTTAGATAAATATTCCGCTTGATATAATCAACTGTAAAGAGTATTAACTATTGCTGTTGAAACTCTCAGATTGATATCATTTATTGTTTAGATTATTTATTGAGGATTGGGTTTGATTTAGATTAAATCAGTTAAAGAGGGATGAGTTATCACTACTGTACTCTCAACTAATGTTGTTGTTACTTTGATGAATGTAAGATTTGATTTCATTAAAGGATTGAGTTTTCTTTAATCGAAATTGGAATTTACTAAATGCATCCATTTACTCTTGTATTTAAAAGATCTATACTGCAATTTAGGAACATTACTCTCTGAGTTAAATAGCTGCCACATACTATGTACACTCTTGAAATAAGAATACTTTCCCGGATTGATAAATAA
This sequence comes from Pinus tabuliformis, assembly GCA_031772625.1. Lineage (NCBI taxonomy): Eukaryota > Viridiplantae > Streptophyta > Pinopsida > Pinales > Pinaceae > Pinus > Pinus tabuliformis. Next base: position 347,112,466 of record CM062812.1, read on the forward strand.
TGTGAGGATAATTAGGAATTTTAAAAGGCACCTTTTATCGACCAACACTCCTGTATAATGAGATTTCCTTGCACATGACCGCAACTTGATCCAACGGCTTCAGAATTAAGAGAATGTGCACAACTATCTTGTGAAGCATATTGATCAAGTGAGTCATGGTACAAGGTGTCATGGCTTGTAGATGATGGAGAATAGCAGAGTCACAAATTAGACTCAAGACCTAGGATATGAATGGTGATGTCCTCTTACGGAATGGAGGAATGAATATTCGCCATAGAATTTTTTAGCCATTCTAGAATTTCATCCATGGGAGCAGGAGACAACTGAGAAGATGGGTTGGGAACATACTGCGCAAATTTCTCAGCTTTGCGACTGCTGCGAAGGGGCACCCTCTATGCATATTCATTATCTTTGCGACCACTATGAGGGGGCAACCACTTTGATACCAGAAACAGAGGAGGATAAGGAACAAACGGGGTGTTGGGCACCACCTTTGCAAACTAAGGGGTCTCATGATCTGCAAGAGTTGAGGCAGAAGGGAAATCAGTTGTTTCACTATTTCAGAAGAAACGAACCAAGCGTTTCAAATCTTGGCTCACGAAGTCAAGGCCCAAAAACTATTTAGGAATTTCGTTACAGAGGTGAAGAAAGTGGGTAACAAAGTCCTCAACTAATTCACGAGGCTTCATTCTCAAATTAGATATTTTTTCATGGACATCTTGGTGGTTATACTTGTCGAAGGCTTGATGGAGCTCCTTGAGGAGAGTGGGAATGGAATGGATGGAAGCAGGTGGCAGGGTATGACACCACCAATTAGCACGAGCTTCAAGGTTGAGGAAGAAAAGCATGAACACAATCTCTTCACTATCGATTTCATGCGATTCACATAAATGAAGTATATCAAAAGTATGCTTGGTTACAGATAGTCTGTCATCACCATCAAACTTTAACAAGGACAAGTGATCGAGAAGATCATCGGGGATTGATAGCTAATTAAGGGAGAAATGAGAGAAACACCCCAGGAGCACGAATTGTGTATGATCCATCTGGTAAGAGATTCAAACTAGATGTAACGGGCTCATCTTGTCATTTGGCCCTCCTTCTAGCGCCAAAAATGTTGACGATGTTGGATCTGCCAACATTCAGGGGATCTCCCAGGTATGAAGTCCTAACTAGACCTCACAACATTTGGTGTAGAAGTCCCATCCAGTATGATGGCCTGGTTCCCATTATCATAAATTTATGCCTTAGCTCTTGCTTGTTAGCACCTGAGAGTGGTTTTCTTTGTCCTCGAACAACGAGGTTCGCGTGCCTTGTGAGTGCTTAGTGTGCTTGTGTTAAAGTTCTTTCACTGCAGAGGGAAAGGGTGGAAGTGATTCTCAGGTTGAAAAGTAATAGTCCCAACTCTTCTAGAGGCACACAACACAATAGGACATGCCCAACTTCCGATGGAGTAGTCCACATGTCCAAGACAATGCTAGCAACTGACACAACACATTTCCAGCAACATATGTACTAAAAAAAATGAAATAGTTCAACTGTCTTAATACAAGTTAAAGAAACATGCATTAGAAGTGTCCAAAGAATAGTCTTACAAATGAATACAATACATGTGTGAAAATGTGTTGGCATGTTAACAAGCTTCTGAATTAAGTGAAAGTTCCAAGATGCGTTTGTATACCATTACATCACTAACCCCGATAGCGGGGCGTTGGAGCCAATGCTCTCTCCTCAAAGAAAATATTACAGAATATCAAGGCTATGTGGGAGGAGCCAATGTGAAAATTCATTTGCATGTAAAAATGAAGGTTATTTATAGCCAAGTGTAAAACTAGCCCTTGTGATTATTCGACTTCCCTCATGACTATTTGACTTACATGACTCTTCAACTTTACATGACTCTTAAGATTTACATGTGGGTCTCTTAGACTTCCACATTACATTACATTGATTACAGTAGTGTGTCCCACAATAGTGATGTGGCCGAGATGACTCATGACATGACTCACATGATAGAGTTTGTGTGTTCATGTTGTCGCTGGTGTGCATGTCGAGCTATAGTGCGGCTGAGTGATGGATGTGCTCTTGGTGTAGCATAGCTTCACCTCTGCATGGAAAGGTGTGTGAGTCTTCGATGGTTTTTGTGTTCACTTGATGTTTCATGTGCACGTCGCTCCTTCGCTTGTACTTTTACATGCTTCATGTGTTCGTCTGTTCGCGAAAAAATCTCCTCGCATGCATTCCTTGTTCGTCCGTTCAAAAAAAAATCTCCTCACACACATTCTTTGTTCATCCTGTTTGTCGTTGCGTCATGTTTCATCAATGTACCTATATCTATAATCGCTCATGATAAGACGACATCAAATTGAGAAATATTATAGTCTACCATGATGCATTATCGTTCACTTTTGGATGCAGGTGACCGGGAGAGAGCACAAGGTTCTGGAACTACGGAAGGCATATTTTGAGCTAGGATGCAGGCTCTGGGCATTGTTCGTGAAAATTGTGCAGAGGTCACTGAGAGGTTGAGATGGGAAATCACGATTGAGAGTGAATTTCCACGACATATGATTCAGCTGGAGGGAAGATCTGCACAATTTTTTTAGGGAGACAGTGCAAGCAACAGGGGGAGACTGGCAGCAAAAACTACGCAATTTCTCCGAGGAGCTGGCAGCGGGTTATGGGAAGCTGCTTGAAAAAAATACGTAGAGGTGGGAGGCTAGCCCGCTGGAAATCCTTGCGTACCTTCTGAGCTAAGTGGGATGCTAGGAATATGGGAGACTGCTCATGAAAACTACATAGTTTTTGGGGTAAGCAACAGACCGACTCCCTAAGTGACTGGTTGGAAAAACTACACAATTTTTTAGGGTAGTGCAGTGATGGACACAGGGTGTTTCTCTGACATGTATGCGCAATTTCTTCAGTCAAAAGAGGCGGGCATGCTTGGAAGCTTCTACGCAATTTTTTGGATGAGTGAGGCCTGGGGTCACTGCTCGGTCAAACTCTCCGATTGACCAGCTGGAAGCTTGACTGATGTGGTTGTAGGCAGCACCAATTGAGATGGTTTGTTGGGAAACTTTTGCGCTATTCTGGGTGACAGTCGGTCGATTTGATTCCAAGATTGCATAGTGTAGACTACCTGGGAGGTAGCCTCAAGCTCTGCGCAATTTTGGGCAGTAGTACATGATCATTGAGAGCTGGAACTACGCAATGCAGCTCAGCTGATGTTCGGCTATTGGAGGATGGTCTGGTCGATAGATTTTCAATAAAATGATCAAGTGTGTGGACGAGTGACTTCATACATGCATGACCTCTCAAACACGTACTCAACATGACTTGACAACAAGACACCTCGAACCATCAAGACAACATACACTCATTGTGATTGACCAACAGTGTGAGAGACAAGCGTGAAACTTGTGATAGATCATTGGATGACTGTGATGATGCTTGTGTGACAATGCATACAACCTCATGTGTGAGTGCGACATATGTTTACATAGCGGAAACAACTTATACACACGAAGGTGAACCTTATGCATGGCCAGAACATGACTGCAAGCATGACATTATGACCAAAATGCAAAGAGATGTCCGATGAATGGTCAAGGGAAGAGGTTACAAAGAGTCAACATGGGCTCACGAGATGAGCCCAAGTTCTTGCAAACATCAAGGAAAAATCCAAGGAAGGCTCTGAAATTAGATGCAGGCCAAAATTTTGGAGAGTGTTGCAGCCACTACAACAATACTATCGCATCACCCAACTGTTAGTTATATAACCACATCAACTATTACCTTGTCATGCTAATACCAAGCATGTTAACTTGTAATTTCTCACACATGTCAACCAAATGTTCCAAATATCAGGACAATCATATCTATCAATTTGAAATCAACTTTTACAAACAATCATGTCATAATCCATAGTCAAATCATAGTCATTAGACATAATGCTACAACTATCAACTACAATCAAGTACATATCAACTGTCTTAACACATATATGTTAGTACAGTCTTATTAAAACAAAATCATTTGAACACATACTCATATTATGCATTTCATCAAGAATTCAATGAACTTCCAACATACCATGTTAAATAAATTAACTAGATGACACAATCAAACAGTGAAGTACCAAATATACGACATAAGCAAACTCATACCTTACTGTATCTCAGGGGAGGCTATCTTTTCTGCACAATCAAGCTAGTTAGAATGGTATAACTTCTCAACACATCAGCTTAAACATAAACAAAATCATGATATCCATAACAATCAGTAACTAACATGTTGACATCCTAATTCATAAAGAATTATCATTTATGCATAGTGATCACATATGTACGATCGGTCTAGATTAGTACCACACAATGAAACACAATAAGTCGACTCATATCTAAATGTTGTAACCCTAACCATATGCATAGGCCAATCCAATTTAGCATGATACATATGATGTCAGGATCTTAGTGAAATAAACCTAATCATAAAGTTACTAGCATATAACAACCATAAGCTATATATCATGCTCATCAACAACATATAGCATAATCATCATGTTATCTAATATAAAACAACAATATCAATGCATACAATTGTCGGTTACTATTATTCTTGACTATATGACACATTTGCATATAAATACACTAATCAACTAACATGTATCATGAATGTAACCATAACATCAAAAAGATATGTACATAAACCTAATGTATATAAACCTAATGCATATAACAATCCTTGACTTACATACCTACATGCCAAACATACAATACATGTATGACAATCTACTCTTACCCCAAAGTCCAATGTTGCAACCTCATTATGATGATATGCATCTCTTGCTCTATCTCAATCAACACATTAGCATCATAGCATGCCAATATCACCCTGATGACCTAAATTGCATACCATGACTTCACAAGGCATGTTTGACCTACTATTCATGCATAAATATAACCAAGACCATACATGCATAAAAACTACATATAAACATATAACACGTGACTATCAAACCATATTCACATCATTCTAGCTAGATTCCAGTCATCAATGCATGCCCATATCAACTTCACAAACCATGACCTCATGCATGACAACCATTATTCTATTGTACAGATTGCCATATGCAACCATCAACATGCATAAGCAATGCCTAATCAACTACACATACGCATGAATGCATGTAGTCGACCATAAGCGATCAATTATTGTAACCAAACCTACAAGAATGATACATGTAATCAAACCTACAAGAATGTAGCCCAAAATAGAAGGATGTAAGTAGGTGACATATAATCAACATGTAAGTGACATGTAAAAATATATAACCAGTCACATACTCATGACGATGCATTCCACAAAATCAAGATCAAGTTCCTCGTGACAACCTTACTACAACCATAATCAATCATCAAGAAAATGCAGCAAGCAGACAAGATGCAAGTGTAAGAGACACACATGCAACTGACATGCATGCATGACCAACGCACACCGCCCATCTAGTCTGTGGGATGAACCATGCTCTGGTTCCACTCTGTAACGCCCACTCCTCCTAGGTCCACCCAAGGAGCCAACCATCCGGGCAAACAAGTGATGAGAGAGGTTACTATAAGTGATTAAATCTCCTTGGTGACGTTAAGGAAAATGGAATCGACAAAACTCATCATGCAAACCCATCCACATCAGCAATTACACCCCCAAGGGATATGTCATTCACTCAGACATCCTGTCCCAAGGTCCCACTGGCATTTTAAACCTCTTAACCCAAAGTCACTCTCATGCTATAGGCAAGATAGTGACCAACGACTCAAAGTCGCTCTCATAGGCCTCTGCGCCAGCGACTGTGGACTTTTCTCAGTACACCTGTGCATACAACCCTGATATTTGAGCCACTTGTCTAGGCTAGAATCTTGGCCTCTTCCCAAAAATTGTTACAACCTTTAGAATCATTTAAAGACATGATAACAATACTGAATACTCAAAATCAACCTCAAGATTAGGGTTGAGAATCACCAACTAGGACTGACATTCTATCAAACACTTGGAATTAATGCAACCTACAGGTCTAGGATACAAGACATAGCATAAATGACTCATAGAACTTATGAAACATAACTAGAAGGATCACCTCCTTCTCAATTGAACTAGTGCATCATCAATTAGGTCCTACATCCATTCATTTAAGAGTTACAAGTAAATACATGAAATAACCATGACATAGACTAATCATTAAACCATGCTTATAACTAGCATAAAACCATAGAAATATTACAGATATGATTGCCATTAAATCCACATATAAACTAGTGCCAAATTAAGAGAACTTAGCTTCTATTATTTATAGGAAAATATGACCACGTTCAGGACTTCCACTTACCACCCGACCATAGACATGGGTGAACCAAATCTCTCTTTCAGCCAGTCACGCTCGTGCCATATTCCAAGCACGAATGTGGGATCTCATAAAAAAACCAATCCAAGAACAACCAAGGGAATCGAGAGGTTAAACCACCACCACCCTCATCAAACCATGATCATTCCAAACCGGTGCTCTGATCATAATTGAACTGAATAGGGAATGCCATCCAGAATCCATCAATATCCTTGAGGAATTTTTGGTCTCCTTGTCGCTTAAGCTCTACTGCAATCCAAACCGAATCACTAGGTCCTAAAACGAGGCCAGTCTCTTAGGCTTTACCACAATCGAAACCTGGATCACTAGGACCTAAACCGAGACTTCCCCCTCAAGCTTTACCGTATCCTCTCAAAACCAGTCAAGGGATTCCTAGGCCTTTGGGAATGGAACTTGAGACCACCTCCACTCCGGATTCCAAAATTCATCCTGAAAACCAAAGCTCAAAAATCGAAATAAACATCCCAACATACCATGGCATCCAACAAATGAAAGGTTATACTGAAAACCATTGTCAAAAGTCAGAAAAACCATGCCACCAATAGCAAGAGAACCATACACCAACATGCAAATCCATGCATTTCCAAACCAACTCGGAAATCACACATGCAAAAATTTACCTGCAAGTATTCCTGCTGAAGTTTCTTGATGTTGCTTTCCATTCCTTGATCCTTTCTTGACTTCCTTTCCCTTTTCTTGCTTTTCCTTCCTTTGATCCAAAGTTAGAGGGCTCTAAGAAACTCCAAGTGACCAAGAGTGAGTGAGAGAGAGAGATAATAATGAGAGAGCTCCAAACATGAACTCACCAAGAGCTTGCACTGCCTAAGAACCTAACACTAACCAAGCATGCCAACTGATCCTCAGAAGCCTTTTTATGAATGAGGCCTCTAACTTCTTCATTTTCCATTATTTTCCTTCATTTTCCTCCTCATGTGCAACTTGTGAACTTTTGTCTTCATTTTCTCCTCTTTTCCTTTATTGTCATAAATAAATGTGCCAAAAAATCCTTTTTTCCTTTTAATTCCTTTGCCTTAGCCTTTGCCAATTTCCTTAGCCAAAAACACACATCCAGTGAGGCCCACTAGGTTATCTTTGCCCAACATTCAGCTAGGAATCTATGTCCCTTACCCGTGGTCTTATTTTTTCCTTTATTACTTTTATTACAAGAAATTTTCACCAGGGCTGTTATAACAGAGAGATTTATAAGTTGAAGGCCCATAGGGGATGCCTCAAGGGATGCATAGACTATGGTGTCCCCTTTGTTATTTTATGTACGAGATTTTTCCATGGCCATGGAGGAAGAAAGATGAGTGTCTTCCCCTTTTCACTTGTGTTTTTTTTCTTGTAAATATGGATTTGCGTTCTTTATGAGAACATACGGATGGAAGGATGTATTGAAATGGGTTATTGATATTAAAAACATAGTGAATAGATTATGCATACTTTAAGTGCATTGAATTGGTCCACTGATTAGATCCTGTAAGGGTTTAGGAAAAATAGGTTCACATATTTTATTTCGTGATTGTCTTACTCTCGATTTGGATTTTTTTCCAATAGGTTCATGTAGCAGAGCTTGTGGGGAAGACTGTGAGACTGTATTTCTCAGCCCAATGGCATGGCCCCTGTAGAAATTTCACTCGACAGCATGTGAAGATTTATAATGAGATTTTTAAGAGAGGGAAGACCTTTGAGGTTTTGTTTCTCTCAAGTGACAAAAAAAGGAAAGGCATTCAATTTTTCTAACATGCAATGGTTGGATTTTCCATTTGGAAACAACGTAGAAAAGAAATTTTTTCATTACTTCCGAGTTCAGGGTATACCAACCTTGATTATCGTAGGTCTAGATGGGAAAACAATACATACTACTGCAGTGGGCCTTATACAAGAATACCGAATCAGATCTTACCCATTTACAACAAAGTAGTTGGATGAGCTTGCATGAGAATATAGAATCATATCTTACCCATTTACAAAAGATCAACTGTATGAGCTTGAGGTGAAGGGGAAAGCCAAAAGAGAAGCACAAACCCTAGAGTCACTCTTGGTTTCCGATGAGCGGAACTCTGTGAGCAGAAGTTGCACTAATTTGGTATGCCAATATCTTATTTACATGAAATGACCTTGTACGTCTTCCCCATCCTTTTTGGCACAAGTTCTAGCATGCCATGGACAATATATTACATAGATTAAGGCATTTGTAGCTTGTGGAAATTCTGCATCTTCTCAGTTTCTCTTTAAGAAGAAATTCAAAGCTAATGAATCATAAAACGTTTTGGATGAACCTTTCAATGATGTCCCAACCAAATATTTTTTTCCAAATGCGTGATTGGAAACATTTCTTGAATAGAAATGGTCCCACTTGCTGGCATGGTATTGATATTAGTTGCCATCCTGATGACATCTTTCAGCTTCCATCTCATCATTCACTATCGTTGGAGCTCATATGTGATTGTTACAGGAGTGGGAGGATTTGTAGCTTGCAAAGCATTATCACAAAGAAATGAAGATCCTACAAAATCATCTCATCCCTGGGATGTGGTATTGTTATTTTCTTGTTACTTCTTTATTCTGTATTTTGTAACTTGTGAATTGATTATTATAATATATATTGTCTTGTTTTTTGTCCCATGGATATTTATTGTCTTGTTATTCTATCAATTTAAACTTTAAATACAATTTCCAAGTTATTGATATATCATATAATATTTTACCTTACATGATCGTGATGGATTTGTTATGGGAGAGGGAGCATGAGTTCTTCTTCTAGAAGAATTAGAACATGCAAAGGTACAACATTTTTTCAGAGAGGACATTGAACAAGTAATCTAGCTTGTGTTTTGAGAATTAAACAATTTTTATTTTAATATTAGCATTATATAATTTGGAGTTTTCACTTTTGATGATTTTACCAGAAAAGGGGAGCAAAGATCTATGCAGAGTTTCTTGGAGGAAGTTCTACTTCTGATGCATATCATATGACAAATCCTCATCCAGAAGGTATAGGATGTCAAACACTTATTTCAATGTTCGTAAGCCTCTTGTTAAACTACATCCTTATTGACCTAATGGGATATTTTTAGGTACTGGAGTTATTTTATTCATGGAAAATGATTAACATCAAGTTGGGGTAAGAATAGAAATTACACTTCCAAATTGTCAGACCTCTGTTTTTGTTGAATCAAAAAATTCACTATAGATGCACATTGAGAGACAAAGAGAAAAATGAAGTCATGTTAGACTGAATATATTCCTTGTGTATCCTTAGAGTCATGTTGAATTCCAATACCTCTCTATTTTCTATGTTTGTGCTCAGAGCCCCAAACTTTGCCAACGAAACCATGCTAAAAAAGACAATTCCAGAATGAGAGCCACAGTTCAAGAGAAATAAGGATAATGCTACAGAAACCTTGTGCAAACTCAATAGAGGACAAAAACCAAGACAAGAGACCCTTAACCATGATCAAATTGATGAACATAAAGAGGTATGCTTATATTTCAAGAAAGTTGTTATTCATAGAAATGATGAATATTTAGGTAGACCCATTATGGACATGCAAGAAGATAACTCTTCAAAATTTATTAGCATCAAGAATGTCGCTAATGACATCTTAAAGAATCTTTAGGCATCTCTTCTGAGAAACTTTGAAATTGCAAAAATGCAGAATCAAGACCTTGAGTCAAGGAAATATGTGATTATGCATGAAGCTGCCAAAAATCAAGCCAAGGAAACTGATTACCACACTATGTGTTGTTAAGATCAATTTTCTGCTAGAAAAATAACTGGAAGTAATAACATGAATCTTATGTCTAAATTTAAGAAGGTTCAAGATATTACACATTGTCAAGGCAGAGGAAATGTTCAACATTAAACTGAAGGTGTGGATTATCCATTGTAGCACATGCCTGGCAAAGATGCATGGGAGTGTAATGTTGAACATTCTCTGGAGTGTGTTACTTCAAGGGAGTTACGAAGCAAAGTAAAAATTGCCAAAGAATCAGTGTTGCGGGCAGAGGCTATCAGTTCTATAAATTTATGGAGGGATTGTTTTCACCTTAGGAGTTGTGGGAATGATTTAATGAAATTTGTGGTATATAGTACATGCAATTCAATTCCTAGTCTAGGCTCCATAGAAGAAAATTGGACTACTGATCTATGAGAAACATGTGGTAGGAAAATTGATTTAGAGAACATCAAAAGTACCTCCAACATCAACTTTTTAATTGGTTTGAACATTCTATCTGTCGACAGGGAGAAAAGTACATATCAAACTCTAGTTTGTAGTGAGAAGGTCCCTATTGATTACTTTCAAAACATTTTGGAAATGCCAAGCACTGTGGAAATGAATACATTAGACCATACTGCAAGACAAATTACACTTGAAAACTTGGTGAACAGTGCAGACATGTCGATCATCTACAAGGTAGTTGATTTAAATAGCCCACCTGATGGAGCACATAGTCAAACACATCAAGCACCAATTCACAATGAAAATGCAAGTGGAAATCCATGTACTAACTACTATCTAGATGTTCCTAAAATGACAAGCCCTATGAAAACAAAGACACTAAAGCATATTGAAGCTACATCCAAAGATCTAACTGGTGAATTAGCAGACATCATGAGTATCTTCAGCATTGACATGTTTTCTGGTTTGAATATCCCAACTGCCAAAGTGTAGAATAATTCACATCAAACTCCAAGTCATAGTGAGAATGTTAGTGATAAAGCCTTAAATGATTACTATCCAAACGTTTTTCAAATTACAAGAACTGCCAAAACCAATACATTGGTGCATTCTGCAGCTACATGGAAAGGGGTGAGTATCCCAACTGCCAAATTGCAGAGTAATGCACATAAAACTCTAGGTCACAGTGAGAATGTTAGTGAGAAGACCTACATTGATTACTATCCAGATGTTTTTGAAATTACAAGAATCATCAAAACCAAGACATTGGAGCGATTTGTAGTTGCATCGAAAGGTCGACCTAAAAGTACTTAAGGTGGAGACTTACTGTCCCTTCTAGAGGAAGGTTCTGTTTGTGTCACAAAGGAGGTAATTCTACCCATGCCAGAAAGTAATCTAGTTGCTGAAGTTCATGAAAAAGTAAGAAAGGATGTGGAGGTTGAGACCTCCAATAAAAAAGAGAACATGGTGTACACAATTGATCATTTTTTCAATTTCTAATAATGGATCAAGCCATCTGTTTCTGGAAATAAGCTGCTCCAGTGACTTGGCGGGGTTTGAACTGGAGACACAATGTCGTCATCAATTCATCATTCACAAAGTTCCAAGAAACCTGTGCAAACCCAACATCCCATTGTTTAGCTTTCGATCTTGAGATCGAAGTTTAGTGTACCGAAAACAAAATTCTCACCCTTCAATATAAGTTGTTGCCTCTGCTAGAATAATTTGGGATCTTTTATGAGTTTTTCAATTGCTAGGTCTGCGTTTTCATGGATATCTTCATAGGAATACAGATGCCCACCACTAAGAATCCCATTGTTTAGCACTGAACATTTTGAGGGTGGAGAGAAAAGATTTGTAAGGTGTTTGTAATGGGATCTGATACTTGAAGGTCTCAACCGTATGTGTTCCCAGTTCCTTTTCTTCCATATCCCATTATTCCAGAGTCAACAAATTTTCTTACTGAATCATTCAGTAAACAAGGTTGTTGTTAAGTCTTTCATGTGAGAGAGGCTCTCATCCGAATCTAATGGGGTTGGTATATTTGATAATGAATCATGAGGGTACTAAAGGTGGATTGATTTGTGAATTTAATCCAATACCTTAGTGGGTGTTACATGGTGAGTGCACCCAATTTTTTTTCAAACCAACCTTTGGTTAGTTTGGTGGCCTCCTTGACCTAAAGATCAACCTCTACATTGAGTTGTCGCTTCACATGGTAGAATGATATTTTTATTAATGTGCTTTCCTCCTTTTCAGTTCAACACATTCAAGTTATGATTACATCAAGCTTGCTATCCATTGGTGACATTTTTCGAAGCATTCACCTAATATAATCAGTGATATTAGCTTAGATTCCTTTGCTAAATGGAGACCCCTCAGGAGGGAATATGTTGCTCCCAGATTTTTTGGTGCTATCACAAGGCACCAAGCATATAATGTTACTTTTTCCCTCTAGGATCATAGAGTATCACCTTTCACCTACCACCCCTTTTATTTTTAATTTACATTGGGTGGGATTTGATCCACTTATGTGAGCATGCGTCATGACTTGTGTGACTATTGTGCTTAAATAAGATAATCCTATTGGAATGTTTGAAGTCTACTACAATAGAATATAAGTTTGTATGATGCATGTAGCTATTGCAAGTACAAACTATTTTTCTATATGATACTTGGGTGGAAAGGAGAATTCATAGATATTTACATGCAAATTATTTTCCCATTGGCTTTGTTTGCTAGAAATAAAAAATATAATCTTAGTATTACTTCAGACCACAAATTGACTGACCAATATGAAAATCCCACAAGATGATAAATCAAGCTACATTTTCTTGTACTCTTCCGCAAGGAAGAAGAGTGGTTGTACTCTTGGTTGGATGAATTGATTTCGTAGGTAGAAGTTTTGCTAGCAAAAAGCATCGTGATAATAATGATGACAACGACCCTGATTATAATGGGTAATGATAAGATTACCCAGATAAAATCGTGGTTGGAAGAATAACGACACATTTTCCAACTACATAAAATGAATTGTGTGATCTTCAAATTTCCAAGCAAGTTAGTTTGTTTTGTGTCTTTGTTTAGAGTTTCATTGAGATTTTAGATCAGCAACAAGGTTGGAAACAAATTTTGAATCTAATGTACTTTATAACTAAATGTTGTTTCATGGTACAATTATGTCAGCACTTCAAATGTATTTTCATGGAATTGATTGGATATACATTAAAGAAAAAAATTTCATCAATGTGCATGCATATGATGACCATTTTAAGGTGTTTGTGAAATCATGTGCAAAATAAATTAAATATATCTCATCGATAAGATTTGCATTCTCATGTTTTGAGTAGTGATTTGTAGAGTGTGAAGTGAACCAATAGAGAAATTGCAAGTTGATCTGAAAAAGTTTAACTTTTAATCTACGTGGAAAAGTTTCGTGAGATCTATGGGGGCATTTTTTGTGGAACTCCTTGCTGTGAAGATAATAATATTATATTAATATGAACAAAACAAGTGCAAACAAGGAGGAATTACCTCATAAGTGGCAAGAAATTGCAGCTATACTCTGAAAATAAAACCAATTGTACACAAGAAAAGTACCTTTTTCACAGAGAAATAAAGACAACTAGAGGTGTTAGTTTAGCCTCCAAGGCTAAAGCTCATATACTGCCTGTAGTTACCCAGTTCTTTTTTGTTTTCATGAGAGAAAGGATAAACAATTCTTCTTCTTTTTTGTAGGGTTTATAGTTAAAAAAAGCTTAATAATTATGTAATATAACTTCAACTATGCCCACTTTGGTTCAAGGGTTGGTCATATTGTGAAACGGGCTAGAGTTGTTTTAGGTGTCGAAGGGGCATCATTTTAAAATCTCAAAACAATTAATTTGTAACCATGATAATGCATTTAACCTTTTACAGTATCAATTGGATACTATTTTTAACTTTGAATAATGATTTTAACTTTTTTGGATTTTAAAAAGAAGGAATTTGTGCAATGGGAAGACATTTGGATGGGGCACATTGCATGGTCACATGGGGTGCTTATATCGTAAACTATCAAATTTTTTACTAATATAAGGGTACTCACGAGGATGTGGTGTGTTACGTGTTGTGATGTGTCTTAATTTTCATGATCGTTGTTATGTGTGATTTAAGAGACAACACCATTATATATTGTTCTTTTGTTAGTTTTAAAATACCATACGTGATATTTAGGTCAGGGTTTTGGTTCTGACATAATGGTTGAAGTCAAAGGTGTGCATGATGTCATACATGGATTGGATATTGTACATAGCATTTATCTTTTCTTCTTTTAAAATTTTCCTTCAACCTATATATATACCAATTTTGTTTCCTATGTAATATTATACATACATGTAATGTATAGAAGAGTTCGTTATTGTTAGGGGTAATAAACACTTGTATTTGTTGTAATTGTGTGATTTCATGTTAGTATTTTTGTTTTCATTACTTTCTCACATTTCATTCTTGAACTTGCACAAGTTTCTATTAGAGTCTTGTGATTACAATTTTCAAAATTCAGATGTTTCAAATCTTCATAGATCCATTTGGTATTCTCTTTGGGCTCTTGTGTTATTTTTTTTTCTAACATTATTGCCTAATCCAGGCTCATCTCATTTTTTTCTGGCATTTCTTTCTAATCCTCATTTGAAGATCATATCAATGTTTCACTATGTTTTTAGGATGTGGGGATGTGGGAGTGGGAAAATGCACTATTGGGACATGTGGAGACACCCCATGGGGAATGGAGGGATAGAGGGGTCCTTATATATAAGTTAAAGGCTAGAAATGATAAACATGAAATAAAAACAAAAATGTGTTAAGAAATTAAAACTCAATGGTGATTTGACCCTTTTTTCACAATTATATATAGAAGAAATCATTGATAAATTGCTAAAGAGTTTGTAGCTTTGATGTTTTGTCATGGAAATCCATTATAGTGTGCATTCGAATCTCCCACCTTTTGGTGTTAGAATGTAACGCTTATATTTGTAATAAAGCCACCTTAGTGACTTAGGTTATAAAATTTAGGGTTTTAGTTGTTATTATCAGTGTTCCACAAAGACTCTGGCACTGGGGACGCGGGTGCGAGGAGATGTGTAGGTGGGACGTGTAGGAGTACCTTCAAATTTTACGAAAGTTTGGGGGGGATAGAGAGACGCTAGGGTATATATATATATATATATATATATATATATATATATATATATATATATATATATATATATATATATATATATATATATATATATATATATATATAACGAAAGAATAAATATATTGATCCATACATAATTGAATTAAATAATGAAATACATTGATCCATATTCATCATTCATCATTCTAGAATGTAAATTGATTTAAAATTTAAATTAATTGTTTTTCATTCTAGAATCTAATTAGTACTAAGAAAAATAGACTATAGTAGATACTAATGTTATCATGAATTTTGTGCAAATTATTTTACCCAGTTTTAAAGTTGTTAAATATGCTTCAGAATTGTGTCTACATCGTTGTATCGTTGTATGCTCGTAAGCTTAATGTTATTTTCGCTAAGGAAATGTTGGTATTACCACAATTGATGGGATTATATATATTTCTATTCAGTAATTATGATTGTTGATGTGATTCCCATGTGATATGGGAAAAGGGCCAATGAAGGGGAAAATAGAACCGTTACATTGACAAAAATGGTCCTCTATTGGATTTAGTCTGGGATTCTCTTCCATAATTAGTGTTCTTTCTCCCTGGTCTAGAAACATTTTGTCCCTAATCGCCTGATATTGATTCCAGATTTGTTGCCCAAATTTATATCTGGAAGAGGTGATACAATAGGTAAATCATTTCATGGCTTAAATAGCTTCTTTGGTTCTCTATTTTTTCTTGGCTTCCATGAACTCCTGACATTTTGATTGCTTTAGGCTTTGGGGGGTGATACTTTATGGATATGCCCCTCACTTTCTCTTTATCTCACATTTTCTACTTGTGATGACTTTTATGCCACTCTTTCCTACGTTATCTCCTTACGGGGTTTCCTTTGCAACATGTGGTGCAATTGCTAGTTTATTAACTTGTAAATAGTTTTTGTTACAATACTATGACTTACCAATACCACATACCCAATGTGACATGTGTTGATATGACATTTTCTTTAATTAGTTAATTTGAGATAAATTATTTAAAAGAACAAAACTAATGTTGAATATTACGATGAATATTTCATTATCTTAAATGTGTATCATCCACCTAAAAATCACTAATAATTAAATTAAAATTTCAGAAGAACTATTTTGAAATAAACATGTCTATCAACCTAATTAATAATAATACTAGTGCTAATTTAAAAATATTATTATAATTTAATTTATATATATATATGAAAATTTATTTTGAAATAAACATGTGTATCAACCTAATTAACAATAATGATAATGCTAATTTAAAAATATTATTATAATTTAGTTTATATATATATATATGACACTATAATATGTATCTTAAAGTAATTTTATCATAGATTTTTTTCGTGGATTAATATCTATATAATTTTATGCAGGGGTTACTTTATATAGCTAATCTACCATCTCATTTTCTAAAAGTTTCATCTATAGACTGCAATAAGGAAGCCTTTTCTCCTGTTTTACCAAAATCTTATTTCTTTCTTTCTAATTTGCATTGTTTTCGCTGTTTAGTCTTTGGTTTATTTACTTGGTTTTTCAGTACAAACAAGATAAATGTCTACATCCATGTAGCGTGCAGCTACTTTTCAACATTTTGATATTTGCTTGCAAAAACGTGCTTCTTACGTCCTAACTTAGACTTTTCATATTTTTAATATTTCTAGGCTCCCAATAGTCATATACATCGTACTAGCAAACTCTACCGATATTACTTGGTTTTTCAGTACAAACAAGATAAATGTCTACATCCATGGAGCGTGCAGCTACTTTTCAACATTTTGATATTTGCTTGCAAAAACGTGCTTCTTACGTCCTAACTTAGACTTTAATGTCTACATCCATGTAGCGTGCAGCTACTTTTCAACATTTTGATATTCGCTTGCAAAAACGTGCTTCTTACGTCCTAACTTAGACTTTTCATATTTTTAATATTTCTAGGCTCCCAATAGTCATATACATCGTACTAGCAAACTCTACCGATATTTATACTTCGAATAGTGTTATCCACATTTGTGTGGATGAGATTGCTGGAAATACCATTCTACAATTCACTCGTGACTCCATGATCACAAAGTTGTAACATTCACGGAAACTGCTGTTGCGCACCGCAGAGTCTCACCGTGATGTTAATTTTCCAAAAGTATTATCCACCTCAGAGTCTTCGCGCTAATCCGTCCCACCCTGGGCCGTGTGATGGCATCTCTTATGGCATATGTATTGATTTATGGGCCACTGACAAGTCCGCGGAAGGGAAAGAAGAAGCGATCGAGCTAAATTAAATTATTTAATGTTTTGGTAAAAACTAATTTAAAAAGCGTTGACTTGATTTGTTCAATTTCATAGAAATCCCTGAATTATTTAACCATAGGTACGCTTCAATGTCGCTCATTCTGTTGCAGTTCGGGGATCATTTTTGTGTTCCAAACGCGTATTCGATCGCTATCATCTCGTTTTCTACTCATGGAATTATCTGTTCATGTCAACGCCTTCTTCCTTCCCTGCCTCAACCTCTTCTTCCTTATCGTTACTCTCGGCTGTGCCTCAAATTGAAACCAAAATATGTGAAACCACGCTAACAATTTCCTCAATTTGATTATGATACATAGATTTAGTTTTGTTCATGTATAATTGTTCGTTTAATTTACATAGCTAATCAAGCATCTCATTTTTCTGAAGGTTTCATCTATTGACTTGAATAAGGAAGCTATTTCTCGTGTTTTACCCAAATCTTATTTCTTTCTTTTTAATCCGCACTATTTTCACTGTTTAGTCTACATCCATCTGGTGCGCACCTACTTTTCAACATTTTGATATTTGGTTTAGCTCTACGCTCCAAATAGTCATATACATCGTATTAGCAAGTTCTACGGATCTTTACACTTCAAATAATATTTTCCACTTTTTAGAAGTACCATTCATACCTATGACTTGAAGGGTGTATTGGTTATCGTGTCAGCCCACCATAGCTGTTATATTCACTCTTGACTCCATTATGTCGACCTCAAAGACTTCCTTGTGATGTTAATTTTCCACAAGTATTATCAATAACAATTGTCTTCGTGCTGAAAATTTCTGAATCTGTCCCGCCGTGTGATGGCATATCTCACCCCTTCTTTACGGCATCAAATATAGATTTATGTGCCTTCCGCTGGCATCTCGCATTCACGATTCCCTACTATTGTTGTCATATTGACTCCATGATCACGAAGTTGCCACATTTGCCGACCTCAAAGTCTTTGCCGTCATGTTAATTTTCTAGAAGTATTATCAACAACAATAGTCTTCGTGCTCAAATTTTCCGTGCCGCCATGTGATGGCATCTCGTGCGGAATATGATTGATTTATGGGCCACTGACAAGTCCGCGGAAGGGAAAGGAGAAGCGATCGAACTAAATTAAATTATTTAACGATACCTACGCTTCCATGTCGCTCAATCTGTTACAGTTTGGGGATCACTTTTCTGTTCGAAACGCTTATTCGATGGCTATCATCTCGTTTTCTCCTCATGCAATTATCTGTTCATCTCAACGCCTTCTTCCTTCGCTGCCTCAATACCTCTTCTTCCTTGTCGTTATTGTCGGCTGTACCTCGCTGTTCCCCTGCTCCTTAAGCTTGGACACACAATATGAGTTCTGCCAAAATAACAGTAAATGTGGAACTCTGAATATAGGGTATCCCTACGGCGTAGGAAATCGTGGATGCGGTGACCCTAGCTTCCAGGTCCACTGTGTGGAGAATTCAAATTTTGTTATCCTTATTCATGGTATGAATTACACAATACAAGCGCTTCTGCCTCCTAGTACATTAGTTATCACCAGGGGTCAGAATTGTCAATTTTTGGATCCTAGCCTTAATAAATCGATAGAGTCTTCAGAATTTGAAGGCACGGGCTTCACATTAACGGCTACAGAGGTCCTGACTGTATATGTCTACAAATATAAGGAACAGGATCACTTACATCTGTCGAGATGTAATGGTAGTGTCTATTACTCGTATGAGAAGGATAATTCGACTTCGGCGTCTCTGCTGGAACAATTACCAGTTCATGCGGCATCAATAGTTCCAGTTCTCAAAGATGACGAAAGCTGTACGTTATGTGAAGAAAGTCATGGAATATGTGGTTACAACACTTCGGTTTCAACTGTGGCTGCGCCGTTCGTTTGCTATTGCAAAGATGGACCCTGTACTGACAAATTCCCCGGCCATGGTATGTTTTATTTTAAATTTACGCAAAACCGCTAGGAACGGCTAGTATAGTTAAGATGTTATGAATTTAATCTTTGCTACCCAAGAAATGGGGTTATGATGGGTAACAGCAGGTTAAATATTTGACATGTATTCGTATCCGCCAAATAAATTTTGTTTGAGGATTTTTTCTTTTAAACTACTTCTCACTTGATTTTTCTTTTTATTATTTTATAATATCAAAGGTATCACTGAACTTCATAAAATTTAATAGTAATGTATAGAATTTAAAAAACATTCAATTTTTTTATTTCTGTATTTCAAAAGATGAAAGTAATTTACCAGAAAATGAGCATGACACACAATGAAATCAAAATTAAATTTAAATCCTGAAATAAGAAATAAATTTTTTTTTTAAAATATAATTTATATTTAGATTAGATTAACTATTTGAAAATTAAGGTTCAAGAATTTGAGTAGAATTCTTAATTTTTATCATATTATTATTATTTAAAAGAAATTGGTAATATTTCTATTGAATAAGTAGGAATTTGGGGGAATTAATATATTCAACATCATTTTTATTTCTATATTTTTCTAAAATAGTTTTGACCAGAGGGAAAGAGTTTTTAGAGGTTTCTGACTCAACATTTTTACAACATTTAGCTTATGTGTTTGTCAAAAAACGCCATTACGCTTTACATATTTGCATAACACAAAAAATTATATATATAGTCTAACTACTATAAATAAAGACTAACTAACGTCTTATTCCTCTTCGACCTCCTCTTGCTGTTCTACATCCTGGGGATAACTTTGCACAGCCACATGTGGAATCTCCGGAGAAAGAACTCCCTGGTCATCGCTAGCTTTCTCATTGTCGTCGCCTTCACCGATACCAAACGCTTGCTTTAGAATTGACTACCGCAATCCCATTTTGTCTTATGAGTTCTCAGCCTTCCAGACCAAGTTCTCAATACTCATCATGATTACCTGCAAAGTTTTCTCGACAATCTCCATGTCCTTCCTTAAGCCGTGTAACTCACCTAACACGGGAAAAATGTGACCTGGCTTTACTTAATTTTTTCCCTCCAATCCGGGAGATCATCGCTTCTACTTCATTCGTGAATGCACAAGAATTCTCACGCGAGTCTCCCGCTCCATTCCGAGATGGAGAAACCATGACATTATCACAGAGAAGGTGAGTTGCAATCCACAATGTGTATGCTCTCCCTAACCATATCCTTATAGTTTGGATCAATTCCAAATTAACTGCGATAGAGGTCGCTTCTATTTCAATTCTCTTCATTAATGCTCTTCTTGTGATTAGATTTAATTCCATTGCTTCTTGCCTCAAGAAAAATTCCCATAAGAATAGCCTGCAATAATCCTCCTCGAATTGAGAATGTGTCATTCCTTCGCTCTCTCTCCATTAAATCCTGGCTCACGACCTTCCAACTGTCCTTGGTCCTGTCATGTTTGTTCATAAATGTCGATATGGAGGATGAAGGGTACAACAAATCTTCGGTCCTTCCTCTGCATAATAGATGTACCAGTATATGTTGGAATGGTAATTTCAACTTGCAGATTTTTTCCTGGGCATATCGCATTTTTCCCTCGTCACCCTTCGCTGCATGCGATGCGATATTTGCGATGCCATCGCAGATCGCATGATCGCGATGCGATATTTGCGATGCCATCGCAGATCGCATGATCGCACATCGCATGATTTAAAAGTTATAGAGGCGGTGGCACATCTTTCTCTTCTTGCGATGCGATGGTGTGATAAGCATGCATTAAATTCAAATAGGATATTTTGAGCCGTGTAATAAATGATATTTACTAGGGTTGGTAAATGTAGGTGAAATCTTAAATTTTACTATTTTTTATTTTCACGGAAGTATGGGAAAAACAACACGTATTGAAAAGATATTTTGTGTTGTTTACCATATATAAAAGAAAATGCAAGAGCAGAGACGAGAAGTGTGTAGAGAGTATTAGCCAAGAAGTTCTTTTTCTTCTTGCAACGCACAGCAGTGCTGAACTATTTTTAGTTTTCTGAGATATTGGACTCAGGTTCTGGAACTGAGTTCCTGTTGTAAATCCCTCTGAGTCAAGGAAGACAAATTCTGTAACAGTTTTTAATTTTATTTTTATATGATAAAGATCCTATGGAAATTCAGAGCGTTGTTCTCTATGTGTTATTTTTTGTGTGCTTGAAATAAACAGAAATTTCCAACATGGTATCGGAGCTAGTCTAGGCACTCAGTGATTCAAAAACACAGAGTTTGTTTTTTCACTGTAGGAGCTGTAAGAAGCTTGCTGAGCAGATTTTTTCCAGCAAAGAAATTTTTTGCTTGTTTTTTTTTTTGGGTCAGTATCTCTTCTTTATTTACACAAGTTAAGATGGCAGATACTAGAACTAGTTTGACAAATCCCCAACTGCCACAGTTTAATGGGAAAAACTACAGTTATTGGTCCATAACAATGAAAGCATTGTTTGCTTCTCAAGGAATATGGGAGCTGGTTGAAACAGGCTGTGCTGAACCGGCAGATGCAACAGCGTTGGCTGCTTTGACAGCAGCAGAAAGAGGCTAGTTGAAGAGCGACAAGAAGAAGGATGCCAAAGCCCTCTTTTTCCTCTTCCAATCAGTGCATGAAAGTGTTTTTCCGCGGATTGCTGCAGCAACAAAATCTAAGGAGGCTTGGGATATTCTCAAAACTGCCTATCAAGGCATGGAGAAGGTGAAGACTGCAAAGTTGCAGATGTTGAGGAAAGACTTTGAAAATCTCAGCATGAAGGAATCTGAAACAATAGATTCATTCTTCACTCAGGTTATTGGCTTAATAACCCAGATAAGATCTCATGGTGAGATTCTTGAAGAAAGAAGGATTGTAGAGAAAATCTTGAGATGTTTACCCTCAAGGTTTGAATCTATTGTGGTAGCAATAGAAGAAACAAAAGATCTCTCACAGTTCACGGTAGATGAGCTGAGTGCTTCACTTTTGTTTCATGAACATAGACTGAGTAGAGGAACAGATTCCTCTTTTGAGCAAGCATTCAAGACTCAGATGTCTTTTGGCCAAAGAAGAGGTCGAGGCAGAGAAAATTACAGAGGTCGTGGAAGAAGCCAAAACAGAGGCAGAAATTATCCTGCAAGCACAAGCGGAAGGAGCTGCAATCAGAACCAAGATGAAGGTTCAAGCAAACAACAAGCTCATGGACAAAGGTATGACAAATCCCAAGTCCAATGTCATTATTGTAAGAAATATGGGCACTATGCCAATGAATGTAAGAAAAAGCAAAGTGACATGAATAATAGGCAGAATGCTAATTTGCAAATGAAGAAGATAAGAACTCAAAGAACGTGCTGTTAACATGTAACATAGCACAAGACAAACAAGAAGATTTCTGGTTCTTAGACTCAGGTTGTAGTAATCACGTGACTGGAAATATTGAAATGTTTGCCATTCTCGATGAAAATGTGAAATCTGAGGTAACAACAGGGACTGATAATACGATATCTGTCAAGGGTAAGGGCAGAGTCAGTATCCGAGCAAAAAATGGAGAACAGATGATTGTGCCAGATGTATACTATGTACCTGGTCTGAAATGTAATTTTTTGAGCATTGGACAACTCATAAACAAGGGTTACAACGTGTTCTTCAAAGATGATTTGTGTACAATCAGAGACATACCTCCAAGTAAGAAGATCATTGCACAGGTGCAGATGACCAGCAATAGAATGTTTCCTCTCAAACTCAGGGCAGATTTGAAGGAAGGCAGAACTATTGCGGCTGTAACACAAGAAGTCTTTCAGGAACAAGTGAAAGATGTGAATTGGTTGTGGCATTTGAGATTTGGACATCTCAATTTCGGAGGCTTGAATCTGTTGCACAGAAAGGGAATGGTAAAGGGATTGCCGTTGATTGAGAAACCAGACAGCCTTTGTGAAGGCTGCATCTTGGGCAAGCAACACAGAGAAAGTTTTCAAAGCGGGAAGAGCATAAGGGCAATAGCACCATTGGAAATTGTTCATTCTGATGTGTGTGGACCGATGCAAACACCATCATTTTCCGGAAATAAATATGTTTTAACTTTTATTGATGATTACACCAGAAAGACATGGGTGTATATGTTGAAACAGAAGAGTGAAGTGTTTGAGAAATTCCACCACTTCAAAACTCTTGTTGAAAAGCAGTGTGGGCATTATATCAAAGTGCTTAGAACAGATAGAGGAGGAGAGTACATCTCCCAAGACTTTCTGCGTTTTTGCAGAGAGAATGGCATACGAAAGCAGTTCACCGCGAGGTATACACCTCAGCAAAACGGTGTTGCTGAAAGAAAGAATAGGACCATTCTTGACATGGTCAGAAGTATGCTGAAGGCAAAACACTTGCCGCATGAGTATTGGGCAGAAGCTGTTACTTGCGCAGTTTACATCTTGAATAGATGCCCAACTAAAGTTGTCATGAACAAAGTACCAGAAGAAGCATGGAGTGGTCAAAAGCAAACTGTCACTCACATGAGAGTATTTGGTTGTGTAGCATATGCACATGTACCAGATCAGCTAAGGAAGAAGCTTGATAGTAAGGGGGAGAAGTGTGTCTTTATTGGCTATTGTGATGAGTCAAAAGCATACAAACTCTATAATCCATCCACCAAGAAATTGATCGTAAGCAGAGATGTGCAGTTCATTGAAGATGAAGCTTGGGATGGAAGCTTAGAGAAGACAGTGAATGTGAAGACAATTATGTCTCACGAAGAAGAAGAGGAAGGGACAACAGTAAATAATCCTTCCTTGGTGGGTCCTCCTCCACCACAACAAGTACAACAAACCACACCACAATCTGGAATTCGAACAGCCTTAAGAAGTCAAGGAAGTGTTTCTCCAAGCACACCACAGGGATCTGAAATACCCTCAAGTTCGGATGGAACTCCAAGCACACCAAGAAGACCAAGATTCAGAAATCTGAATGAGATTTATGAACAAGGAGAGGTAAGTAACAATACCGGTCTGAATTCATTATTCGCTTTATATTGTCATGTTGATGACCCAGTTCATTTTGAAGATGCTGTAAATGAAGATAAATGGATTGAAGCAATGAATGAAGAAATTGGTGCAATTGAGAAGAGTAAAACATGGGAGTTAGTGGACCTCCCTAAAGGCAAAGATGCCATTGGAGTTAAGTGGGTCTACAAGACCAAAAGCAATGCTGAAGGCAAGATTGACAGGCACAAAGCAAGACTTGTTGTGAAAGGCTACAAGCAGCAACAAGGAAAAGACTATGATGAAACCTTTGCACCAGTAGCAAGGATGGAAACAGTCAGAACTGTGTTGTCTATTGCAGTGCAACACAAGTGGAAGATTTATCAGATGGATGTTAAATCTGCATTCCTGAATGGAGTATTAAAAGAAGAGGTTTATGTTAAACAACCTCCAGGCTATGAAGTTGAAGGCCAAGAGCATAAAGTCTGCAAACTCAAGAAGGCTCTTTATGGGCTGAAGCAAGCTCCAAGAGCATGGTACAACAGAATAGATGCTTACCTGATTAAGAATGGGTTTGACAAGTGTGATGGTGAACCCACACTCTACATAAAGGAGAATGACGGTAAGATTATTATTGTTGTTTTATATGTAGATGATTTGATTTTTACTAGCAATGATGCGTCTCTCATTGTTGATTTTAAAGCAGTCATGAAAAGTGAATTTGAAATGACTGACTTGGGCTTCTTAAGATATTTTCTTGGAATTGAAGTAGACCAAAGTGAAAATGGCGTTTCCATTTCTCAAGATAAATATGTAGAAGAAGTGTTGAAGAGATTTAACATGCAGAACAGCAAAGCTGCTGTGACTCCAACTGTAATGGGGTTGAAATTGACCAAAGAAGACAGCAACAAATATTTTGATCCAAAACTATACAAGAGCATAGTTGGCAGCCTTATGTACTTGACTGCAACTAGGCCGGACATTATGCACGCTGTAAGTTTAATCTCCAGATTTATGGAAAGACCGAAAGAGACTCATTGGCAGGCAGCCAAGAGGATTCTAAGGTATGTGAATGGAACGAAGGGGTTTGGTATTTTATACTCCTCTTCTGAAAGTTTCATGTTGACAGGTTACATTGACAGTGATTGGGCTGGAAGTGTTGATGATAGGAAAAGCACATCAGGATATGTGTTTCATATGGGATCGGGAGCCATCTCATGGGCTTCCAAGAAGCAACTAGTCGTAGCTTTATCAACAGCAGAGGCAGAATATGTGGCAGCAACAGCAGCAGCATGCCAAGCAGTGTGGCTGAGAAGAGTTCTCAAAGATTTGTGTCATGAACAGGAAAAGGGCACAACCATTTACTGCGACAATAGCTCAGTAATAGCATTGTCAAAAAATTCTGTTTTTCATAAAAGGACAAAGCACATAGACACCAAATTTCACTTCATACGTGAATTGGTTAACAATGGTGAGATTGTTTTGCACCACTGCAGAACAGAGGATCAGCGAGCTGATATCTTGACAAAACCATTAGCAAAGAAAAGCTTTGATCATTTCAGGAAATGCCTGGGTATGCAGAAAAAACCCAGCAGTTAAAATTAAAGGGGAGTGTTGGAATGGTAATTTCAACTTGCAGATTTTTTCCTGCGATGCGATCCCATCGCATATCGCATTTTTCCCTCGTCACCCTTCGCTGCATGCTTGATTGTCTGCGATGCGATATTTGTGATGCGATCACAGATCGCATGATCGCAGATCGCAGATCGCATGATTTAAAGGTTATAGAGGCGGTGGCACATCTTTCTCTTCTTGCGATGCGATGGTGTGATAAGCATGCATTAAATTCAAATAGGATATTTTGAGCCGTGTAATAAATGATATTTACTAGGGTTGGTAAATGTAGGTGAAATCTTAAATTTTACTATTTTTTATTTTCACGGAAGTATGGGAAAAACAACACGTATTGAAAAGATATTTTGTGTTGTTCACCATATATAAAAGAAAATGCAAGAGCAGAGACGAGAAGTGTGTAGAGAGTATTAGCCAAGAAGTTCTTTTTCTTCTTGCAACGCACAGCAGTGCTGAACTATTTTTAGTTTTCTGAGATATTGGACTCAGGTTCTGGAACTGAAGTTCCTGTTGTAAATCCCTTTGAGTCGAGGAAGACAAATTCTGTAACAGTTTTTAATTTTATTTTTATATGATAAAGATCCTGTGGAAATTCAGAGCGTTGTTCTCTGTGTGTTATTTTTTGTGTGCTTGAAATAAACAGAAATTTCCAACAGTATATACATTAAGCATTTAATCCTCCTCGAATTGAGAATGTGTCATTCCTTCGCTCTCTCTCCATTAAATCCTGGCTCACGACCTTCCAACTGTCCTTGGTCCTATCATGTTTGTTCATAAATGTCGATATGGAGGATGAAGGGTACAACAAATCTTCAGTCCTTCCTCTGCATAATAGATGTACCAGTATATACATTAAGCATTTAATCATCATGTTAGTTAATTCACTCTTGTATTAGCTCTTCCTGTCGCTCAAGGATCTTCATTTAAATAACTTGATAGAATGTGACATTTATTTAATGCACCCTCATCCACCATAAGGTCACCTTGCTACAAGGTGACAGCCTAATTTGCTTGATCATCTGCCCCCTGCGGCCTATTGTTTTCCCTCCTTCTATGGAAGAATTCTATAAATTTAAACTTATCAAATATAAAAAAAATTAAAATCTGTACGATATTGGATTTAGATCATGGTCCTTGTTTTTGGCCCAATGTATACATTTTTAAATTGTAATAAGAGAGTCCCCAAAAATAGATAATTCGGTTATTCCTTCGACGGTTGCCAATCTTGGCCCTTGTCATAATGCATATGCTTCTGCCTGATTGTTTGTAGCTATTCCCAATCTAGAGGCAAATGTTTTCCATACTTTTCCATTGGGGCAAAGAAAGACCCCTCCTGCTCCAGCCTCCCCCTCCTTTTATTTTTTTTAATAGTGGTTATAATAAGCATTATGTTAGAATCATAGAGCATTGAGAGAAGTGGTGGTATGAATATGAACACAATGAATGAAGATGGAGTGGTTAGAATAAAGGAGCCAATGTGTATGATGTGTGCACACCCTAAGGGTTTTGGTCCAAGTGGTGAAATCCCGTCATACGGAGGTATATTTCCCAAGGAATTTGTAAGACTTGATGTTCATACATACATGTTGCGTAAGAGCACACATTGTTGTAAGCCCTTAAGAGTTTTCATAGCCATACATGCAGTGCAATGGCCCATGGAGTCTTCAAGTTGTGGAATGGAGCACTTGGAGAGATACTAGGTTGCAGTTGTACTAGTATCATGCGACATTGGTTAGTGCTCTGCAAGATCGCGCACTAACTTGGTATATCAAGTACTCTAATGATAACCCGAATGCTGGAGTGGCAGACATCCAGACATCACTGAATAGAGAATTCAGCAGGCCTAAATCCGAGGCACTGTCGATTGTGGGATTCAAAGAAATCGTGATGCAACCAGGTGAGATGCCTTGCGAACTAGATGAGAGGTTGAAGTGTACAATCCACAAAGCTAACATGAATTTGACAGACGGACAGCATCGCAAGTGGTTTGTGGCTTCGCTACTGCCACACTTAAGGTTTGCGTTGTCAGAACAGAAGATAACAACTCAGGCAGAGGCCTTCAAGATTGCCACGAGACTGCATGAAACACTGATCAAAGATCCAAATCTAGGGGTTCAATAGATCCATGCGCAGTTGAAGAATTTGTGTCTTGAGATGCAAAGTCTGAAGCAGGATAGAACGGTTCGACCAGAGGTGTGCGAGGAGGTATGGTGCCTAAAATTCAAGAGTGAGGGACATGACAAAGACCATTGCCCGGTCTTTGCGAACTACATTGCAGGAGGAGGGCCGATGCTTTTGAGGCCACAAACTCAAGCAAGACCAAGCACGGGGCCTTCATTATGGTGCGCTATATGTCAGGTAGCAAAAAAACATGCCACAAATAGCTGTTATTTGCTACAGAAGTTTGTACAGACACCGCAACATCTGTTCTGCAACTTTTGTAAGTCGGTAGGGCACGATGAGCGTAATTGCAGGAGTTATGAATTGATGATGGATATAACACTCGCCTATAAGGTTTAGGCAGAAACACGGCCCCCCTGACCAAAGTGCAGGGATGGCACGGACTAGATTTCAGGAGCGCGGATGAGGCCGAGTCAGAGGAGGACCTGGTAGAGGTCGAGGACAGTTGATTTGCTACAATTGTGGAGGACCAAGACACTATGCCCGTGATTGCAGTAACCCAACATGTCCATCGTGCAAGTATTGTACTTTATTTGATCATGAAACGTGAGACTGTCCTACGCTGATAGCTAGGATATGTGACAAAGGGGCGCTACCACCTTCGTCGACTCAGAACCTGCAGATGATGAGGTATGAGCCATGCGAAGAGGGTCCAAACGTGAATATAGTGCTCTAGAGTGGAATCGCAACAGGAGATGACAAGGGGAAACAACCAAAAGACAGTACATGGGATTGCAAAGCTCCGGCGAAGGAGGCTGAGTTCAATTTGGAGCGCGCACGTGAAACCTTCATGGAAGCTAAGAAGAGCTTCACTGAGGCCTCCACCTCGGGAGGCAAGGATAAGCCTCATCAGGAGATGGACCCTACTATGCTCACAACCTTCCTGGAGACTTGCATGAAGTTACTACGTGATAGTGAGGCTGTGAAGGGGTTACAAGAGCTCATAAATAGATGCGCCATAACTGCTTCGGGTGAGCCACACGTGGTACGAAATATTGACAAGCATAAAACAAGGACGAGATGGGAGATGAGACTGACCGCGCAGATAGGAGAGTATGAAATGGATCAGGTTATTTTGGACCTAGGGTCAGATGTGAACGTCCTACCAAAGAGGACTTGGGAAGGGATGGGGAGACCCGCGCTGCAATGGTCTCCAATTCAGCTAAGGATGGCGAATCATTAGAAGATCATCCCCATGGGGCAACTATAGGGGGTGACTATGGATATTGAAGCTGTGAGCATGCTAGCTAATTTTGAAGTAATAGAGATAGTGGATGACAACAACCCCTATCTTGCACTCCTGGGAATTGACTGGGCTACTAATATGAATGGGGTAATCAATCTAAAGAAATTAAATATGATATTTGAGAAGAAATCACTACACGTAATAGTACCCCTAGATCCTGCTGAAGGATCGTGCTATACAGAACCAGTCTGCAATTATGAGAGTAATGACGATTTGGACTGTATCTATAAGATAACAGCGTGAGACCAAGATTGGGTGAACCCCAACGCGGATGGACGAACTACATCGGATAGCGAGAGCTCCTACACCTCGGACTCCGATGAAGAGTTAGAATGATGGCAGAATCGGTTACACGAAGTGACTATGGTGAACTGCAACATGATGACACGATCGCTGCACTGTGTGTCCTCTAAGGTAAGAAATCTTCCTACTTATGATGGCTTGAATGATGTAGATGTATTTTTAGATGCATTTGAGAGGGAAATACCAGAAAAGAAGCGTTTCCAGGCATTGGACTGGGCAGTGCGCGCTACGCCAGCAAGATGGTGGGATACGCATAAGGGAAGATTTGATGATTGGCGCGAATGTAGGAGGATGATCAGAACACGCTTTGGGAAACCAAAGATGTGAATGATAGACAAATATGATGGGCAGGATGATCCACGCACACACTTGGCCAAATGGGCCCAAGCTTATGTTGCGAAGCCCCAACCTGAATGGGTGCACTTGTTCTATCACACCTAGGATGTTGTCCCGATGAATTGGTACGTAGAAAGAAAGCTTCGCCATGGTACAAGTGAATGGGATATTCTATGTGAAGGGTTCATAATGATATTCAGTTTTGAATATGGGTTTGATTGTATAGGTGAGGCGCTACAAGAAGTGAAAGCAGTAATCTTTAGGACACCGCAGGATCCTTTGGACCTAATTCAGCCTGAGTGGGCTACTCAGCTAAGTCAGGCACTGGAATGCTATATTGTAACTACTGAAGAAGAGGATAAGGATCTGCGAAAGATTAACATTCCTGAAACAGAAGTTCACTGCGAGGTTGAAGGACCGCAAATTGATAACCCTGATATAACCACTCCATTAAAAACAAAACAAGTAAACATTGGTATGGGGGCAGAACACAAATTCGCCAATATTGGAGACTACTAGGATGACATGACGGTGGATAAGGTCGCTGAATTTCTCTGCAAATACTAGGATTTATTCCCTACCAAGTTTACGGATCTGAAGGGGATAATCAGGGACCTGGGTGTTATAAAGATCACAGTAGAGCCCAATGTGAAGCCTGTTAAGAAAAGACCTTACCATCTCAATTCAAAGTATAAGAAGAAGGTCCGCTTAGAGCTAGACAACATGCTCGCGACAGGCATCATTGAGCCAATGGAAGAACCTGACTGGGTAAACTCGATGGTGTTACATGAGAAGAAGCAGAAGGATGAAATAAGGATATGCATGGATCTTAGAGAGCTGAATGATGCTTGTGTACATGATACTTTCCTGACTTCTTTCACCGATGAGGTTTTGGACAATGTAGGTGGCCAGGAAGCATATTCCTTCACGGATGGCTTCTTAGGATACCATGAGATCAAAATCGCGTTGGAGGATAGGAGCAAGACAACCTTCACGACTGAGTGGGGTTGTTTTCAGTACACTGTAATGTTGTTTGGATTGAAGAATGCACCTGCGATCTACTCACGCATAGTTGTTGCTACGTTCAAGGAATTTATTCATAAGTTCCTGGAGGTATACTTTGATGACTCGACTGTGTTTGGACTAGTAAAACGCCATGTAGCAAGCTTGCGCTTGATGTTGGATACCTATAGATGATACCAGATCGCGCTCAATCTAAAGAAGTTTCTGTTTTGTGTTCCTTTTGGGACCCTGTTGGGTCATGTGGTTTGCAGACAAGGATTGATGGTAGATCCCACGAAGATCGCGGTGGTACTTAACTTGAAAGCACCAAGGAGTGTGAAGAAACTGCATGCTACCCTGGGACATACAGGACTATATAGAAAGTTTATCAAAGGCTATGCCCAGATCACCGTGCCTATGGAGAAATTGTTGAAGAAGGATGTCACATTCTGCTAGAACGAGGACTGTAAGAAGAGCTTGGATATATTGAAAGAAAAGATGGTCACCATGTCGATTCTAGTCTTCCTGGATTGGAAGAAGGAGTTTCGTGCACATGTTGACGCATCATGTATAGCACTGGGAGTAGTACTGACACATCCTGGTGGAGGAGACTTGAACCATTGTATCGCGTTCGCAAGCCGAAGACTATCCAAAGCAGAGAAGAACTATTCTACCACTGACCATGAAGGGTTAGCCATGGTGTATGTGCTCCAGATGTTTAGGCACTACTTGCTAGGAGGCCATTTTAAGATGTATATGGATCACTCCGCGGTGAAGTACTAGGTCAATAAGCCTGTGTTTGGGGGGAGAATCTACAAGTGGCTCTTACTGTTCCAGGAGTATGATTTTGAAGTTATTGTGAAGCCTGGATGATTGAAAGTGGAACCAGACCATCTGTTGCGCATTGAAATAGGGGCAGAGCCCACTAATTTGGAGGAAGGATTTCTTAACGTGCAACTATTTGCAGTGCACGTCGCGGATGGTCATTTTGAGGTTATAATACATTTCCTAATGACAGGAACTACACCGGAAGGATACACTATCCAGTAGAAGAAGGAATTAGTGGTGCTCGCGGAAGATTTCTCTGTCATTGCTGGGAATCTCTACAAGATGGGGTTTGATGAGATATTGTGATGGTATGTACCCGAGTTTAAAAGAAACAACATCCTCGTGGATGCTCATGGGGGCGTTGCGGGAGGACATTATGTAGGAAGAGCAAGTACACAGAAGATTCTACACATAGGGTTTTGGTGGCCAACCCTCCATCAAGACTTAAAAGCGTATTGCAAGGCGTGTGATGTGTGTTAAAGGACTGACAGGCCATCGTGGAGGGATGAGATACCTTTGAATCCACAGATGGCATTGCAACCTTTTGAGAAATGCGTGATACATTTTTTCGGACCCATTCAGCCCCAAGGTAACACAGGAGCAAGGTATATTATCACCGTGATGGAGTATTTGACTCGTTGGGTGGAGGCACAACCTGTGAAGGATTGAACAGGCGCGACCACTGCAAAGTTCCTCTTTGAGCACGTGCTGACGCAATTTGGCTGTCCAAAGATCTTGATGAGTGATCACAGTACAAACTTCCTGAACGAGATGATCAACGCGCTGACGGAGGAACTTCAGGTATACCACCAGAAGAACACACCTTATCACCCACAGGCTAACGGGATGGTGGAAGCATTCAACAAAGTGCTCAAAAACACGCTAACCAAGGTTTTCAATGCTTAGCGAAGTGATTGGGACCTACGCATACCTGCAGTACTATGGGCTTATCGAACGACATGCAAGAAGTTGACTGGACAAACCCCCTTTAGGCTTGTCTATGGGGTTGAAGCGGTAATGCCTATGGAATATATTGTGCCTAGTTTGCGCATAGCAGCGCTCACAGGTATGATGGATTACGGAGCCCTAGAGGAAAGGCTCACACAGCTGAATGAGCTTGTGGAAGAGAGATTTTTAACTTGATTTCACCAACAGGTCCAAAAGTAGCACAAAAAAGCATGGCATGATCGACACATTAAGCTGCACCCCTTTAAGGTAAATGACTTGGTTTTGTTATAGAATAGTAAGTTTGATAAATTTCTAGGAAAATTCAGAATGCACTCGTTAGGGCCCTATGTCATTAAGGAAATTACCGATGAAGGAGTGTTACAGCTGGTCAAATTAAACGGAGAACCCTTCCTGGGAAAGGTGAATGGCAGTCAGTTGAAGCCATACACCAGCGGTCCAGCCATGTGACTAGATGACAGTAGCATAGTCTTAGCACTCCAGGTAGCTGAAACGAGGTGCGGGACTATAAACTACATTACCCGGGTTGGGGAGCTACACGATTGGAGGATGGTGCGAAGTAAGGAAGTGTCAAAGGGTCCACGAGAGTGTGGAGCGAGCTGCGCTACCCAGGAAGAAATCGTGCAGGTCGGCTGGAGAGTGATTGTTAAAGTCACTGTTCACAATTTGATGGTAGAAGTGCGGGAAAATGGAGCGGGAGGTTGGCATTTAAGATACAATTTATGGCTCAGATCCTTGAAAATATGTCGCCAATCCGGCATTAATGAACAGAATTTGGGGGAAAACGTCGGATTTGAATTCAAAATGCCCTATAAATTACAAGTCGTTGTCCAACGAAAAACACTTGGCATTTTGAGAATTGAGTTGTTGAGCTCTCAGGCACCCATGAACCGAGAATTCTTCGAGGCTTTCAAAGAGACTCCCACATTTGTAAACTTGTTAGAGATGTCGCAAGCACTATTAGAAAGCGTTATGTCGACACCTATAGAAATTATAAATATAGAAGAATTAGTAGAGGAGGCGGCACAAGAAATGGAAATAGAGGCAGAAGTAGTTGCTCCAGAAGTGGCCGAAGTACTAGTAGAGATCCCTACATCGCCGAGGACACTGAGAACAAAGCCGACCCCAACCAAGGAAACCGTGAAGGACAAGAAAGGAAAATAGCCTTCCATACCGGTGTGTGCATTTCCAAGGAGAAGCCCACCAAATCCCACTACACAGGAGAAAGGCAAGGCCATAAACTTAGAACCAGAGGAGGAACATATCGAAGACATCCTGATGGATGATGAGGATGTGGGAGCTGAAGTAGAGGATGTTGAAGCCTAAGGTGCATACCCTATTACTCAGTTGCCTGAGTATGTCCCTCCGTGCAAGCCTAAGAACAAGATACCAAAGGACATCGATGATAGAAAAATTCCCTTGCAAACCCCTCTACTACTGGATGAAATTGTTTTCGATGGTCCGTGCTTGGCACGAGTGCCGCTGTTAAAACTTAAAGACTGGGACTTGGTGGACCACGAGAACTTCCCACACCTGGCGACCGAGTAGCTGATGCACTGCATCATTGATACGAATACGGGAATGACCACATTAGAGTTGCGGAGGTGGCTCAAGGGAGTAGAAAAGGCAGGGTTGCTCCACCTGATCCAGGTGCCGCACTACAGCCGCACCCCGGTGACAGTTTTGGTCATCAGGTAGTTGTTGTGCTTGGTGAATGATGGGTGTCTATGGCCGTAGGAGCCGATACCCATCACAGATAGGTTGATTCACCAGATAACGCAACTGCCATATACAGGAGAGAATCTGACCATGATCTTTGGCGGAAAAGGTGGCGAGCATTCTCTCGTAGAATCAATGAAGGAAAAAATTAAACTAGTGAAGAAGCCACACGGGTACGCTATATCTAGCATCTGCAACCCCACTGTGAAGGTAGCCACATAGATCTTAGCGAGGAAGGTGATGAGGAAGTGTCGCGTCGATGAGGTGCCAGCACCTGTTGTCACGCTCACAGCACAGTGTGCTAAAGGAGTCGAGTTGAACTGGTCAGGCTACCTTCACAGAGAGTTCCCAGTGAACTGTCGCGAAGCACAAGAGCTTAGCAAGATGTTCCACTACGTTTGGTTCTTGCCCTCAATTGTGCTGGTAGCGTGGGAGCTTCCAGAGGATAGCCAGTTCCCTTCGGTCACACCTGACCTCCAAGAAGCAGCAAAGTACACTTCACTTTGGGCGACCAAGGATGTGCAGCGAGTCAGGGGAAACAAGACCTTTTGGATCTTGATGGAGATGAACATCTAGATGGCCATCAATCAGAAACTGCGATTGTCTCCTACGGTGTACGCCAACCTACAGGGCTACGCCGAATTCAAACTCGACTTCCATCGAGTATCCATCAGGGCACAGAAGGACCCTACACAGAAATGGTATGAATTGCCCTATCTGGTAACAGATGACGCCATTGATGCAGTGCTTGATCAATGGAAGGTGGAGTGGCGCACTACCACAGACTTGGCTGTGGGCGGGAGCAAGTCTGTCGCACAGAAGAAGTAGGAGGAGGCCAAGCTTAAGATGGCCTAGCTAGCCGAGAAGAGGAAAAAGGAGGCTCCTGATAAGGCCCAGGTAGAGCGTGAGGCCACATAGTAAACAGGGAAGCAGACAGGTGGGACAGAGCGAGGCTCTAACAAAGACATGAGGTCACTTTCACCTGAGACAAAAGAGGAAATAGAACAGCATGGCGTGGACCCTCAGGAGACGTCCTCCCGCATCAAGCACCCAAGGGAGCTAGAGAAGGGAGGGTCCCGGAAGAAATCAAAGTCGACCAAGACCTCACTAGACCCCATCACATTAATAGAGGGCGATTTACATGATATCGGTGACACAGTCAGGGATGTCACCGCGGAGGCCCTGCAACAATTTGAGCAGCAATAGTAGATCATCCTGGGGGCTATCCAGATAGGCTTGTAGGAGCTGCAGACCTGCACATCGTAGGCTCACATGGTTTCTACCATCTTGGCTATCGGCACTTCAGAGGCTGCCGATATGTTGCACACGAAGGCTTCCAGTGCGGTAATGCTACTGGATGGAGCACTAACAACATAGAATGAGTCTGACAGGCCCACTGTCAGTGCCCTAAAGGGAGTTGGGTTGAACCTGGCAGCGCTCCCGCGTGAAGCATCCCACCTCTTGTAGGATGGAGTAATTGCAGAACTAAGGGCCCGTGAGCACCGTGCCTTCTAGGTGACCAGCGATCAACGGATCAACAATGAGAAGATGGCCCTACTGAGAAATGCTGCCATCGTTGTTGAGACCGAAGCTACCAATCAGAGCAAGCAAATGATGCAGGTTGTTGAGGAGACATGCAGAATGGTCCCAAAGTTGGCCATTCAGGAGGGGGAGCCAGTCGAGGTACGCATCCGCAAGTTGGCCACAGTGGTGTACGACACTCAGACTGAGATGGTGCGAGTTCAGTTGGAATTGAACGTACAAACTATAGAGTTACAGTTGAGGGCCCAGCCTTCAACTCTGCTAGAAGTGAAGGAACAGCGGGCGACCGTTGTCACAGAAGCAGTAGCAACGGTGGACAGTGCAGTAGCAGACTGCATGCAGTTGTTTGAACAGTCATTTGAGGTCTTGACAAGCTTGCAAGAGGACCCTAATATATAGAGGCTAGAGACAAAAGCGTGTGAGATACAAAAAAACTATGATGTGGTTAAGGGCACAACGCAAATAGTCATGGTGACACAGAGACTAGCCCAGTTGCAGGAGGCCAAGTAGCTGAAGGAACAGGTGGACGCTGCGTTGCACAAGGAAGAAGTGTTGAAGGCGAGACTAAAGCCTTGGCTTGAGGAAGTATACATAGTGACAAGAAATATCGAAGGTAAGCTTACGAATCTGCAGGCAATGCAACAAAAGCTTCAGACTGATAGTGCAGGAGCTGTGACTGAGCAGATAGTGGAAGACGTGAAGCAGGCAGTAGCTCAGTGCACGACCAAGGTTGCGG
Organism: Pinus tabuliformis; assembly: GCA_031772625.1. Classification (NCBI taxonomy): domain Eukaryota; kingdom Viridiplantae; phylum Streptophyta; class Pinopsida; order Pinales; family Pinaceae; genus Pinus; species Pinus tabuliformis. The sequence continues at coordinate 347,149,438 of CM062812.1, forward strand.
TCATATGGGTTGAGATGGAAGGGCTTCGTGAAAAGATCTTCACGCCTACTGATCTGGATTTAAGCAGGAACGCAATAGATTATAGAGATAACCATAAATACAGAGATGCGATAACCATAAAAACAGAGATGCATCGGAAATAATACTTCATTTCATTAATGGGAAATACTGAAATATGCTTACAAATAGAAATAGAAATAACCCAGCTAGGGCGATGGTAGCTTATCTCTGAGAAGAGATGTGTCGGCTACATGCCTCTGAACTGTTCCGAACTGTCTTTACAATGAGGCTTGAAGGCCTATTTATTATTGAGAAACAATGGAAAACCCTTCACATTCCAAAACCTAACCCTAGAAGATGAAACGCCAAATTGTGGGCCCCATTTTGGGGTGAGTTGGACAGCCAACTTCCCGGGGTCGCGAATTGGTCGTATTATCTCTGTTTGACGCACATGATAGCCCATTGGAAAGATCTCTCCGAGGACTACGACGGAAAAGACGATCTTTATCAGAAAAATCGTTGGCAGCAGACTTCCCAAAAAACGTTGTTTAGAGCCTCAAAACGGCTCCGGAAGTTTAGGACCCGAAAAAATGCTAAAAATAGTAAACTGCGCTATAATTAAGGAAACTAAAAACTGAAAGAGACAGTTGTGGGGGTCCAAGTGGGATAGGTGGGTGGCCACCAACATCAACCTGGATCATTCCTCCCCCCTTAGGAAGCAATGGTACCCATTGCGCTGAGTTCCTCCCTGAGATGAGGAAGCTTCTGCTGAGCTGGGTCTCTGGTGAGCTGTTCTGCAATCTTTGATGTGTCCAGAAATGGTGGGGAGCATGGTCGGCGATGGTCCACATTGAACACTCGGTGCAAGTGAAGGAATGGAGGAATGCTGTGCTTCAAAGCATTGTTTCCTGTAGCCTTGTTACTTGTGTAAGGACCATGTCGAAGTGGTTTGAGTTTCTGATGGGTTCTGGTAAGGCGCTCCCTCTGCAAATGTAACCAAACCTTGTCGCCCGTCTGAAACTTGTGTGGTACCCCTCCAGGTAAGGAGAAGTTGTTCCTGTGTTCTGTCACGACTGTATCCCTCTGTTGCTGCTGCTGTGTGGAGGAACCCTTCGTGGGGGTCATGGATGTAGCAATGATCTTCCCCTTACTTTGGGAGCAAACCAGACAGAAAATAAATTTCCTAGTCTGTGAGATGAGCTTGCTGCCTTTCTTAGCAGTGATCAAAGAGGTGGCGGTAGGTGGGGCTACCTCCGGTATCCTGTATAATGAATTATCCAAAGAAATGATGACAGCGCGAGGCCTTGACTCATACACAGCATGTCGCCTCCACAAGTATGGTTGGCCTAATAGTACATCACAAACATCCAGAGGTGTAACATCACACAATACCTCGTCTGTGAAGGGCTTGATGCTGTAGGGAAGGCGACACTGCTGGCGAACTTTGAGATCTCGTCCTTCGTGAAGCCAACCGATACTGTACGGTTGTGGGTGTGGCGTAGTGGGTAGGCCCAACCGCTTCACGACCTCTGCTGAAACGAGGTTCTTTTGGCTGCCACTGTCGACAATGAATTGTAGCAGTGAACCCTTCACCCACATCTGTGAGTGGAAAAGACGTTCCCCCTCCTCTGGCTCTTCGGGCTCATTCTTCTGGATCTTGGCAGTGGCAACAGTGGCACTAGGATCCGCATCAATGACTTGCTTCCCCTTGCCGTCCCCCTTGTCGGGTTCTGGCTCAGAGTCGAAACATGCATCTAATTCGGAAGCCTTCAACTCAGCCACCAGTGACTGCTTGGTCCGACACTCACTTGTGTTATGAGTGGGACTCTTTTGGAACTCACACCACTTTCCTGTGTCCTTCTTCGGCTTCATGGTGTTGTTCTTTTCTTGCAGCTTCGAGGGGTTGTCTTGGGTCACCCCACCTTGGCTTTGTCCTTTGGGCTTCGGATTTGCAGATCCAAAGTCTTGCTTCTTCTGTTTGAACTTTTGCTCGATTTTGACAGCATATCGGTATGCTGTGCCGAGTGAGGAGATGTTCAAGAACTCCATCTCTTCCTGGATGTATCTGTGTAGGCAGCCGCGGTATTTGAGTACCAGATGCAGCTCAGAATCTTTGATACCCAACTGTGTACGAAGGGTATGAAAAATATTTGTGAACTCTGGCACATCTTGGTCTCGTCCCTGCCGCAGTGTGGTCCATTTGATGTATTTGTCCTCATAGCTTTTGACAGGGGAGTACTGCTCCTTGATGGCATCCCGGAAGTCATTCCAAGTGGGTGCAGGCTGAAAACAGTGAGCCTGTACTTTCATCCTTCTGTTCGCAGTAGGTTTCCCACCAGTCCTTGACGTGGGGGGCTGCTTTGAGAAGAGCGAAAACAATCTTTTCCCGACTTGAAAATTCATGAACAGAAAAATACCCATCGAGCAGATTTAACCATTTATCTATGACATCTGCATCTATTTGACCCTCGAAGATGGGGATTTCAAAATTTACTTGTACCTTAAACGGTGTGGCATTTCCAGAGTAACTGTTGGAAGCCGATGCGTCGCCTCTAGGTAGCCGCTGAAGGATTTGGGCAAAGCTGTCCATCATCGCGTTCCTTTGCCGCTCGAGGGCTTCCTCGAGCAAGATTCTTATAGGATCTACTGCCCCCTCGTCTTTCTTCTCATCCGCCATGGGAGGTCGTCGAGATTTGCGAGGCTGGTCTTGCAAAGGTTCGACCAATTCAAGCCCTAACTCCTTATATCCCAACCTCGTTGGGGACATGCAAAGAAAAACAGAGAAAAGGCAGACCGCTTTGATACCACTGATCCGGATTTAAGCAGGAACGCAATAGATTACAGAGATAACCATAAATACAGAGATGCGATAACCATAAAAACAGAGATGCAGCGGAAATAATACTTCATTTCATTAATGGGAAATACTGAAATATGCTTACAAATAGAAATAGAAATAACCCAGCTAGGGCGATGGTAGCTTATCTCTGAGAAGAGATGTGTCGGCTACATGCCTCTGAACTGTTCCAAACTGTCTTTACAATGAGGCTCGAAGGCCTATTTATTATTGAGAAACAATGGAAAACCCTTCACATTCCAAAACCTAACCCTAGAAGATGAAACGCCAAATTGTGGGCCCCGTTTTGGGGTGAGTTGGACAGCCAACTTCCCGGGGTCGCGAATTGGTCGTATTATCTCCGTTTGACGCACATGATATCCCGTTGGAAAGATATCTCCGAGGACTACGACGGAAAAGACGATTTTTATTAAAAAAAGTTGTTGGTGGCAGATTTCCCAAAAAACGTCGTTTAGAGCCTCAAAATGGCTCCGGAAGTTTAGGACCCGAAAAAATGCTAAAAATAGTAAACTGCGCTATAATTAAGGAAACTAAAAACTGAAAGAGACAGTTGTGGGGGTCCAAGTGGGATAGGTGGGTGGCCACCAACATCAACTTGGATCACCTACTGAGTAACTCGAGGGTGAGTCACGATGTTTTTGTTGGGGGCCTGTTGGGAGCAGGATCCCCCAAGGACAGTTTTGGGGCTAAAAGCCCATGCTTTGGTTAAATTTTGTAATAATTCATAAAGGGTTGTCTGCCCTTAGTTTTGTAAAGTAAATTCGGCTATAAGAGATATACCCATGGTCCACGAACCATGGGACTGTATAAAGAGAGCTAAGCTCTATGTAGTTGGAATAATCAATCGTGTGGAAGAGAATCGTAGCTTTGAAGTAGAAGTATAAGTTTTGGGTCGTAACGTAGTTAGAGGCTTTGCAACTCAGTGCGTAGAGGCGACATGCAGCCAATATGTGCTAGGTGGCAAGGTGTGCCAAATAGTGCTAGAAAGTGTTAGGGAGCGTTAGGGAAACACAAAGGAGCACTATGTGAAAATAATGCATGCAAATGAACAATTAAGAGTTTGTGACAGGAAGTGTTAGTGATTTCAGGGTGTGGTAAGGAGGGAGTGATAAGGTATGATAGGTAGTGCTAAGGCATTCTAGAGGCCATGGAAACATGACAAGATGTGCTAGGTGCTAAGGTGTGCCAAAGCATGCCAGGGAGAGTTATGGAGTGTTAGGGAAAAACAAGGGAGCACTAGTTTCAAATGCATGGAAATGAATGAATAAGGATGCGTGACAGGGATTGCTAGCGAATTCTAGCTATGCTAAGGAGGGAGTGACAAGGTATGCTAGGTAGTTCCAAGGAGTGCTAGAGTGCCAGGGCGACATGCCAAGATGTGCCAAGTCCTAGGTTGTTTCCAATGTGTGTCAAGGAGTGCCACGAGAACACAAAGGAGAACTAGTTCAAATTGCATGGAAATGAATGGATAAGAGTGTGTGATAGTGAGTGTCAGCAAGTTCCAATTGTGTTAAGGAGGGAGTGACAAGGGTATATGCTAGGCAGTGCCAAGGCATGCGAGAGTATCAGGGCATGTTACAGAGTGGTAGACTCTGTTAGGGAGTGGCAAATCATACCAAGGAATGTAGGGGATGATAATGTGTGCCATGTAGTGCCAATGGATTGTTATACGTGCCAAATGTTATGGCATGTGAAGATGTAAACTATGTTGCTTAGTTGTTTTATGGGCACGGTTGGATGTGAGCCTCGACTTGCTAACCTGTTAAGTGGGATGAGTTAATATTGGACATAATAAGCCTAAGAGGATTTATAGTCCATTAGGGGAACAAGGCATAGTCTAGTTGTAGTAAATGTAACTTGGTAAAGTTGTTGTAGTCGAGGCAGGACTTGGTTGGGTTCCTAAGTCTAAAAGAAAATAATGGTAGTTATGAGGGCATGATAAATAAGGAGTGCCATGGCATGCTAAGAAATTAAAAGGCATGTTGGCCTATGCCAGATAGTGTCAGTGCATGTCAAGGGGTGCTTGGGAGTGTTAGGGAATCACAAGCGAGAACTAGGTCAAAGTGCATGGAAATGAATGAATAAGAGATTATGCCGGGGTGTGTCAGTGAATTCTAGGTGTCCCATGGAAGAAGTGTGTTAGGATAATTTCATATTAGGACTTGTAGGAGGAAATCCTACAATTGTGATAAGAGGATGGAAAAAGAAGTTTGAGACAAAGGGAGACTTTGGTCTAGGCACAACACTATTTTTTCAATGACTTGGTTGGGTTCCCAAGTCACAAAAAAGTAAGGTTATCTATGAGGGCATGCAAACTAGGGAGTACTAAGGTGTGTAGGGAATTTCAGGAAGTGCTAACACATGTTAGAAATTTCCAAGGAATGTTAGGCATGTCAAGGTATGCCAAGTGCTAAGGCATGCCAATGTGTGCTAGGTTCTAGGATGTGGTGCCAACACATGCTAGGGATTGTCAAGGAAACACAAGGGAGGACTCATTTCAATTACATGTAAATGAATGAATGTGTGTGTGTGTGATGGGGAGTGTTAACAAGTTATAGGTGTGCTAAGGAGGGAGTGACAACGTATGACAAGCAGTGCTAATAGCCGATAGAGTGCTAAGAAAGCCTACTAAGATGTGACAAGTACCATTGTGTGCCAATGTGTGCCAAGGAGTGTTAGGGAGTGCTAGGGAAACACAAGGGAGCTCTAGGTAAATAAACCGAAGACTATCCAAAGCGGAGAAGAACTATTCTACCACCGAGCGCGAAGGGTTAGCCATGGTGTATGTGCTCCAGATGTTTAGGCACTACTTGCTGGGAGGCCATTTTAAGATGTATATAGATCACTCCGCACTGAAGTACTAGGTCAATAAGCCTGCGTTGGGGGGGAGAATTTGCAGGTGGCTCTTATTGTTCCAGGAGTATGATTTTGAAGTTATTGTGAAGCCTGGATGATTGAAAGCGGGACCAGACCATCTGTTGCACATTGAAATAGGGGCAGAGCCCACTAATTTGGAGGAAGGATTTCCTGATGCGCAACTATTTGCAGTGCGTGTCGCAGATGGTCATTTTGAGGTTATAATACATTTACTAATGACAGGAACTACAATGGAAGGATACACTGTCCAATAGAAGAAGGAATTAGTGGTGCTCGTGACAGATTTCTCTGTCATTGCTAGGAATTTCTACAAGATGGGGTGATCCAAGTGGATGTTGGTGGCCACCCACCAACCCATTTGGACCCCCACAACTGTCTCTTTCAGTCTTTTCAGTTTCCTAAATTGCAGCACAGTTTACTATTTTTAGCAGTTTTTCGGGTCCTGAACTTCCGGAGCCGTTTTGAGGCCCTAAACGAGGTTTTTTTGGGATTCTGGGGCAACATGGGTCCATGGACCGATGTTGCCTCCCAAAGTGGTAGTACTTGGATAGATCTTTCTAACGAGCTATCGTGCGCGTCAAACGGAGATCGTATGCCAAAGTTACGACCCCGGGAAATTGATGTACCAATTTACCCAAACGGGGCCCACAATTTGGTGTTTCATCTTCTAGGGCTAGGTTTTGGAATGTGAAGGGTTTTCCATTGTTTCTAAACAATAAATAGGCCTTCAAGCCTCATTGTAATACAGTTCGGAACAGTTCAGAGGCATGTAGCCATCACATCTCTTCTCAGAGATAAGCTACCATCGCCCTAGCTAGTTTATTGCCATTTCTGTTTGTAAGCATATTTCAGTATTTTCCATTAATGAAATGAAGTATTATTTCCGCTGCATCTCTGTATTTATGGTTATCGCATCTCTATATTTATGGTTATCTCTGTAATCTATTGCGTTCCTGTTTAAATCTGGATCAGTGGTATCAGAGCGGTCTGCTTTTTCTCTGTTTTTCTTTGCATGTCCCCAACGAGGTCGGGATATAAGGAGTTAGGGCTTGAACTGGTCGAACCTTTGCAAGACCAGCCTCGCAAATCCCGACGGCCTCCCATGGCGGATGAGAAGAAAGACGAGGGGGCAGGAGATCCTATCAAAATCTTGCTTGAAGAAGCGCTCGAGCGGCAAAGGAACGCGATGATGGATAGCTTTGCGCAGATCCTTCAGCGGCTACCCAGAGGCGACACATCGGCTTCCAACAACGACTCTGGAAATGCAACACCCTTCAAGGTACAAGTTAATTTTGAAATCCCCATCTTCGAGGGTCAAATAGATGCAGATGCCGTAGATAAATGGTTAAATCTGCTAGATGGGTATTTTTCTGTTCACGAATTTTCAAGTCGGGAAAAGATTGTTTTTGCTCTTCTCAAAGCAGCCCCCCACGTCAAGGACTGGTGGGAAACCTACTGCGAGCAGAAGGATGAAAGTACAGGCTCACTATTTTCAGCCGCACCCACTTGGAATGACTTTCAGGATGCCATCAAGGAGCAGTACTACCCTGTCGGAAGCTATGAGGACAAATACATCAAACGGACCACACTGCGGCAGGGACGAGACCAAGATGTGCCAGAGTTCACAAACATTTTTCATACCCTTCGCACACAGTTGGGTATCAAAGATTCCGAGCTGCATCTGGTACTCAAATACCGTGGCTGCCTACATAGATACATCCAGGAAGAGATGGTGTTCTTGAACATCTCCTCACTCGGCACAGCATACCGATATGCTGTCAAAATCGAGCAAAAATTCAAACAGAAGAAGCGAGACTTTGGATCTGCAAATCCGAAGCCCAAAGGACAAAGCCAAGGCGGGGTGACCCAAGACAACCCATCGAAGCCGCAAGAAAAGAACAACACCGCGAAGCCGAAGAAGGACACAGGAAAGTGGTGTGAGTTCCACAAGAGTCCCACTCATAACACAAGTGAGTGTCGGACCAAGCAGTCGCTGGTGGCCGAGTTGAAGGCTTTCGAATCAGATGCATGTTCCAACCCTGAGCCAGAACCCGACAAGGGGAATGGAAAAGGGAAGCAGATCATTGATGTGGATCCCAGCGCCACTGTTGCCACCGCCAAGATCCAGAAAGATGAGCCCGGAAATCCAGAGGAAGGGGAGCGTCTTTTCCACTCACAAATGTGGGTGAAGGGTTCGCCGCTACAATTCATTGTCGACAGTGGCAGCCAAAAGAATCTCATTTTAGTAGAGGTCGTGAAGCGGTTGGGCCTACCGACTACACCACACCCACAGCCATACAGTATCGGGTGGCTTCATGAAGGACGAGATATCAAAGTTCGCCAGCAATGCCGCCTTCCCTACAACATCAAGCCCTTCACAGACGAGGTATTGTGTGATGTTACACCTCTGGATGTTTGTGATGTATTATTAGGCCAGCCATACTTGTGGAGGCGACATGCTGTGTATGAGTCAAGGCCTCGTGCTGTCATTATTTCTTTGAATGATTCAATATACAGGATACCGGAGGTAGCCCCACCTACCGCCACATCTTTGATCACCGCTAAGAAAGGCAGCAAGCTCATCTCACAGACCAAGAAATTCATCTGTCTGGTTCACTCCCAAAATAAGGGGAAGATCGTTGCTACATCCATGACCCCTGCAAAGGGTTCCTCCATGCAGCAGCAGCAGCAAAGGGATACGGTCATGACAAAACACAGGAACAACTTCTCCTCACCCACATGGGTACCACACAAGTTTCAGGTGGGCAACAAAGTCTGGTTGCATCGACAGAAAGAACGCCTTACTAGAACCCATCAGAAGCTCAGATCACTCCGACATGGTCCTTACAGTAGTACCAAGGCTATGGAGAACAATGCTTTGGAGCACATCATTCCTCCATTCCTTCGCCTGCACCAAATGTTCAATGTGTACCATCGTCGACCATGCTTCCCGCCATCACTGGACACATCAGAGATTGCAGGACAAGTTCAGCAGATGGAGGAACTCAATGCAATGGGGACCATTGCTTCCTAAGGGGGGAGGAATGATCCAGGTGGATGTTGGTGGCCACCCACCAACCCATTTGGACCCCCACAACTGTCTCTTTCAGTCTTTTCAGTTTCCTAAATTGCAGCACAGTTTACTATTTTTAGCAGTTTTTCGGGTCCTGAACTTCCGGAGCCGTTTTGAGGCCCTAAACGACGTTTTTTTGGGATTCTGGGGCAACATGGGTCCAGTACTCGGATAGATCTTTCTAGCGAGCTATCGTGCACGTCAAACGGAGATTGTATGCCAAAGTTACGACCCCGGGAAATTGATGTACCAATTTACCCAAACGGGGCCCACAATTTGGTGTTTCATCTTCTAGGGCTAGGTTTTGGAATGTGAAGGGTTTTCCATTGTTTCTAAACAATAAATAGGCCTTCGAGCCTCATTGTAATACAGTTTGGAATAGTTCAAAGGCATGTAGCCATCACATCTCTTCTCAGAGATAAGCTACCATCGCCGTAGCTAGTTTATTGCCATTTCTGTTTGTAAGCATATTTCAGTATTTTCCATTAATGAAATGAAGTATTATTTCCGCTGCATCTCTGTATTTATGGTTATCGCATCTCTATATTTATGGTTATCTCTGTAATCTATTGCGTTCCTGTTTAAATCTGGATCATGGGGTTTGATGAGATATTGTGATGGTATGCACCTGAGTTTAAAAGAAACAACATCCTCGTGGATGCTCATGGGGGCGCTGGGGGAGGACATTATGTAGGAAGAGAAACTACGTAGAAGATTCTACACGTAGGGTTTTGGTGGCCAACCCTCCATCAAGACTTAAGATCGTATTGCAAGGTGTGTGATGTGTGTTAAAGGACTGGCAGGCGATCGTGGAGGGATGAGATGCCTTTGAATCCACAGATGGCATTGCAACCCTTTGAGAAATGGGTGATACATTTTGTGGGACCCATTCAGCCCCAAGGAAACACAGGAGCAAGGTACATTATCACCGCGATGGAGTATTTGACTCGTTGGGTGGAGGCACAACCTGTGAAGGATTGCACAGGCGCGACCACTGCAAAGTTCCTCTTTGAGCACGTACTGACGTGATTTGGCTGTCCAAAGATCTTGATGAGTGATCACGGTACGCACTTCCTGAATGAGATGATCAACGCGTTGATGGAGGAATTTTAGGTATACCACCATAAGAGCACACCTTATCACCCGCAGGCTAACAGGATGGTGGAAGAGTTCAACAAAGTCCTCGAAAACACACTGACCAAGGTTTTCAATGCTCAGCGAAGTGATTGGGACTGACGCATACCTGCAGTACTATGGGCTTATCGAACGACATGCAAGAAGTTGACTGGGAAAATCCCCTTTAGTCTTGTCTATGGGGTTGAAGCGGTAATGCCTATGGAATAGATTGTGCCTAGTTTGCGCATAGCAGTGCTCACAGGTATGATGGATCATGGAGCCCTAGAGGAAAGGCTCACACAGCTAGATGAGCTCGTGGAAGAGAGATTTTTAACTTGATTTCACCAACAGGTCCAAAAGTAGCACGAAAAGGGATGGCATGATCGACACATTAAGCTGCACACCTTTAAGGTAAATGACTTGGCTTTGTTATACAACAGTAAGTTTGCTAAATTTCCAGGAAAATTCAGAATGCACTCGTTAGGGCCCTATGTCATTAAGGAAATTACCAATGAAGGAGTGTTACAGTTGGTCAAATTAAATGGACAACCCTTCCCAGGAAAGGTGAATGGCAATCAGTTGAAGCCATACACCGGCAGTCCAGCCATGTGACTAGATGACGGTAACACAGTCTTAGCACTCCAAGTAGATGAAAGGAGGCACGGGACTATAAACTACACTGCCCGGGTTGGGGAGCTACATGATTAGAGGATGGTGCGAAGTAAGGAAGTGTCACAGGGTCCGTGGCAGTGCGGAGGGAGCTGCGCTACCCAGGAAGAAATCGTGCAGGTCGGCTAGAGAGTGACCGTTAAAGTCACTGTTCACAATTTGATGGTAGAAGTGCGGGCAAATGGAGTAGGAGGCTGGAATTTAAGATGAAATTTATGGCTCAGATCCTTGAAAATATGCCGCTAATCCGGCATTAATGAACCGAATTTGGGGGAAAAGGTCGGATTTGAATTCAAAATGCCCTATAAATTACAAGTGGTTGTCCAACGAAAAACACTTGGCATTTTGAGAATTGAGTTGTTGAGCTCTCAGGCACCCATGAACTGAGAATTCTTTGAGGTTTTCAAAGAGACTCCCACATTTTAGAACTTGTTAGAGACGTCGCAAGCACTGTTAGAAAGCGTTATGTCGACATTTGTAGAAATTATAAATATAGAAGAATTAGTAGAGGAGGCGGCACAAGAAATGGAAATAGAGGCAGAAGTAGTTGCTCCGGAATAATTTGGCCAAAGTACTAGCAGAGATCCCTAAATCACCAAGGACATCGAGAACAAAGCCGACCCCAACCAAGGAAACTGTGAAGGACAAGAAAGGCAAATAGCCTTCCACACTGTTGTGTGCATCGCCTAGGAGAAACCCACCAAATCCCACTGCACAAGAGAAAGGCAAGGCCATAAACTTAGAACCAGAGGAGGAACATATTGAAGACATCCCAATGGATGATGAGGATGTGGGAGCTGAAGTAGAGGATGTTGAAGCCTAGGGTTCATACCCTATTACTCGGTTGCCGGAGTATGTCCCTCCATGCAAGCCTAAGAAGAAGATACCAAACGACATCGATGAGAGCAAAATTCCCCTGCAAACCCCTCTACTACTGGATGAAATTGTTTTTGATGGTCCGCGCTTGGCACGAGTGCTATTGCTGAAACTTGAAGACTGGGACTTGGTGGACCACGAGAACTTCCCACACCTGGCGACCGAGTAGCTGATGCACCGCATCATTGATACGAATACGGGAATGACTGCATCGGAGCTGCGGAGGTGGCTCGAGTGAGTAGAAAAGGCAGGGTTGCTCCACCTGCTCCAGGTGCCGCACTACAACCGCACCCGGTGACAGTTTTGGTCATCAAGTAGCTGTTGTGCTTGGTGAATGATGGGTGTCTGTGGCCTAAGGAGCTGATACCCATCACAGATAAGTTGATTCACCGGATAACGCGACTGCCATATACAAGAGAGAATCTGACCATGATCTTTGGCGGAAAAGGTGGCGAGCATGCTCTCGCAGAATCAATGAAGGAAAAATTTAAACTGGTGAAGAAGCCGCACAGGTACGCTATATCTAGCATCTGCAACCCCACTGTGAAGGTAACCACACAGATCTTAGCGGGGAAGGTGATGAGGAAGTGTCACGCCAATGAGGTGCTGACACCTGTTGTCACGTTCATAGCACAGTGTGCTAAAGGAGTCGAGTTGAACTGGTCAGACTACCTTCACAGAGAGTTCCTAGTGAACTATCGCGAAGCACAAGAGCTCAGCAAGATGTTCCACTACGCGTGGCTCTTGCCCTCAATTGTGCTGGTAGCGTGGGAGCTGCCAAAGGATAGCCAGTTCCCTTCAATCACGCCAGACCTCCAAGAAGCAGCAAAGTACACTTCATTGTGGGCGACCAAGGATGCGCAGCAAGTCAAGGACATCATGACCTTTTGGATCTTGATGGAGATGAACATCCGGATGGCCATCAATCAGAAACTGTGATTGTCTCCTACGGTGTACGCCAACCTGTAGGGCTACACTGAATTCGAACTCGACTTCCATCAAGTATCCATCAGGGCACAGAAGGACATTGCACAGAAATGGTATGACTTGCCCTATCTGGTAACAGATGATGCCATTGATGCGGTGCTTGATCAATGGAAGGTGGAGTGGCGCACTACCACAGACTTGGCCGTGGGCGGGAGCAAGTCTACCGCACAGAAGAAGAAGGAGGAGGCCAAGCTTAAGATGGCATAGCTAGCCGAGAAGAGGAAAAAGAAGGCTCCTGATAAGTCCCAGGTAGAGCGTGAGGCTACACAGCAAATAGGGAAGCAGACAGGTGGGACAGAGCGGGGCTCTGACAAAGACGTGAGGTCGCTTTCACCTGAGACAGAAGAGGAAATAGAACATCATGGCGTGGACCCTCAGGAGACGTCCTCCCGCATCAAGCACCCAAGGGAGCTAGAGAAGGGAGGGTCCCAGAAGAAATCAAAGTCGACCAAGACCTCAATAGACGCCATCACATTAATAGAGGGTGATTTACATGATATCGATGATACAGTCAAGGATGTCACCACAGAGGCCCTGCAACAATTCGAGCAGCAATAGCAGATCATCCTGGGGGCTATCTAGACAGGCTTGTAAGAGCTACAGACCTGCACGTCGTAGGCTGGCACGGTGTCTACCATCTTAGCTATCAGCACTTCAGAGGCTGTCGATATGTTGCACACGAAGGCTTCCAGTGCGATAATGCTACCGGATGGATCACTAAAAACATAGAATGAGGCTGAAAGGCCCACTATCAGCGCCCTAAAGGGAGTTGGGTTGAACCTGGCAGCGCTCCCGCATGAAGCATCCCACCTCTTGTAGGATGGAGTAATTGCAGAACTAAGGGCCCTTGAGCACCGCGCCCTCTAGGTGACCAGTGATCAATGGATCAACAATGAGAAGATGGCCCTACAGAGAAATGTTGCCATCGTTGTTGAGACCGAAGTGACCAATCAGAGCAAGTAAATGATGCAGTTCGTTGAGGAGGCATGCAGAATGGTCCCACAGTTGGCCATTCCGGAGGAGGAGCCAGTCGAGGTATGCATCCGCAAGTTGGCCACAGTGATGTGCGACACTCAGACTGAGATGGTGCGAGTTTAGTTGGAGTTGAACCTGCAAACTGTAGAGTCACAGTTGAGGGCCTAGCCTTCAACTCTGCTAGAAGTGAAGGAACAGCGGGCGACTGTTGTCACAGAAGCAATATCGGTGGTGGATAGTGCAGTAGAAGACTGCATGCAGTTGTTTGAACAATCATTTGAGGTATTGACAAGCTTGCAGGAGGACCCTAATATATAGAGGCTAGAGATAGAAGCGCGTGAGCTACAACAAAACTATGATGTGGTTAAGGGCACAGTGCAAACAGTCGCGCTGACATAGAGACTAGCCCAGTTGCACGAGGCCAAGCAACTGAAGGAACAGGTGGACGCCACATTGCACAAGGAAGCAGTGCTGAAGGCGAGACTAAAGACTTGGCTAGAGGAAGTCTACATAGTGACAAGAAATATCGAAGGCAAGCTTACGACTCTGCAGGCGACGCAATAAAAGCTCCAGACTGACAGTGCAGGAGCTGTGACTGAGCAGATAGTGGAAGACACGAAGCAGGTGGTACCTCAGTGCACGACCGAGGTTGCGGTCATATGGATTGAGATGGAAGGGCTTCGTACAAATATCTTCACGCCTACCGAGTAACTCGAGGGCGAGTCACGATGTTTGTGTTGGGGGCCTGTTGGGAGCAGGATCCCCCAAGGACAGTTTTGGGGCTAAAAGCCCATGCTTTGGTTAAATTTTGTAATAAACTTGTAAAGACTCCTCATTTTGTGATCGCAGAGTGCCAAGGTGTAATAAGTCATAAAGGGTTGTCCACCCTTATTTTTTTAAAGTAAAGTTGGCTATAAGAGATATACCCATTGTATAAAAAGAGCTAAGCTCTATGTAGTTAGAATAATTAATCGTGTGGAAGAGAATCATAGCTCTGAAATAGAAGTATAAGTTTTGGGTCATAGCGTAGTTAGAGGCTCTGCAACTTAGTGCACAGAGGCCTAGGGTAGAATTCTGCAACTGAGTGTGCAGACCCCTGTAGCTGTGTGCGCAGGATGGATAGAGTCTGTAATCATTTGGAAGACATTAATAAAGAGAAGTATTCTGCAATAACTGGGTCTTGTTCCGATTAATGCATATTGTCATTTTATGTATGAATTTCCTTTATAATGCTTATGTGATGCGTGATTGTATATAATTATGTTGGATAACTGAACGCAATTAAGAATATCTGTTTACGCGGTGCTAACTGTGAGTATTTAATAAGACAAGTAAGACTCTTAAGATAACTTGACAATCTGTGTAAGACGCCGCAGCAGTAGCGCGAAAGTATCTAGATCAAGGGTTAGGGCTACGCGAAGGCCAGTCGTACCCTTTCGCTGAGGTATTGAAGGACGGAATAGAGGTATTCTCTGGCAAGCCCTAGAATGAAGTGACCTACATGAAGGCAGGAATAAGAGGAATGAACCAACATCACAACCATCTCTGGGTGTGGAAACTTGGTTCCAGTATCCCCCCATACTACTTCAGGTGAGGCTTCCTTCCGTGCTCCACGGGCTGATGCCGAAAAGGCCAATAGTGTAGGGATTTTTTTTGGCTAATTAACACTGAACCTAGATCAGCCCCCCTCTAGCCAACAATTATCGTTGCAAATGAGAAATAGTTGAAGTTCGACTTGTATGATGTTTGAGTCATAGGCATAGGTGAGAGATTGGTTGTCAGTGGAAGTTGCGTTGTGTTGAGTATGTGGATGATTAGATGTGCATTGTGGATTATTGTATCTATTTTGTGGAGGATTACATGTGCTTTGAATCTATGTGTGTTGGACCAAGCCAGAGAGTTGTGTTGGCAG